>JANRMT010049829.1:26682716-26692870 GCA_026402145.1 Polypterus bichir lapradei | reverse complement strand
TATCTATCTATCTATCTATCTATCTATCTATCTATCTATCTATCTATGTGTCCAATGTGTATTTGCTTCTTGACTTGAACCTGAAGCTCAGGCTCATTGTGCCTTCACGTTGTAAAACTTGGCTCCCGAAAGGGAATTACTTATTTTAATGTTAATTTCTATCTCCTAACAACAGTGCCTTATCTTTTTGACATACATTAATGCATGATGATCACATCCCAGTGAGTTTGCAACTCTATCCCATAATATCAGTCCGCCCTCCTCCATTTTGACTTACCCCTTCCTATCCCGAGTGTTTAGTCACTTAGGCCAATGTTCAGCACTTTCTGTAGTGCAGCCCTGCTAGATATCACAGCTAGATATCAATAAGCAGCCACAGTATGTTTTTTGTTCTTAAATACCTGTACTCTAAGGAGTGATGACATAAAATATAATGCACATAACACCCCACCATCACTATCATCATGACATGTTTAATTATTCTATCCTTCACGCCAGTCCCAGTGAAGCATACAATGCGAGGCAGGAATAATTCGTGAATGGAGCGCCAGATCCTTGTTAGCGTAGCGACACCATGTCTTTTAATTATTAACAATATAGATTATTTAAATGAAGTTAAAGTTTTAGCTGTATAATATAATCAACATATTTTGCTGCATTTCATCTTAAAAATGATATCGTCATCATATGTAAATACGCGCTTTATAAAGTGGCTCAGGTTGTGTAATATTATAACTGTATTGCAAGTGTACAGTAAGGTGATTGTACTTATAAGTACAGACAGTTCTACAAGGAGCACTTGATGGACTGATGGAGTGCATTTAGAGCTCTTGGGATGAAACTGTTTCTGAACCACAAGGTCCGTACAGGAAAGGTTTTGAAGCATTTGCCGTGTGAGAAGCAGTTCAAATAGGAAGCATGGCTGAGGCAGCGTGTGCTTGATGCTGTATACCGATAATTCTCGTTCCGAACAGCTGCTCCGAGTGGTGCAGTGAGAGTAATATGGAAAAAGATGATGAACTGTGGCAACCCCTAACGGGAGCAGCTGAAAGAAGAAGGTGCAGTGAGAGTAACAATGCTAAAGCAGTTATGGTATTTAGAATAGTTTGACCATTCCATGGACCATTATATTGTTACTGGTTAATTACAATCAGATGTATTAAACTAATAAATAATATGTGGATAATTTTAGTGTATTTATAAAGCTGCATCAGGGATGTGCATCTGAAAAAGAAAGATAAACCACACAGGAACAGTAGCATTGCTTTGACGCTGGGTGCCGCCAGTCTGCAAAACCGAGCGGAGAACTTGCATACGACAGGGTATGAGGTACCGTGGAAATGTGCGTAGCTTTACACCAAGTTTAGGTTTTATACATCGCAATTTGAACGTGGAAACGTTCTTACACAACATTTCTGTCCGTACGCACCGTTTATACATGAGGCCCCAGGACTCTAAAAAATTGGACCTTCGTCCTTTTGCAAAGATATCGGGAGCGCCACACACCCCTTTTCCAGCGACCTCATGACCCCCCATGCTCTCCCAATCCGTCTACTGACTTCATAGGAATGTCATTGCCGAGGTAAAGTAAACCTCTCGATGAAGTCGACACTCTCTCTGCAAACAGACACACTGCTGATGGCCGTGCCTAAGAGCTCAGTCTCTCGAGTGTCCCAATCAGAGCCTCCATTGACTCCACAAAGATCACAGCATCGTCAGCAAAGTCAAGATCCATGAATCTCTCTGCGCCAACAGATACCCCACAGCTGCTGGAAAGCATTAATGCAGACAGTGATTGCTTTTGTTGAACAACACCCATTATAAATTAACATAGGAGTGTTGATGTAGCCTAAGTTTTAATAGTTGACGGAGGTGTTTCTACAAATTGTGTGATTGGAGCTGATGGGCTAAGAGAGTGTTTCCCAAACTCGGTCCTGGGGACCCACTGTGGCTGCAGGTTGGGAAGCACAGAGCTAAGACATTTTGCCCAATGAGTGCACCAGATTTGCAACCTGTGCTTATACAAGAATAATGCCTTTCTGATTGTGAGGAAACAGTGTAAGGACTCTGAGATGTTAGCATCAGCAACTGATTACACAGGGTGTGTCTAAATGAGAAACTTATACAGTAAATATCTAAATGTACCCTCAGCACCCCCTCTGTCAGTGGGCTCAAACTCCGGTCCTCAAGGGCTGCAGTGGCTCCAGGTTTTCATTCTAACTCTTTTCTTAATTAGTGACCAGTTTTTGCTGCTAATGAACTATTTTTCTTTATTTTAATTGACGTTTCTTTGGACTCTGACCGCTCAATTGATTCTTTTTTCCTTAAACAGCACCTAAACATAAATTTGATGTGAAGTGAGCCAACAGATGAGCAACTAAGTTGGGGCCTCAAACTCCAACTAACTTCACTTCATTCAGATTCTTCACTTGAAGTCAATTCTCGTTGCTAATTAAACCCGTTATTTAATTCCATGGCGCTCGTTCTCCCATGGCAGACATTTCCAAAACTGTTTGATTTTCTTTTTTAAGCACACTGACAAAATGTTTTGTGGACCTGAGCAGATCAACCTTACCAAGACCTTCACCTTTCTTTATTATCAGTTATTTTGTGATGGACACACGTTGTTGTTTATGGGTTAGTTCATTTTGTGTCTTAATATTGTTTGGTCGCTAATTAAGGAAAAAAGAAATAAGGAGCCTGAGTTTTAAGATGTGTATCAATTAAAATTAAGGCAAAGCGTTAATTAGCAGCAAAATCTGGTCACTAATTAAGAAAAGGGTTAGAATGAAAACCTGCAGCCACAGTAGCTCTCCAGGACTGGAGTTGGAGACCCCTGACCTAAAGCACCCCCTATTTCAGTGGGCCCCGACTCCGGTCCTGGAGGGCCTCAGTGGCTGCAGGTTTTCATTCTAACCCTTTTCTTAATTAGTGACCTGTTTTTGCTGCTAACTTCCTTTTAATTCATTTTAATTGACTTTCTCTTAAAGACTCAGACCCCTTATTTCTTTTTCCTTAATTCAAAGCCAAACAATAATGAAATATAAAAATGAACCAAAACAACTGGTGTCCATCATACAATATCTGAAAATAAAGAAAGGTGAAGGTCTCAGGAATGTTGATCTGCTCAGATCCCCTAAAGATTTGAACAGAGCGCTCTTAGAAAAGAGAAAATCAACAATTTCAGAAATGTCTGCCATAAATGTCTGCCATTGCACAATGAGAGCAGCAACAAGCCATGGAATTAAAGAACGAGTTTAATTAACAACGAGAATCGGCGCCTAATTAAGCAACTGGTTGGAGTTTGAGGCCCTGACTTAGTTGGTCTTCTGTTGGCTCCCTCACTCCACATTTCATTTCTGTTTGGGTGCCATTTAAGGAATGAAATAAAGCAATTCAGAGGAATGATGAAGAAATCATGACATCTTAAATAAACAAGTCAATTAAAATGAAAGGGAAAGGAGTTAATTAGCAGCAAAAATGGTCACCAATTAAGAAAAGGGTTAGAATTAAAACCTGCAGCTACTGCGGCCCTCCAGGACCAGAGTCTGAGCCCACTGCCCTATGTACGTACATCAAACTCCCACTTCCACAGGCCACATTTATTTTACTCCGCGTATAACCCATGGGATCAACATAATACAAATCAAAGTCATTTGTCTCAATTGTTCACAACAAATGCATAGCAGTGTGACAAGCTTAATCCAAAATTAATTACAAACCCACTTACAAATAAACATATTGATTAAAAAAGAAAAAAAAAAAGGATATTTGAAACTTCAAGATTTGTACGAGAGAACAAAATACCCAATGATGTTCCCTGGAATGTGAATGCTGCTGTCGGTTTGGCACTGTAGTGACCGGAAGACCTGAAGGGTGCCATGAGCTTAGTGTGCTCTCAGCTGCAGTTCTAAAACAATGTTAGAATGGCCAGCAGGGGTCAGTCTTTCTTCAAGCTAGTGGCTTCCAGATCTTCGGAGCGGAGAGGGAGAGAGCAGAAGAGAGAGGGAGGGAGAGACTGGTGATTCACCCGGCTTATATAAAGCACGTCTCTAAGTATAGAACAACATGACTGGCTCCGCTAATACAGCAGCACAAAGGCACAGAGATTTGCATTGTAATGGTTGCGTCTCCCCCATGTAGTTAGAGAAGGTTTGTCCAATAAAGAAGGATAACGATGGAAAGAAAGAAAGAGATAACAAATAAAAAACAGGGTGTTATATCTTCTGCCCCCTTTGAGACTTTTTTTATTGTTTTTACACCTAGAAATGATTTACCCACATGTTTGCTTGGGTGTTCTTCTTTGTTGTCACTTCCCCGCATCAGATGGCTTCTAACTGGACAGCCCTTCTACATTAATACTCCAGCAGGAGATTTATAAAATAGTACTGCATTTTAGACTTTGGATTCATAGGTTTCACTACAGTATTAATAACAAATAAATATTAATCTTAAGGTTGGCACTGGAGCTTCACCCATCCTGCTTATGTGGAGTCTTCACTCTCTCTTTGTGTCTTCCTCTCAAATACCCAATGACGGGCAGGCCAAGTTAATTGGTGATGCCAGAGTGACCCTGACTGAAATGGTTTCCTAACTTGTGCCCATTGCTGCCAGGCCCCTGTGGCCCTGAACTGTGTTAAGTGGGTCTGAGAACGTCATGTTATAGTACGTTAATAATAATGTAATGAACGGGATGGGGATTCTAAGGGCTCCAACCACATGGATCTCAGAATCCCCAGCCTGATCATAGCAATGATAAACCCCAAAAAATAGCAAATAATAGAAGATGTCCAGCTCTGAGGCCCCACTGGGCGCACTTAGTGCCCAAGGTAGACAGTCATGATTGGGTTCCTGTGATCATTAATAAGCCATACTTTATCATTTTGGATCATTTCTGTAGTTTAATAAGCAAATTAAAACCCCTGCAGTCAGTTCCACCACATTGCATGTACAGTATGTGGTCACCCTTTCTGCACCCACTTTGTCCAACTCAGGGTCACTGGAAAGATATTGACATCTATTCTCTCATACATTGAATCAACCTTAGTTCAGTTCAGAGTTCAGAATTCCTAATCCTAGCCTGACATAAGTGGGTGGATGAGAGGGCATCAGCCCTTCGCAGGCATTGCAAGGTCCAGCCATTTATTTATTTTTTTTATCAGCTTATCCAGTTCAGAGTTATGGGGATCCAATAGCTATCCCAGCAACCTGTACACAAAATGACAAGCAACCCTAGAGTGGAGGACAAAAAATGTGGTCAGTATAAAATCCATTTTTTTAACCAGTTTGTGGTCATAGGGAGCTAATGTGTCTTGTGGTTGCACTGGGAGTAAGGTAAGAAGCAACCCCAGATGTAGTGATAACTCATTATAGTCTCTTTAAAATCCTTCCATCCATCCCCATCCATCCATCCATCTTCATTCAGACCATATTAATCAATTTATGGATGTGGGGAGATGGTGCCAATCTGGGCAGCATTGGTACAACCCTAGACATAGGTGCCTGCTCATTGAATCCAACATAACATTCATCCTTTTCTACCAGCTACTCCAGTTTGGAGTTGTGAGGAGCCAATGCCTATCCCAGTAACCTTGTGTGGTTCAACCCCAGAGTGGATGCCAGCAAAATGCAGTTGGTGTAAAATCCATACTTTTTTAGCCAGTGTTTCCAGTTTGTGCTCACAGATAGCTGGTGCCTTTTGTAATTGCTCTGAAGAACCAACCCCAGATGAGGTGTCAGCTCATTGTGGTCATTTTTACATCCCTCCTTCCATGTTCAGTCTCACTTATCCAATTCATGATTGTGGAGAGCTGGCACCTATCTGGGCAGCACTGGGTACAAAGTGGGATCCAGTCATCGACAGGGTACCAGCTCTTTGCAGTAACCATAAAATTCACCTTTTTTTTCCAGCTTGTCAAGTTTGGTTTATCAGTAATACTGTGTGGAAGATAAGAAGCGACCCTGGAGCAGACCTCCAGCAAAATACAGTCAATGTAAGAGCCATCCAATTTTATTAACCAGTTTATCCAGTTTATGATTACAGGCAACTGGGGCCATTTGTGGTTACACTTAGTACAAGGTAAGAACCAACCTCATTTGGGGTGCCAACACATTGCATCCTGCCATCCATATTCTGTTCTATTTATCCAATGGTAGGCGGAGTAGTGGCTCTGAGGCTACGGATCTGGGCCAGCAAATGGAATCCTGTAAACACCAGAAGTGATTCCACTCCATTGGGCACTTCAGCAAAGCCCTTCATCTGCAGTTGCTCTGTCCTGGGTATGACGTCAACCTGCAAGCAGGTCCTCCAACTTGCAGGGAAAACTCGGGGGCTGGTGGCAGGATTGGCACTCCAGTCACAGTAAAAAAATCTCACACTGGACCATTCCATTCAAATTAGTGTGGTGTTGACATGTCACCTGTTGCATGGCTGCACTTGGGTCCTAAAATCAGAATCCTGAGGTGGTTCATCGGGTGGTGGGTTTGGCAACATGATGTACCAGTGCTGCTCCAAACCTCTATCTAGTGGTTGTGGAGGGCTGGTACCGGTCGGGGCAGCACTGGGTACATACTGAGATCTAACCCTTGACAGTGTGCCAGCCCATTGTGGCCACTATACCATTCATCCAGTTACAATCCAAATTCACGTCTCACAATCCATCATGTACGTTTTGTTCAGAAATGAACACAATAAGTTGAAGTAATCAACATACGTTTATCATTTTCATACTTTGATCCATTTTCTTAGCCAGCTTATCCAATTCGTGGTCACGGGGAGCTGATATCTGTTACGGTAGCTTCGTGTGTGACAAAACAACCAATGTCGAATGGGACACCAGCTCACTCATTATTCTAAGATTCGTCCATTTTTTTTAATAGTTTTTCCAATTCCCATCTGTAGAGAACAACCAGTGACATTAAGGGCTCCAGCCACTGCAGTCGCTCTAATATCCCTCTGTTTTTCTAAACCAATTCAAGGCAGTGGGGAGTTTGTGGCTATCCCAGTAGCATTTGATACAAGGCAGGAGCCAATCCTGAACAGACTGCAGGCCATTGCAGTCATTCTAATATCCATCTGTTTTTTAAACCAATTCACGGTATCCCAGCAGCACTGTGTAGAAAGCAGCAAGCAGCCGTGGACAGGTTGCCAGCCCGTGACAGTCACTTTAAAATCCATCCATTCTTCATGTACCATTCTTCTAACACAGTTCACAACTGCAAGGAGCCAATTTTGACTTTGCCGACGATGTTGTGATCTTCGCGTAGTCAATGGAGTCTCGGATCGGGGCTTGCGAGTGTCCTGGATAAAAACCAAGATCCAGGCCTTTAATGACCTCTTGGGCCCAACCATCAGCAGTGTGTCTGTCTGCGGAGAGAGTGTCGATCTCGTCGAGAGGTTTACTTACCTCAGCAGTGACATTCATGTCTCTGGTGACCCTACCTATGAAGACAGTAGATGGACTGGGAGAGCGTGGGGGTCATGAGGTCGCTGGAAAGGGGTGTGTGGCACTCCCGATGTCTAAAAGGACGAAGGTCCAAGTCTTTAGAGTCCTGGCAGAATTTTGTCCAAGGTGCAAAATAGCCTTGGACATAGAGCTGGCTCATTAAAATCACAATAAAATAATATTTTGAAAAGCAATTGTTCTTTCCTGGTGACCTTCATTTGCTCTAGTATAACATTTGCTCCTACCCATTTTGTTAAGCATATGACTCTTAAGTGAATATTCATTCCTCTCCTTCTTAAATGATGTAAATGCTCTTTTGCTCATAGCAGCAAGTCTCATGAAAGGAACTACATAAACAGTATAATCCAGCTGGGGGATCAGAACATTAGAACAATTTAGACGAGAACAGGCCATTCAGGCCAACAAAAGCCCGCCAGTCCTATTCACTTAATTCTTCTAAAATAACATCATGTCGAGTTTTGAAAGTCCCTAAAGTCCTGCTGTCTACCACACTACTTGGTCACTTATTCCATGTGTGTAGGGTTCTTGGTGTAAAGAAAAACTTCCTAATGTTTGTGCAAAATTCACCTTTAGCAAGGTCCCAAATATGTACTCATTTTAAAGTCACCATCTCGATCCACTGGACTAATTCCCTTCACAATTTTAAACACTTCAGTCATGTCTGCTCTTAATCTCCTTTTGCTTAAACTGTAAAGGCTCAGCTCTTTTAATCTTTGCTCATAATTCATCTCCTGTAGCCCTGGAATCAGCCTAGTCGCTCTTCTCTGGACCTTTTCTTGTGCTGCTATGTCATTTTGTAGCCTGGAGACCAAAACTGCAGAGTACTCCAGATGAGGCCTCACCAGTGTGTTATAAAGCTTGAGCAGAAACTCCTTGGAATTGTACTCCACACGTCAGGGTGGTATATTTGTAGAGGGTCCATTCTGGTGGCTGCCTACAATGTCTGCCTACAGATGGACGTTTGTCAGCTCTGTTGTTTCTTTATTCATTCATTCAATTTGCAGAAATATTGTGTCCAGACCACTGGATCCTATTTCAACAGCATCGGGCAAAAGGAAGATGAAGTAGACCAAACAATTATTTAACAAGAGCAATGAAGTGAAGAAAAGTTTATCATCAATGGCACTGGCGAGGCAAGATCACACGGCTGGCCTGGAAGAGTGTGAGAATTCTTCAGGAAGAAATGGAGAACGTTATTAGGGATAGGGAAATCTGGTCAGCCCAGCTCAATGTGCCACCGATGTGACTCTATAAAATGATGATGATGATGATATAATCATAACAATAATGATGATGATTAAAGTGATAGTGATGTGATGCCAATGTTTCAGTCAATGGATTACGTCATGACAGATGATCTCATGTCTCACAGTGATAAGAAGGTGATTGTAATGATGACAATGATAATGATGATAATGATGTCACGCTGTTGTCCAAGGATGATGTTATGCTTGATGATGTCATGTTTCACAGTGATAAGAAATTGATGACAAATATAATGATGATGATGATAGTTTTTTTCTCCTGTTAACATTTGTTATTTTAAGAATGAACTCCATATGTGTCAGAAAACGATAGTTAAAAATGCTAAAAATGATGATTAAAATGGTGATAATGATATTAACTGCGGTGGGCTGGTGCCCTGCCCAGGATTTGTTCCTGTCTTGCGCCCTTTGTTGTCTGGGATTGGCTCCAGCAGACCCACGTGACCTTGTGTTAGGATATAGCGAGTAGGATAATGGATGGATGGATTGATAATGATATTGTATTGATGAATCAGCCAACTGATGACATGGATAATTCCTTGACAGATGATGTCATGCTTCTCAATGATAAGAAAATAATTATAATGATGATGAACTTGATGATGGTGATGATGAAGACAAATAAAGTGATGATAAAGCTGTCAAGCTGGTGTTTCAACGGTGTCATTGATGGATGATGCCGTGCTTCACAATGATAATGATGACAAATTTATCCAGTTACAAACTGCGTTAAGTTTGATGCTGCTCAATGATAAGAAAGTAATGATAACAATGCTGAAACTAATAATGGTGATAATGATGACAAATAAAGTGATGATGATGATATCATGCAAATGGATAATGTCATGATGGATGATGCCATGCTTCACAATGATAACAAAAAAATGACAATGACAATGATGACGACAAATGTATCCAATTAAAATTTGCTGTTTAAAGTGTGAACTACTTGTGTGTCATAAGTGTGTTAGAGTGATGAAAATGATGTCATGCTGCTGATTCAGTCAATGGATGATGTCATGACAGATGATGCCATGCTTCACAATGATAAGAAAGTAATGGCAATGATAATAACCCCAACTTTTTCCAGTTAACAATTGTCATTTTAAGTTTGAAGTGCTTCACAATGATAAGAGAGTAATGATAAATATCATGAAACTGATGGTGGTGATGATAATGACAAATAAAGTGATGATAATTATGTCATGCCAATTGATGATGTCACTACAGATGATGCCATGCTTCATAATGATAGGAAAGTAATTACAATGGCAAAGATAATGATGACAAATGTATCCAGTTAAAATTTGTTGTTTTAAGTGTGAACTGCTTGTGCGTCATAAAATGATAGATAGATAGATAGATAGATAGATAGATAGATAGATAGATAGATAGATAGATAGATAGATAGATAGATAGATAG
>JANRMT010049829.1:26617578-26649215 GCA_026402145.1 Polypterus bichir lapradei | reverse complement strand
TCTATCTATCTATCTATCTATCTATCTATCTATCTATCTATCTATCTATCTATCATATAGTGTCTTTCATATCTATCTATCTATCTGTAGTAAAATTAAAATCTATCTATCATATAGTGTCTTTCATATCTATCTATCTATCTATCATTCTTCTTATTTATCTTGAACCTGATTTAATCAGGCTGTCTATATGGCATCTGAATGTGCTTTAAAATCACTAAATCACTAAAGAATTTACAATGTTATAAGAAGGAAAATTTAGACTATGCCAGCACTGTTATATTTTCATTTAAAAACATAGTTTGTAAAATCAAAGCACTCTCTATCCACACTATCATTTTCACATCATTTACAGAAGTTTCTCTGTCTAAAACTAGCGACCTGTAAATTATTTACCTTTTGTGGTTGTATGCAGCATTCAGGGAGCACAAATCGCAGTTTACATGCATACAAGTGAACAACACAGCAAGCGCCATAGAAAGCAACTCTTCTTTGTCAGCTAGTTTGTAATATATTTTTCTTCCATGATGGGTGACCAATCAGGGAATGAGATGTTGTAATGAGAAGTAGCCAATCAAGTAAGGGCTATGTAATAGGCATAAACCAATCAGTGTGTCTGTCAACAAATTGCATTTTTGCCCATCCACACCATAACGCTGAGGCTGTATTTTCAGAAGTGTTCGGCTCTTGTAAAAGTTCTTGAAATATTTCTGTTTTTATGGGCTAAAATTGTGGATGATATGGATGTAGGGTGACAACAGAGCCTAATGTCTGTGTTTTAAATGAAAACTTAGAAGATTCTGCTTCCAGAATCTACAGTCTTCTAACATTTTAGTTCTGACAAATACATTTCTTAAATTATCACTGTTGTCATTGCCCATGTTAATATCTGTGTGGTGTTATCAGTAATACACTGCACTTAAGGCTTAAAAGACATGTAAAGACTATAAGTGTATGGAGGTTAACGTCAGCCATTTGCACTTTTTAAGGTTAAAGAGTACATACATAACATGTGTGGACTTGACCCGGACACAGACAGACGGACATGTTGTTACTCAAACCACCACACATTTTATTTACAATTATTTACAAATGTTGGTCACTCAGACCCAGTTCAAAATCAGTGCACAAACCCCCAAACACAGTCCTGGCCACAAATGCCTTCTTCTCGGGCCGCCTCCACACCTCTCTCGTGCCTTGTCCTTCTTCCACCCGACTCTAGCCTCGAATGAAGGGAGACGGCCCCTTTTATCCTCTCCCAGACGAGCTCCAGGTGGCTCCAGGCATTCCCTTGTTGGCCACGCCCCAGCGTGGCGGAAGTGCCGGCTGTTCTCCCGGCAGCTCTCCGGGTGCCCTTCTAATTCTTCCCCCCAGCACTTCCTGGTGTGGCGGAAGTGCTGAGGTAACAGGTCCCCAAGGCATTGAGGCGCCTGCTGGCGGTGACCACGGGCCCCTACAGGGTGGGGCTTCCATGCCCTCAACCCGTGGCCCCCAAAGCAACCAGGAAGGCGGCCCCCACATGATCCAGGGTGGGTGCAGACCCACATCCGGTCCCTCATGGCGTGCCGGCCGGGTCGTTGCCCCTGGCATCCCTGACACATGCCATAACGTTCTCACAGTCCTGTCTTGGCAACACGTAATTAGAAGGCTGCTCTATCATAGGACGAAACGCTGACACGCACTCATCTAGGGTTAATTAGGAATCAACAATAAACCAAACCTTCTTGTGTGGTGAAGCGTATCCAGGGGTCTCTGACATGATCAGTGGACCCATGTGTAGTACATTTTTTAAAGAAAAGTGTGTCTCAGACTTCGTGAGTTCTAGTTGTGTGTGGGAGGGAAGGTGTGCAGCCACGGAGTGCTTAAGGGGGAGAATTGACTGATTGCTCGTTCATATGCGTGAGTGCAATCAGCACAGCCACCCCTCATTACTGCTCCATGGTTCATTAAGAAAGCACCTACACTCACAGAGCTAGAAGACAAGGTAGGTCAGTAAAGAGGATAATGAAAAAGGAAGTTAAGGAAGAAAAATCAAAGAGAAGAATGAAGATAGGAGCAGTTTTGGATGGCTGGACCAGTATAATTGAGAATGGGAGAGTAGTTTGGGGGTGTTTGGTGAGAGAAGCAACGATCCAGGAATGGAATGGACTGAACCTTGTTGAGTGGCTGGAAAAAAGAAGACGGTGGGCTACAGGGGTCTTGTGGATATCGAAGGAGGTGGTAGGATAAGTGAGACGGGCTTTGGGTGGATATTCTGTTCATGAACAGACCAATGGTTGTACCAGAGAGATCAGAGCAGAAGAGAATGCTGGGAAATTAAAGGAAAGTACTGATACTGACTGTGTTTTAATAATTTATTTATTAAACCTCTTTACTGGATTTTAAACTGTTTTATGGATTATTTGTTGAAGACGTGAACGTCACCTCACTTTAGACATGGGTTGCTGATCTATAATAATAAAAGGCAAAGCCCTCACTGACTGACTGACTGACTGACTGACTGACTGACTGATTGACTGACTGACTGACTGACTGACTCATCACTAATTCTCCAACTTCCCATGTAGGTAGAAAGCTGACATTTGGCAGGCTCATTCCTTACAGCTTACTTACAAAAGTTAAGCAGGTTTCATTTTGAAATTCTACACGTAACGGTCATAACGGTCGATAACGGTCGACAACGTCCGCCATGTTGAACTTTCTTATTTATTGCCCCATCTTCACGAAATTTGGTAGGCGGCTTCCCTGCGCTAACCGAAACCGATGTATGTACTTATTTCGATGGTATGACGCCACTGTCGGCCGCCATATTGAATTTTCCAACATCACTAATTCTCCAACTTCCCATATAGGTAGAAGGCTGAAATTTGGCAGGCTCATTCCTTATAGCTTACTTACAAAAGTTAAGCAGGTTTCATTTCGAAATTCTACGCATAACAGTCATAACGGTCAACAACGTCCGCCATGTTGAATTTTCTTATTTATGGCCCCATCTTCTCGAAATTTGGTAGGTGGCTTCCCTGCACTAACCAAAACCAATGTACGTACTTATTTCGGTGGTATGATGCCACTGTCGGCCGCCATATTGAACTTTTCAACAGTCTTTGTTACTTATGGGCCCATCTTCAAGAAATTTGGTACACGGGTTCCGAACGCTAACTGAATCCTACTTACGTACATATATAGGTCCATAGCCTGCAGCTTGGTCACCATGTGAGGCGCCGTTGGGTCCCCCATCCCAACGCCTCCCACGTTGTTGGCTGCCTGCCTATATAAGGCCGTCCGTCGCTCCAGTCTCTACATTCCCTTCCTTGCTTCGCCACAGGATTCACGTCTCCCTGCTGATAACTACAGCCTTTTTGTTTAATCCACGGCTTCTCCGCTGTTTTATTGTTTGTTTATTACAATTATAGTTATTGTATAGGTATTTTACATTTACTTTACATTGTTTAGGTACCCATTTCCTTCATCATTCCAACCCCCATTACCATGTCTATCGAGGTAATCACCATCGATCAAAGAACTGTCACTTACCGAGTGGTTTCCATGCCCGGAGATGGCACCTTCCTTTTCCATTCTCTGTGTTACATATTGCACGGCCATATCAGGCTCACTCTTGATATCCGGAAGAACATTGTCTTATGTATTGAATGACTGGGACAGGTTCAAGGTGTGGACTGATGACGGTACAGGAGATAATTATACTACACAGGAGCACTAGAAGAGTGAAATGCTTAAGCCCTTCACCTATGGTTCTGCATGTGAGTTGATGGCTGCCGCTGAATTGTTCGGTTGGTGCTTTCAAGTGTACCGAAATGGCCAAATATTTTACACCTTTCGACAACCGCCAATGCCTCTTAAACATCTTACATTCACAGGTGACGATTTCAGTAGTAGACACTTTGATGTTTATGAATGTTTAAACTCTCAAAAGCTGGATGTGAAGTTATCGATGAAACCGGTTGTAAGCTTACAACGCTTGAAAGATGCCGAATGTCACTTCAACACAAGTCCAGCAAATACTGCCGTAATTGAAACAAACCATGAACCTCAAACTGATTATGACAGCAGCAATCCAAGCTGTGAGATTTGAGACAAGATTACTGTTCACATGGCCAACTGTACGTTGCATGCTCAAGAGTAAGCTCAGTGCACAACTTGGTCATGTTACAACCGGAGGGCCGAACTGACAACGTGGTATACAAAGAGATCCTTAACAAATAATTATTGGCATATTTTCCCTCAGTTTATAAAGGTTAAATTTTCTTCTTAATAAAAATTTTAATGCAGTACTTCGCAGCTGCAAAGCGCGGGTATTTTGCTAGTTATGAATAAAATGCACTTTACACTGGTGTCCTCAGTTGCCCAAGTCCATGCTCCAGTAAGCCGTATGGTGCCAAAGGCTGCAGGAGTAAAGCATCACAGCATGTATTTGGAAATGTGGGAAGAAAAACCTCAAAGACATGGGGAGAACATGAAACTACCCACACATACAACACTTCATGCACATTGGATGCCAGAGGCAGAAGCACTAACTCGTAGACCACTGTGATACTCCAAACATATGTGGTTCCTTAGGCCCTTCTGCTTTGCAGGTTGGGCAACATCTACCTACTGTACTGCCTACTGTAGTTGTGTAGATATTTCTACAAAAGTTGAAAAATTTTAAATGAGGCTTGGCCTTTCAAGGTGGAGTGGTGGCTCTGAGACTAGGGATATGTGCCGACAATCAGAAGCTTCCCGAATCGACTCCCGTAAATGCAGAAGTGATTCCACTCTATTGGGCCCTTGAGCAAAGCCCTTAACCTGCTGTTGCTCCATCCTGGGTATGATGTTAATCCGGTCCTCCAACTTGCAGGGAACGCTTGGGGGGTGATGCCAATCCAGCCACCATAACAAACCTCTCAGTGTTACATGCTATTTGAGCTAGTGTGGCGCTGTGCTTGGGCCCGAATCCTGAGGTGGTCTGTCGTGTGGTGGGTGCGGCAATGTCCTGTGTCAGTGTAAGCTCCCAACCTCTCTTTGAACCAACAAATCCACTGTAAAAAATGATCAGACATGACACACTTAAAAAGGTTTGGTGTAGCCACCAGTATAATATCCCTGGCTGCAATGGGTTAGATTTTCCAGACAAGTGACTGGTTTGGAGTCCAGACATGAACTGAACTACGGTTTGGAAAGATGGCGGTTTTAAGTGATTGACCCGAAAGTGACGTAGGGGAACCGGAAGTGACATTCTTCTGATGTCATCATAGGGGCCAGAACCAGAAGTGATGTCTTTCTGAGTGTCATAACCGGAAGTAATGTCTTCAATGTTGAGTCAGATTGGTTTTCCTGCCGCTCGTCTGCAGAGACAACAGGAGAAGGTTTAGTGCACCCCGCCACCTCCTGGCTTGGCGTGGAATTACCTTGGCTTGGTCCATACAACGTCCTCCTACTCACACGTGTGCGACACCACTTATAATTAATGTTATTTAATAATAATAATGTTTTATTGATGTAGCGCCTTTCATACACTCAAGGACACTTTACAATTCAATAAAAACACATTAACAAGACAGTAGAAGTTACATACAAGAAAATGAATAATACTCATTTAAGAGATGGTGGAGTTTGAAATGAATGATAGATTTTTTCTCACAAAGGCTGAGAGGAAGAGCATTCCAAATTTTAGGGGCCATCACACTGAAAGCTCTGCCCCCATAGTTACTAACCTGTGTTTAGGTACGGTGAGTAAGTGATCGTCCGATGATCTTAATGCACGGGTAGGAGTGTAAAGAAACAGCCGCTCAGAAAGATAACGAGGGGCTAAACCATGAAGAGCTTTAAAGGTGAGCAGAATAATTTTATATTTGATTCTTGAAGAAACTGGCAACCATCATAGAGGAGAGGAGTGATGTGAGCAGATTTTTTAGTGTGCGTAAGTAAATGAGCAGCAGAATTCTGAACATACTGTAATCTATTGATATATTTAGTCGGGAGGCCATAAAACAATGCATTGCAATAATCCAGATGGGTAGTGATGAAAGCATGAATGAGTGTTTCAGTATCCTTCACAATGAGGAAAAAAAGCAGATGAGCAAAGTTACGGAGATGAAGAAAGTTGTCTGTACTATTGAGCTGATGTGTGGTTGGAAAGTAAGAAGCTGATCAAAGATGACACCCAAATTACAGACTGATGATGAGGGTTCAATTTTTAGCCCAAGAAGGGTAGAGAGGACAGATTTGGTACCAACCAATAGGATTTCTGCTTTATCAGGATTAAGTCATAAAAAATGATCTGTCATCCAATGATTGATTTCCCAAATGCAATCAATCAGTGCAACAGATGAAGATGTTGCATTTGCATCAGCACTTATATAAAGTTGTGTGTCATTGGCATAGCAGTGGAAGCTTAGACCATTTAAATGTAAATATAGGAATGAAGTGACTGGCATGATGGCAAACTGGGAAGAGTGGCACCTCATAGTATCCAGCATTCTGGGACTGAATCTTGTGCCCAATTCTTGTCTGTGTGTAGAAAGCATATTTGATTTTTCGATGTCACAATCCCAAAGTGGTGTATGTGTGTGTGTTAGTGTAATATTTGATATCAAATTGGCTCCTAGATGAGTGTGAGTGGGTCCTCCGATGGAGTGGCACCTAAATTCATGGCTCTTTCCTGCCAGGATAAGTTCTGGCACCCTATGACAATAAGATGGATTATGTGGGCTTGAGAATGTGGTTTGCTGTGTTATGTTAAAAATGTTAGGAAAAGGGAAGAAGAAGATTGTAATAAAAAATGTTAATGAACTTTTTTTTTAAAGGAAAGGTTTTCCGATAAAGAAGCTTAAGAAACATGCTGGTGTCAGCAACATCACAAATGGCATGATGGATAGCTTATTATGACATAAAAGAAGATGCAGCAGAGGATTCAAGTCAAATGATTGCTTTATTGAAAATTGCTATGTGCCAGCAGTTCAGATTCCTCCGAGGGGGCTCCTTCTGCTTGTGCTGCTCACTAAAGGTCCTAGGGCTGGAGTGCTTACATGCACATATTGCTCTTTGATTTCCTTTTACACATACTGTATGTACTGTACATGTTAGCCAATATAATAGCATGTATACGTCAGAGTGGGTGGATGGTGTGTAATTTACTAGGAAAGAAAGTATACTGTCTTACAGTATAAAGATTTAACACATTTAGAAACCTTCGATCTTCAAGTATTCCTAACAGTTGACAGATGGAATTTCATGTGACAAATAACAAGAGTGCCATGACGGCTCACAATTCCAGGATTATCCTGGACAAAGTCCCAGCCAGGCCACTGTCTGTCTGGAGCCGGACTGTTCATTATTTTCTTTTGTAGATTCTTCATTCCACAAGATTGTGCTTAATGATGAATAGTCATGTCTCCTAAAGGCCTACCACACTATTTCTTAGACAGCAACATCTACACATCTGAGCTTCTGGGAACTAAAAAACAGAAAAACTGGCATGGGAATATTTCAGCACCTGGAAAAAGCTCAAACTGAAGGCTTACTAGCTTGCTCAGTAGGTATACGCGAGGGGAGATCTTCACACCTGTTCTGCTTATCCTGGTGCTGGGCAGCAGGGGCACAACAAACTGTTTTGAAGTGGGTATGCAAGAATATTCTTTTGACCTCATAGCAATATACTTCAGTCAGCGGGGAACTTACAAACATCTTACTTTGAATAAAGAGAATGTACTTTAGTTTTCTGCCATCTTGGGAAAGGTGATCAAGGTGTCCCTTGTAGAGCCTTGTAGAGTGCTGCACTTCAATGATCAGTGATCGAAGCTTTCTTCAGGCCGGAGTACTATAATTTCATCAACCGCAACCAGGCTATCCGGTGAGGCTATCTATTGCTATGGATGCACTTGAAACACATTAGAACAGTCTACTCGTAGATAAGAACAGGCCACTCAGCCCAACAAAGCTCGCCAGTCCCATCCACTAAATTCTTCCAAAAAACATCAAGTCTTGTTTTGAAGGTACCTATAGTTCCACTGTCTCATAATGTGTCTGCTCTGTATCTCTGTGTCTGCTCTGTATCCCCTCTGTGGCCCTGCTGGGCAGAGTGAGTTAGACAGACCAGATAACTCTATCTACACTATTCATATTCCATAAGAACAAATGAAAGGGGACCATTCATTCCATGGAGCTCAAGCCAAGCTGTCCCAGTATCTCATCTAGATTCTTCAAGATTGTCAAGGTTTCTGTTTCACCTACGAGACTTGGTAATTTGTTGCAGATTCTCACACCTCTTTGATTATGTACATCAAAAATTTGACAAACGAGAAGAAACCATTCAGTCCCTGAAGCCCATTTGTTTAGCTAATAGCTAAGCTGTCCCAATATCTCATCCAGATTTTTCTTAAAGTTTGTCGAGGTTTCTGCTTCAACTACAAATGCTAAAGTAGAATTCAGAGTTGAAGTTTTTATATTTTCTGGAGTCAGAAGCTTTTTTCAGTGACTCCAATGACTAAAGAAGTGCTTCATGATTTCAGTCTTAAATGAACTTTCTCCTCATTTCCACTGGTGTCCTTGCATAAGTGTTGGCACAATCTGCTTTATCAATGCCTTTCAGAATTTTAAAGACCTGAATTAGGTCCTCACACAGATGATTCATGCTCAGGACTAAGCAGACTTAATTCTCTGAGCCTGTCCCTTAAGTCCTGGGATGCCCTTGGTTGCTCTTCTTTGCACAGCTTCAGGTGTGTTGTGGAAAAAACATTCCTCTGTTTTCAAAAAAGTCATTCATGGAGACAAGATGAAAATACAGTACTGAACAATTCTTTATTTGCACACAGATATGCACAAGTGTTTCAGTCCATGGAGTGAGCAATCAATGAAAACAATTCATTCCCTTTTATACTTTTCTATTACCATTACCTTGTCTAACATATCACGTTATCTGACTCTTAACCTCCTTAGTGTTAGACCCGAGGATCATTTGGGATGTAAAAACAGTGCTAAAAGCATTAGTCTCGAGTGTCACTTGGGCAATGGTATGGATGCGTCTTGCGTAACATACTGGGTTTGCTCGAGCTGTAAAAGTGCCAACGGCATTAATGCTGAGTATTACTTGGGCAACGGTATGGGGCGTCTTACAGTATAGTCAGACCAGAGCATTACCTGGGCAACAATGTAGATGCGTCTTCTCTTAGCCTCGTAATTTCGTAAGAAATCCCTCCCACCAGCAGTAATGACAAAGTGAATCTGTCTATCAGGCAGTGAAATTGATTCTGGGAATCTGAAAGTGACACTCACTCACGAGCAGTGTACTATTCATATTATTATTATTGTTATTCATCTCCATTATTATTTGTATCATTATGATACTTTCCACACTTCTGTCTTTTTAATTTTAGCGTTTTGTATGTTTTACATTAGAAAGATGAGATTTAACAAAAATGTAATTTTTTCAAGCCAAAAAATTCAACGCTTCAACGCAAATTTAACACTAAGGAGCTCAATATGCAGAATACTATCATCTTAGCCAATCAACTACAGCCACCAGTAAGTTCGTATATGTTGATTCTTCCATTATTCAAAACATCGCTTCATTAATAGGGGTATCCCACAGGTTTTCCCATTGATCCTATCGCCTCTTTATAATAGGGGTGTTTGGGCTTTCTTTCTAGTTTGTCCTCACTTTTTAAGGGGGTGTTTGCTTCTCATTTACTTCATTTTAGCCTTAGTAATTACCTTGATGGTTCCTCTTAAGATGAGGCAACCCTCACATGCTCAAGCTTTAAGCCGTGTTTAGTTAACCCTTTAGTTACATTCACTCCTTTTTGTTATGCTTTTAATAATGCATTGATACTTAATTTAAGTATATATTTGTATCAAATTGTAAAATTATTGATTAATAAGTGCTGCTTCCTTTTCGGTAGTACAGTGACCAGAACTGCATATAATAGTCCAGGTGCGGTCTCACTAATGAGTTGTATGGTCAATGCATAGTGTAATTCGAATTATATTCAATATAAGCTACCATTTTATTTGCCTTTTGAATTACTGCTGCACACTGGTTAGATGATGAGAATGCTATGTCAATGTAAATACCAAAATCCCTTTTGATGGTTGCTCTTTATAGGACATTGTCTTCCATTATTTAAATCCAGGTCCATCTAGTGAATGTCCATACACTTCCAGGCCAATTAAGAGATCAATTTCCTCTATTGTGCCTCTCCTGTCTCCTGTGCTATGCGTCATGTCCTGGGGTACTCTTTGGTGATATCTCCTCTCAGTTTGGAGAAGCAGCAGCTTCACTCAATAGGCCTTCTGTATTTTTGAGATATTCAGCCTGCCTAGGAGAGTGAGCCCAGTAGCTGTGTGTATATTGTGACAGCTTAGCTATTAGCTTAACAAATGGGCTTGATGGACTGAATGGTTTGGCCTAGTTTGTTTATAATCTGATTTCTCTGATCACTTCTTAAACCTAGTTTGCACATCTCTGTGCTGGCTGCGAGGGCCAAACTGTAAAAGTTACACCAGATTTGGAGACACTCCCCCGCACAGAGCTGTGCATCAGAATTTGTCTAACTATGCTCGTGTGGCTTTGTATCCAAAATGGTGAATTTTAAAGAGAGGCAGAATAAGTGAGTACCAGAATGATGAATGAAGGGCTAATTATGATGCAACAGGTCATCAAAATGCAAAAACATCGGAAATGCATCTGCTCTTCATGTAGGTCTTCCACTCACAAGAATATTGCACTCTCCCTTCCTTCACCACTTTTGGTCAATAGGTCTGACACAACTCTTCTTCCATGAGCAGATTTTCACATCCTCTGGTGTGACATCATTGATATGTGATACTGACCAAACACATAATTTATTGACTAGAAGAGTATCAACGCAACGAGAGAACGGGCCACAACAAGCATTAATGTGTTTTGGTTGCTCACTGCACATGCACTTTGTGGTGTAATCTGCATGTCGGCTTCACATGGCAAGTAAAAACCATGCTTTAGAGCTCAGCAACAGAGGTGATGATAGTAACATACCTGTACAACTAAGTCATAAACTGCAATCTTATGTGAGCTCTTAGCGCTCACTTCACCCCCAAAGTCTGATACAAAGTCTGCAAAACTGCTTGTGCTTTACTAAGTCATCTGCTGTTCTCACTATCATCTTGACACTCACAATTACCCCAAGGTACTTACACTCATCTATTGATGGAAAGCTGCACACCCCTTACCTGAACAGAACAGGCCATTATTTAGCTAACACTTCTTGTATTCCACATCCTGGGCTCCATTTATTTTTTTTTTAGATGCATGAAAAGGAGATTGTTTAAGTGTGATAGATGGTGCACATGGGAGGGTGTCCCAGCAGTGACTGGGCAAGGAATAATACCTAGCCAGAAGTGTAGTGTGGTTCAAGGACAGGAAGAGACAACTTATCAGGACTACACAGTCCTCCAATATGTTAGATTGCAGCATCCCTGGACTAGGATTCCCACACGTACACCTGAAGGGCATGCTGGGACTTGGTGTCCCGTGGGGGAAGCCTTAGTGGGTTCCGTGGGGGCCAACAAGTAGAACTGCTCTTTTTGGGGCTTCTGTTTGAACCGGAAGAGCTTGCAATGGGCTATGACCTAGCACCAGATGTACTCCTGGGTCCAACATAGCAGAAGCCACTTAACCTTTTTCAGGCAAGTTGGAGTCGGGTGGGAAAGGACAAAGCCCAACTGGAGGAGTGGAAGGAGATAGAAAAGAAGAGAAGAAGAGTATTGTACTTGTGTTTATGTCACTTTTGCCATTTTGACAGGTGTTTGTGCTAATAAGGCTTTTATTTAAATGGGGACTTGTATGGTGAGGTTGTGTCTGGGGTTTGGGGTGCTGCAACACCCCTAGTGGTCACAGTCAAATACATATTTTATGCTTTATTATGTGCTGAAGTCTGAGTTTTGAGTCAAGTAGTGAGTTGTGGTAATGGTTCACCAGTGGGGAGGAGCACAGTCCTGAGAAACAGAGAAAGACAGTAGATGTGAGGGGAAAGCACTCTGGTGAGATGGAAGCCAAGAAGCCATCACACTTGACATTTAGGCCAAATGCTATTCAATTATTCTCGGTGGTATGGAAAGGCATAGTTAATGCTCATTTTAATTGCTACTTTCTATTGTTCACCTGTCATAATTCACTATAGTCATTATCTTTTAATACAAATTATTAGCTGCCTGGGGTCTTGGGTTCTTTTCATTCTGGACTAGACTGATCACTGTTTTGTCTATGATATATCTATCTAATATGTAAAGCTAATAAATAAAACACAAAAATCACACAAATTAAATACAGTAAATCATCACTATCCCTGGGTTCTGCTCCAGTGGATTCTCTTTTTCACTACTATAAAAGCATAACCCATTGTGAGACACCCGTTGTCTAATTGTGCATATTCATGCATAACGTCCTCACTGCAGGCCATGGTTGGGGAGAGGGATGGACACCAGGGGGTTGTATTTGCAGCCAAGTGCAGCAGAAAAACAGTTCTGAGAAGCCTATCAAGCATAAGTGACACATGGGACTGAACAAAAACAGGTTGGCGTCGCCCTAAGATGTCTTGGGCTTCATACGCACTACACTGAATGAATCAAAGTGTGTCTACCTGGTGCCGAGAGGAGTGTGTAAGCCCATGAACCCCATTCATGATGGGGACCAGGGCCTATAAATTCTCCCCACAAACAAGAATTTCCCAGTGAGTGATGGTCATAAGCTCACACTGATGAAGTCCCTGCCCGTTGTACACACCAGTCGTCATTACTTCCGATTGGATAGTTAAGAGAGCTCCTCAGATCGGCCCCCTACTGTGGTCGATTGCGGACTCAGTCAAACCTGACTACGGAAGAAGTTAATGTCGTAACAAGGTTTCTGTAGCTGAGCCTGTAGAAGTATCATGACCAAGACATGAGAGATAAGAGTGAAAGGCTGGCGGATCTGCCCAACCCCATCTCCTTACACCGGTCCTCACTTCAATCTGGCATCTCAGTAGGATTTAACCCCATCTTTCCCACAGGTTCAATGCGTCAGTATCCACGTTTTCTGAATGGGTAGGGTATTCTCAGGAACAAATTATAAGCTATATCTACCAAACTGTGAAAAACGCAATTTTTACTTTCTCATATACGAAGCAGACAGAAAGTATAGTAATCATGAAAAAATTCAGCCTCGAGATTTTGATGAATCTTGACGTTGCAGACCTCCCTTACTTTCTAGTATACAAAGTATAGTATAGAGTACAAAGTATAAAGAAAGTATAATAATCACGAAAAAATTTGACCTAGATTTGTTCAATCTTGACGTTTTAGAGCCCCCTTACTTTCTCGTGTACAAAGTATAGAGAAAGTATAGCAATCACGAAAAAATTTGACCTCAAGATTTTATTCGATCTTAACGATTTAGACCTCCCTTACTTTCTCGTATACAAAGTATAAAGAAAGTATATTAATCGCAAAAAAAATTCAACCTTGGGATTTTGTTCAATCTTGACGTTTTAGACCTGCCTTACTTTCTCGTATATGAAGTATGGAGAAGGTATAGTAATCATGAAAAAATGTGACCTTGAGATTTTGATGAATCTTGAGTTTTAGACCTCCTTCAGTCCAAAAATACCATTTTTTGGAATTTTGTCTGTGTGTGTGTGTGTGTAAACATGATTACTCAAAAATGTAATGAGATAGATGGATGAAATTTGACATGTGGTTGTTACACCAAAATTGTAGATCTTTATTAACTTTTGGATCAAATCCATCAACCAGAAGTGGTTCTTTACCTGAACACATACTCATTTTTTTTTATTCCTGCAGCTCCAGAGACTGGTTTATTCAACTTTTCTTTTATAATAATTGTTCAATATATTATTAATTTGATTTGATTTGCTGTTAAAAGTGTTTTAATGTATATGATATAAAAATATAATCCTTGTCTTGCGGTTTACTCCTCAAATATCCTTCCCCATATCTGAATATACGAGAAAGTCAAGGGGTTAGGGTTAGGGTTAGGGTTCTCCACCAGACTCACACCGATTCCCCATTTGTACCGACTGAAATCTGGGAACTTTACTTAGAAACAGCGACTTGAACTTTATTGGAGAGGTGGCCCTAGCAGATGTGTTTTTGGGAGACGCAAAGGTATGTAAAGTTGTTCCCCTTTGGTGGGGTTAGCTGTTAGTTTGGAACCAAAATTGTTCTCCCTTGGGGATTTAATTTAGCACTCTATTCCATTTAGTCCTGCTAGCACTGTACATGCACGCACAGCATGTTGATATGTGTTGACATATTTGGAAGAAAGCATTGATATGAAATTCATATACATATCTGAGTTTTATTTTATATTTTTTAAACGGCAGCCCAGCATGTAAACTATCCTAACAGAGGCCACCATGCTCATTACAACACAGGCTCATTTCAAACTAATGAAAACATTTAAGAAAGACATATTCTTGCTTCTGAAAACTGCGACTCTGTAGGCAGCCCGGCATCAGCAAAGAACAGAAATAGTCTGTCCCAATACCCGTAAATTAGAATCACTGCTGTCACTTTTCAAAGCGTTCACAAATGAAGCCTGTTTGCACTCAAAAGCAGCGTTGTCGGTTGCAGATTCTTTTCTTAATTCGTATGAGTTTCTCCTACACAAATTTTACACAGTTTTGCATCATAATGAGTTACTGTTCTGTCAGGTTTTAAAATGGACGAGTGTAAATCTGATGATCAAAGCACTGGAATTTCAAATGAAGGACTTTTCCTTTTGAATCTTGTCATGGTGACATTTAGGACTTTTATTTTAAGGCGAGCATCACTTTATAAGAAGCTTCATTTCCATTGTGTTTACATTTAAAGTGACATGCTGGCAGGGCACAGAGCAATTGTGATTTGATACGTTTGTGTTGCCATGACATGAATTCAGTGTGAATAATAGGTTTTGGATTGAAGTGCCCCAACGACGTGTGGTAAATTTTCATTTATGGATACATCCTGCATATTTACCAGTCACACATCGAGTTTAGCATTAATAAAGAGTATGTCCACCATGGAAGTGAGGAGCAGCATTGCGAATTTAACTGTAGTCTACAGGTGTAAATGCGCTATATAAGAATACAACCAAACTGTGTCTTGCTGTAGAAGAGATAAATGGGCAGGAGGTACGGATAGATAAAGAATGAGTAAAAATAAATAGATATGATGTATGCATTCAGACTCCTATACTATTCACAGTTTGTTATCCTCCAGCCCTGTGTTAAATCATCCCAGATGACTCTCAGTGGTCCGGGGTGCAGGCTTCAAATCTGTAGCTGCCCAATGGCATTGTGGTTCAATTTTGACATTAACCTGCATCCAACCCTTCACTCAGAGTTGGTGGCAGGATTGGCCCTCCAACCACTTTTAAAAATCTCACACTTTCGGGTTCTTAAACTGGGATCCTGAGGTGGTTTGTCGTTTGGTGGGTGTGGTAATGTGCTGTATCACTGCCTGCTCCCAACCTCTCCTTGATCCAACAAATCCACTTTTTATTTTATTTTTTTTTTTATTTATTTTTATTAATTTTATTACAATCCATACAAAGCAATCAAGTTTTTCACTTTTTATTTAATATTATTCAAAGTCGAAGTGAACGTTATTGTCATCTCAACCATATACAAGTATACAGATAGACGATCTTTGCTTTCTGACATTCTCGCTCTGACGCTCTACTTAAGATTTTTGTCTCAAGTCCTAGGCTGTGCTACTAAATTTTGTCTTACGGGTTTTGACCTTGGCTCATTATTTTTTATCTTCCATCTTCTGTTTCCATCTGAATTCCAAAAATACATCTTTGCATCATCTTGAAATACTTTTTAACATCTTAAAGCTGAGACTGGAGTCAAAACCTGGTTGCTATCTATGTCTGTCTAAAGTCTATACTTTCTGATTGGGTTTACCAAAGACTTTCTTATTAACTGGAAACTCTAAACTGGTGGGAGGGTGTGGATGTCTGTGTTTTGAACCCAAGGCCTCCTGAACGGGCTCTGGGCTCGGCAACTCTGAAGCAGATTAAGTGGATTTAGAAAAGTGTTGAGTACTGTAGATGGATTTTTTTAAACCATTGGATTAAGTGGGTTTGAGGATGTTATATTATGTAAAGCAGGACTCCCATCTTTAATAGGACAAATGAGCATAGATCAAAGACTAGGGTTTTCTCATTTGATCCTTTTGAAGGGGTTCAGTTTTATGGCGTTCATCAGAGGCCTCTTGGCAGTGGTGGCACATCTTCATAATATGAGTCCAGATGGCAAGAAAAATGCAATTGTTTTTGAATTTTCAGTGTGTAGCTCCCATTGCACAAAAGGAGGAAACAAACAAAGGACACTAACAACATAAATAGCTCCGACATTAACAAAGAACAAACAAAGCTCTAGCCGTACCCTTGGGCCTTTCTATACAGCTTTCAATACTCTGTTATGTTACAGAAGCTCCCTTGTCCACTGGTAACTAGTAGAATTCATTTCTGCAGAACACCCCAGCTTGTCTCTTAACTCCACTATTGCTGGTCTCCTGTAAAGGCTGACTTGTTCGTACTCACTAGAAGGAGAACCGTAGTTGGATCATTTCAGCAATCCACCTAACACAGCCAATATTGGTCACCAGTGCCGGGAATTTTATATTAGACGATGCTTTGTGGTTCGCTCCTTTCAATCATCCAGATCTCCTGCTTGGTTCCATAGTTATTGCTCTCTACTGTACACTTCTTCTTTTGTGTTTATGAAGGAATGTAGCAATAAACCCAGCGCAATGTTCCTCTTCTATTACATGGGCTCCAACAGAAGCTTGTCAATTTTATTTCTAGTGGAGGATGTGTACTGTGTGGATCATTTCAGTTGTCCCAGCTGTCCCCCTTCCTTTATTTTTCCATTACTCAGTCAACCACAAGATCTAAAACAACAGTGTCAAGTAATAAGCTATCATTGAACTTCTGACACTAGAGAGCAATATACCTTCATTAGCCACAATCAAGAGATGGGCTGCAGAATTCTGCCATGGTAAGATATCTCTCAAAAAGGGTGAAAGAAGAAAATGTTTCCACTGTGGAGCGAATCGTAATGGAGAATGAAACATGAGACAGCAGACATAAGTTGTGAGAGGTCAGTTGAATCTAGTCTTTATGTACAATTAAATATGAGTAAATAATATATAGCTCTCTATTATAAAAAAAAATCTTGAGAGACGAGATCTGACTTTTTCAGTGAGACACTTTCACATCCCGCAAGACCGGAAATAAAAGACAAAGAGTAGATGATGGCACAATGTAAAGAGGCTTTGCCGCTGACGTCCGAGGTTCAATCCCTGTGAGGGGGTGCAGTGAGTGTGTACGCCTGATGAGCCCAGAATTATGGTGAAACTCATGTCGCGTACTCTTTGCATTATTTGACAGTAAAACTATGCAACAGTCTATGATCTGCTTCTAACAACTGAAGAGAGCACCGTGGCGGATGTTTGCCAACTTGCAGACCAACCACATGCGTTACCTGGTAAGTAACCACCCATACAATCAGATTGTGATTCAGACTACGAATGCCATGAAATATATATATATACAAGTGCCGTGTGACCCCGCGCATGCGCACTTCACCAGAAGACACACACGGACACCTGGATGCACACAGGGCTTTTATTAAAGAGGATAATATATACAGTACAGGCGAAAAGTTTGGACACACCTCCTCATTCAATGTGTTTTCTTTATTTTCATGACCATTTACAGCACTCCATCACTCTCCTTCTTGGTCAAATAGCCCTTACACAGCCTGGAGGTGTGTTTGGGGTCATTGTCCTGTTGAAAAATAAATGATCGTCCAACTAACCTGACTTCTGCACAACACAACTGCTGGTCCCAACCCCATTGATAAAGCAAGAAATTCCACTAAATAACCCTGATAAGGCACACCTGTGAAGTGAAAACCATTTCAGGTGACTACCTGTTGAAGCTCATCGAGAGAATGCCAAGAGTGTGCAAAGCAGTAATCAGAGCAAAGGGTGGCTATTTTGAAGAAACTAGAATATAAAACATGTTTTCAGTTATTTCACCTTTTTTTGTTAAGTACATAACTCCACATGTGTTCATTCATAGTTTTGATGCCTTCAGTCATGAAAATAAAGAAAACACATTGAATGAGGAGGTGTGTCCAAACTTTTGGCCTGTACTGTATATATTCTTTTTCTCCCTTGCCTGCAGACCATTCACGGGAGGTTCCACCTGGTCCTCTTGACGTCACTTCCGGGACCGAGCCAATGGAAGGAGACCTTGCCAGCTCCGGCCCCTGTGATGTCACGTCCGGACTCGCACTAATGGCAGAAGACCTACAGGAGCCCGACCCCTATAATTTCACTTCCTGTTTTCCCTTTTAAAAGCCTCCACCTTTTCCCTATTTCCTCAGTTCTGTTTTGGACTCAGTTTTGTGCACATCAGTGCAGTATTTATGGAAACAACTTTGCAGCCAAGAAACCAGATTATAAGGGTGGCTGCCCCAAACCTTTATATGACTCTGTCTCAAGTTTGTGACTATATATATATACTCTGTTACTGTGGTCCCCAAAGCCACCCACCAGGGCAGTCGCCCCCTTGTGGTCTGGAGGAGGCACAAGCCCTCCTTCAGTCCTCCTGGGCGTCCCGGCCGGGCTTCAGCCCCGGCCGGGTACCACACGGGATATTCCGGCACCAGGGCGCCGCCTGGCGGTGGCCACGGGTCCCTACAGGGCTGGGCTTCCAAGCCCTTTACCCGAGGCCCCCAACATAACCAGGACGGACGCCCCCTCGCGGTCTGGAGGAGGTACAAGCCCTCCTCCGGTCCTCCTGGGCGTCCCGGCCTGGCTCCAGCCCCGGCCGGGGACCACAATATATATATACAGTAATCCCTCCTCGATCGCGGGGGTTGCGTTCCAGACCCCCCCGCGATAGGTGAAAATCCGCGAAGTAGAAACCATATGTTTGTATGGTTATTTTTATATATTTTAAGCCCTTATAAACTCTCCCGCACTGTTTATAAATATTCCCCGCAGAGTTATACAGCATAATCCCTTTGTATTCTCTTAGATATTAGGTAAGATTCATTGAAATTATGTATATAAACACACTGTTTATATACAGTAAAACCTAAATATTATTTTAAAGATATTGAGTGTCTCCGATATCACATATGTTACAGCCATTACGATAGACAGGCCACCAGCAATAAATACGTACAATGCAAGAAAATAGTATACAGTAAATGTGTGTACAGTGACACTAAACGTACGTACATGTACTAAGCACTGTAAGAAGAAAATTAATTATGGTTACTCACCAACAATGACACGATGACTTGTCCGATAACAATGAGTTTAATTTTACTGCACAACAAAGGAGAGCGTTACAGCCCTTGTAAAGGAGCCACTTCAGGCGATTGTGTAGCACTGCCGTTGTTCTTCTTCTGGCAGTCTTCAATCCAAATCCCTAAAGCAGATTCCATCCAGACTACTGCCTTATTACATCCACTTACAACTCGTTTTGCACCCTGGTTAAAAGGACACTGCAGCCGTAGATCTTATATTCCTTTCCTATTTTTTAAATAAAAAGAATCGTAGCCTTCAACAAATCCAAATCGTTTACCTTTTCGGCAATCGTTAACATCTTCTTCTTGCGCTTGGGCACGGCCCCTGAAGCAGTAGCAGATTGTTTTGGAGCCATAATGAAGGGCTTGACTATGCACAAAGATAAACACTAAAGAGCACAACTCTTTACACAGCGAAACACGTTGATGCTGAATGAGCGAGACGAGACTTCCTGGTTAACACTGCATTCAGCACGCAGGAGCTCAACTGCGTGCTCTGATTGGTTAGCTTCTCAGTCAGGAGAACTTAACTGCGTGCTCTGATTGGTTAGCTTCTCAGCCATCCGCCAATAGCGTCCCTTGTATGAAATCAACTGGGCAAACCAACTGAGGAAGCATATACAGGAAGTAAAAAGACACATTGTCCGCAGAACCCGCGAAACAGCGAAAAATCCGCGTTATATATTTAGTTATGCTTTCATATAAAATCCGCGATAGAGTGAAGCCGCGAAAGTCGAAGCGCGATATAGCGAGGGATTACTGTATATATATATATATATATATATATATATATATATATATATATATATATATTTGTGGGGAACAGCCCGGACACAGACAGGTAGACATCGTTGATTGCACCACAACACGTTTATTTACACTATTTACAATGACAGTGACACACACAACCCAGTGCCGCAGCTTCAATCACCCCCAAGTCCAGGCCTCACACAATGCCTCTCTTCTCTTTTCCGGTCTGCCTCCACTCCTCTCCTCCGAGCTCTGTCCTCTTCCACCCAACTCCATCTATCGGGAAGCACTCCAGGTGTCCCTGGTCTTCTTCCCCCCAGCACATCCAGGTATTGGGGCACCCCCGGTGGTGAGGGTTGAGCTTGTATGCTCTGTTACTGTGGTCCCCAAAGCCACCCACCAGGGCAGTCGCCCCCTTGTGGTCTGGAGGAGGCACAAGCCCTCCTCCGGTCCTCCTGGGCATCCCAGCTGGGTAGCACCCCCAGCCACTCAGCACTATATATATATATATATATATATATATATATATATACTGTGTCAAATGGCCAGGGCACTTGCCCGGCCAAGATGCCATGCCCCATTAATGGAAGAGAGAGCCTAACCAGAACACTACCTCCCCCAGTGCACTACAGGGCAGCCCCACTGGTGTGCAACAATGGCATGGGTTTGGAGCATGGAAGCTCAACCTTGCTGGGGCATATGGCCACCACAAGGGGGCACCTGGATGATTGCTGTGCACTTACTTAGACCAGTTCTGCCACACCCGGAAATGCTGCCAGAACTGGGTCAATGAGCACCTGGAGCACTTCTGGGTGCCTTATAAAAGGAGCCAGCAGCCACTAGTCAAGTGGTAGTCTGGAGGTGTGGAGGAGAAAAGAGAGAAGAGAAAGAAGAGAGTTGTATTGTGCTGTGCTTGATGACTGGGTTATGCTTGTGGGAAATAGGGGAAGGCGTTTCCCACGAGAAAAAAAAAAGAAAAACGTGTGTGCCTTGAACTTGTGTCCCACATCTGTCTGTGTCGGGTTTGGGCAGCGGTTCACCACCTGGTAGTCCATAGTATGTATATTATATATAATATTGTATAATTACAAACTTTTTCTCCCCATGGAATTAATTTTTTCCTATACTGGATACGCTTGTTCTCCTCATTGTTGTTGGTCCAATTGTGTTTTCTGGTGACTAATGAATGAGTTCATTATTTATACACATGATTAGGAACATTTATTATGGCAGATGAATACAAGAAAAATAGCAATTATACATACATAAATTTATGTGAATCAAGCAAATGGAAATTTTATGAAACTCCTAAAGTTCTAAAGGCATTAATATGTAATTCCCGCTGTGTCCCAAATGGAATGTCAGGTAATTAGAGTATAAAAACCTGACATTTAACCACATTTGAGCCACCTCGTTTCAGTTTCACACATTTACGGAGCCCGCTGCTTAAGTAGTCTCATTGACATCTGATATTGCAGCCCAAATATTTTGCATGTAAAGATTGATCTGGTGAAATCTTGTGTGCTCTAGCCACTTGATAATTGGTCTCAAAGTCCCTTCTTGCAGGATGTTGTTCCTATCTTTAATATCTTGAAGTCTGTGTCTGTGCACTGAAGGGTCGATTTGATGTTGGTACTTGTCATACCTTAGAAATTTTCACAGATGCTGTTGGCTTAGGTATTTGAAGTTTGATCCCCAAGGATTTTAGATGTCTTAAAGTTTTGAATTGAAGCTTTAAAGCAAAGATTGCTGGGAAATGCTCCTGTTCAGCCAACTGATTTGAGCTTCTTGAATCTTGAAGTTTAGCTCTATCAGGTCGCAGACATTTGCAATTTACCCATCTTGGCTGTAAAACCTAATGAAGATGGATCCTGTTAGATGTCGCTGACTGGTATTTCTCCGTTTATGTAATTTTTTCAAATCCTGATGGTTTGCAGTTTTCATTTCTGCAATACCTTTAGCTTGTCTGATCTCATAGATTAAATATTTCTTCTCTGAATTTTTGTTTGGGATTTTACTGTGTTTATAATTCGTATTTGGCAGTTCTATGAGATGTTATGGACCTGCACATTTTCAGTTTTGAGGACTGGTATGGTCAGATGTCAGCAACCACTTTTTACTTTCTTGTATACAAAGTATAGACGAAGTATAGTAATCATGAAAACATTCAACCTCGAGATTTTGATGAATCTTAATGTTTTAGACCTCCCTGAGTCTGAAAATACTGTTTTTTGGAATTACGTCTATGTGTGTGTGTGTGTGTGTAAACATGATATTGCCTGAAGAAAGGGCCTGAGTTACCTTAAAAGCTTGCATATTGTAATCTTTCTAGTTAGCCAATAAAAGATGTCATTTTGCTTGATGTCTCACTACATTCATAATGGCTAACACGGTACAACATTCTAGTAAAACAGAGATCAAAACAGAACTGGCAACTGAAGGTGATACAGAGACATTTATATGGCTGAAACAAGAAGGGGCTGGATCAGGGTGGCCTATAAGTAGAAGTGATGTCTTTGGTAGGTGAGTTCTGAAGAAGAAGTTGTCATCAGGAATGGACGGAAGTTATGTCATCAGAGGGAGGGTTGGTGGTATCATCATAGTTTGGGTGGTTCTTTGGCTGGTCTGTAGAGGGACCAAAAGAGAAAGGTCTAGCTGAGAAATAACATCATCTGAGCCCATCAACCATCTCCCATGCGCACATGTGTGACAAGATGAAGCAAAGTTATGGTTTTCCTGGAGGCATCCGTATTGGTTTTCCAAAAGTTTTACTTGTACATGGTCAACTCAGGTATGATGTCACTTCCAGCTCAGATATCCAAATTCCTGTATCATAGCATTTCTCTGCAATGCCTTGGGAACTTCTGTCTGCCTTCCTGAACCTGGTAAAGTGTAAACTGAATGTTCCAAGGGCCCATGGAGGGTTCAGCAGACTTGTGTGATATCCATCCATCCATTATCCAACCCGCTATATCCTAACTACAGGGTCACGGGAGTCTCCTGGAGCCAATCCCAGCCTACACAGGGCGCAAGGCAGGAAACAAACCCCGGGCAGGGTGCCAGCCCACCGCAGCTTGTGTGATATTTCACTTTCAATTATCCATCCAGCCCCAATTATCTTCAGGGTAACATGCTGGCGACTGCAATTTAGTTTGCATCCATTACCACTTGTGTGTTGATACTGAGGCATCAATTGCAATTGGAGCAATACTCTTTAGGTAGAGGCTAATTTACATGAATGCCACTTGCTTTAATACTTCTTTATGTGAAGTGGTGGGGAACTGTATAAATCTGCGTTCTAAATCACAAGTTGTAAGGGCGTTCAAAGCTTGGTTCAAAATTTGCAAATGGTTGGTTGTGACATACCCAAATTATCGCCATTGCAAAGCTGCATTTTAAACGTAGTGTCATCTCCTCTTTAGTTTTCGCTGAAAGCGTGGTTTCTCTGCGTAGATGGAGCGAATACATAGCATACAAGAACATTATAATTTTACAAATATTATTCCATCTCTGTTCAATTGAAATCTTTTTACATGGTCAGTGATGTCCAGCATTTCCAAAACATTCACCCTTTCCTGGGCTATGCCTGCCAATCTCTGCTTGAACGTCATCAACTAGTGAGTTAGGACAGCATACAAGCTTTCCTAAATCCTGCTAAAGTTAGGAGTAGCTTCCTAAATTAGGAGAATTAATAAAACGCTTTTACATCAACCCCTTAGAGTGAGGGCAAATTTATATCATTCCTTTCCTACCCTGAAATACTTGATAAATATGAGCACAGGTGTCCCCTAACTATACTGCTATACCAGTAGCACCCTTATCTGCATAAAAAGGTGTTGCTACCTTCAACATCAACTCCTAAGATTAAGACCAAATTTACATCACTCCGGGTATTTTGTGCCAGTTTGGGCCATTTTCCTACCCTGAGATACTTGGTAAATACGAGCACAGGTGTCCTCTAACTAAACTGCTATACCAGTAGCACCCATATCTACATAAAAAGCTGTTGCTACCTTCAACATAAATTCCTAAGAGTAAGACCACATTTACACCACACCAAGTATTTTGTGCCAGTTTGGGCTACCCTGAGAACACAGGTGTCCTCTAACTATACTGCTATACCAGTAGCACCATTATCTGCATAAAAAAGGTGTTGCTACCTTCAGTTCCATTGCATCTGCTACCACCAACAATATATACTCCAGTTGTGTGGAGTTTTTGATTTTCTGTACTCCATTGTCAACTAGCCATAATTAGCCATAATTTTGATACTAGTGGACTTTTTCTATAGGGTGATCCAGATTTAATTATGCAATTTTCATTACACTATAACTCATTAAGTTTATTACATAGAAAATCACCCGAAAAATCCCGGACCATGGAGAAGTGTGCGAACTGACGACATGAAGAATCATCTTTATGCCAAACTGGAATCGTCCCCGCATAAATCAAAGTCATCCAAACAATCTGGATCTGCGTAATTAGATCTGGACCACCCTGTATTGTCATGCTCATTTACTGTGTGTTTAATGTACTGTTTCTCTGTCAATGCATTATTGATGTAGAGTCGTGCACACATTTTGAGCCTATACTCAGTGATGAGCACTATAGACAAATTAATTGGATTGAACTTGGATTTCTTTGATGACTCTATCTTTGAACTTTTTATTTTTTTGGCCTGGTGGAGGGACTGTAGAGGTATTTTAGCATCTTAACATTACACTAGGATAAATAGAAGATGCCATAAGTGATTAATTTTCAGTATTTTAAATAGCAACCCCTATAATCTTTTCATAGAAGCTCTTGCCTCATTCCATTATCAAATAAATATTCATGCTTCATAACTTGAAAAGCTTCCCGACAGTTATTTGGTCTACGCTGATGGGCCTTGTGAAATCTCCACTTTCATCCTTTCTTCTTAGCAGGTCACCACAGCCATTCTGAAACCTCATGGAACTCAGCAGCGAGCGCCATCTGCCTTTGTGAAACACATTGTTCCAGCTGTGAGACGGACGGCCTCCGTCTCCCCGTCTTTCTCTTTTTCTCCCTCTGTCCCTTGATAAGCCAGATGGTTTGCAAAGCCGCAGCATCTGCTAGAATGTGCCTCAAAATCCCGATGACAATGCCCACCTCGGCACTTGCCGGCTGCTTTTCCCGGCACGGCGGAAGGGAAAAAAATGTTGCTTTTTCTCAAATAGTTGCCGTGGTTTCAGGAGCTTACGCCTTTTGGAAAAAAGATTGGCTGGTTCCCTGGAGTGCCTGCACATTAAGAACTGCAGACGTTAAATGGCTTTCGTCTACACGTCTTTCTTATTTATTTATCTTACAGGCAATGAGACTCACATAAAAAAATATGAAAAAAGAAGTGTAGACTTAGCCGAGTTGAGAAGAACTCAGTTTGAGCTGCCGCGTCAAAGTCTTTCACAGTTTGCAATTTCATTCCCTTTATTTAATAAATAAATAAATATAAGTGGTAAATTTTTTTCAACAGCAAGCTGCTATTCCTCGAGAGAGTGACAACAGGCTGCCTGCTATTTGCTGTGCTTGAACCCAATCTCTTCAACACAGGAAAGGGCTTCCCTTTACTAAGCCTTCTCCAAATTGCCTGCATGGCTTTATGTGCACTCTGGGGCTTGTGGGACCACCTGGGATTAATACCCCCGCACCCAACCCTGCCCCTTTAGAAACAAGACAGCCAATCACAAACTGGTGTGCATTTATCAAGTATATTGTCAAGTACATTTTACTTTCAGATACTTCGAAAGGCACTATAAAAAAAGTCAAGGCCGAAATTTTCAGACATATCTATCCATCCATTTCCTAAACCAGGCAGCCTAAGGAAGGAAGCAATCCTAAATTTGGAAAATTTATACACAAATCCATAGGCACATTTAGAGACATCAGTGAACTTGACACACATATTTTACAGATATGGGAGTAGAACCAGATGAATATACTTTTGAGGACACAGGTAGAAGATACAAACTTAGATTGAACAGAGATATGAGACACTGCACCACTGAGGAATTATGGCACCTAAAATGTTGTCCATTATTCGATTAGATTAGATATACTTCCTTAATCCTCACAGAGAAATTCAAAAGATACTCACTCAAACTACAATATCAAGACATTGGAAAAAATTTTTGGACGTGAGCGCTAGTAGGCTTTGTGCCCATAGGAACCAAGTTACCCAAACTGTTCTATAATATTTCAGCAATTATTTACCGCTCTGATGCTGATCTTCCTGATCATAAAATAGGTCATTACGATAGCAATTAATGACAAGAATTCATAATTAATCTCAGAATTACGGTATTTGAGGGCTCCTCTAGGGTGCCTCTTTCTCTTGCACGATTTGGCTTAAAAACTAATCACCACATCTTCATCTCATAACAGGCTTAAGTTTTGAGTTTGATATTTTTCCGTCCAACCATTTTAGCTCTCGACTATCCTCAGGAAACTGTGACATGCACACAAAAACTCAGACTAACACACACCCATCGTTGAGATACCAATTTTTTCGTTATCACAGGATTCTAAAATGTTGAGATCCGTAGCAAAACCGGAGTTCGAAATTTTTGACGAATCTGAAGCTTTCGCTCTTCCCCCATAGACGATAGGTTGTGATGGGGGGTAGGGCACAAAACAAAAATATATATATAATAAAATAAATCTTATGCTAAAATAATTGATGTAGATTGAGCCTCTACTATCTCCTATAGCTTCTGAATGCAGTGAAAAATGAGAAATCACAAGGAAGTGGCACGAGGCAGAAAAGATCTCTGGAGGCGCTTCTTATTACACTGCCCGTGGTATGAAGTATTCCAAAACAGTGCCTCCTGGAGGGGATGGGCAGAATTGTTCATGATGGCATCCAATTGTGCCACCATCCCATTTACCAAAACAGCAGGGGTGGGCAGCATCAGTCCTGGAGGGTTGCAGTGCTGCAGGTTTTTGTTCCAACCTAGTTTCTTAATGAGATGTTGATGAGGCACTTACTGCTGAGGTGACATTTTGATGCTTCATTTTAGTGGTCTCACTTATTAAGGTTCCCCAACTTTCATTTTTTATTTCAGTCTTGAACAGTTACATTCACTGTTTTAAAGGCTCCGTATTAGCAATAAGATGTAAATGACAAAGGAGCCAGCAGTTCTCTGAATAACTTGTTTCCATTTACACCTGTGTGCATTCATCATGTAGGTATTTGCTTTAATAAAACACTTAAGAGAAAAATAGAAAGGAAACAAATCTATGAAATAAGAACCTAATATTGCCGACTAACAAGCTATAAAATAAAATATGGTCCAAGACTGGCAGTCTTTGGTTTATAATTAAGCAATTGGGTTGGAATGGAAACCTGGAGCCACTGTGGCCCTCCAGGACTGACATTACTTACCCCTGCTCCAGAGTGTCCTGGCTCAGTCCAGTGACCCATAAATTGCTTCCCAAGGAGACCACAGCATAGAACACCACACTGACTACAATGGACTGGTAGAACATCTCCAGAAGCTTGCTGCACACATCAAAAGACCAGAGTCTTCTCAGAAAGTACAGTTTACTCTGGCCCTTCTGTGTTGTCAGACCAGTCCAGTTTTTGTAAACTCCCAACTCTGTATTAGCATCCAGCTCCTCCCCCTAGATGATGATTGGTCTCAGGGGTGCCTTAACATGGTGGATGTCCACCACCAACTCTTTTGTCTTGTTAATATTAAATAGCAGGTGGTACCTCAAGACAAAGACCTCCAGCAGCCTCCTTGACTCCATTATCATACATATTACCCATCCATCTAGATTCTGATTCTGTTTCATTCATCAGTAGCAGTGGGCAAAAAGTAGGATCCAGTCCCAGAGGAGACACCAGTCCTTTTCCTGGTTGCACACAATCATAATCATTATTAGTCCACCTTTGGACGTGGAAAGAAAATCAAATATAAAAATCCACAAGCATGGAGAGCAGACAGTGGCCAGGCTGGGATTTGAATTGAGATGTGCACCAGCAGGAAATATGAAATGTCATGCGCCACCCACACACATATGATATGAAATGTAAATAATCTGAGATAACTCGGTAGAGCAATTGGATCTCATCTTCACTTTCATTTGTTTTGCCATTTTCAAATTCTTAATTCACCAAGTCATTGCTTTACTTCTGCACCACCAATTCTGGTTCCAGACCAAAATAGCAAAGGGGGCATTTTGAAGTACTAGATGGGGCATGGTGTGGTGTGATAAAATCCCAAAACTGTATATAGCAAGACATTGGCGCTTAGTTCAAGTAGTGGGAGTGCTCTACATAACCCAGATGGATGACCCACTGGAGCCACAGTATCAAATAATAAGAACCCAGACTGGGGCTCAGCCCTAATGCTAGCCGGTCATCAGGCACCAGTACTTGTTCAAGGGTCTCTGACCCCTTCGAAACGAGCAGCTTGTGAGATGCACTTGTTGTACCTCAAAATCCTGACGACAATGTATTTCATTTTGGGGCCAGTGGATGAACTTGCAGTATGTCATTTTTGAATAAATACTATTATTACAAATCAATTAGTCTTACAGGGGGATTTATGATCTCAAAGAAACCAAACTTATTAATTACGATATTCACTGCTCTTAGTAAGTAAACATATTCTCTGAATATAACTGTTAGCGATTTTTAATTGCAACACCTTGCTGATCTGTAATACACTTATTGTATAGAAAATGTAAAAAGCAAAAAATAATAGACAAAAAAAAAAAGACCAATCACATACATAATAGTCATAGCGAATGCTAAATCTGTCTGAAATATGCAGCTACTACAGGGTGAGCCAAAATTATGTTAACATTTGAATGGCGGAAACAATTTATTCACAAAACATACTTCATATGTGCAAGATGATTTACAGGAAGGTCTCAACACACAAAAATCAACGAGCAACAATACCATTTAAAGCCCAGACACATATTTTGTGGGGAATAGATGATACCACAGTTTGTATTCTGTCCTTCAGGTCATTGATATCATGAACTTGCCTGTTATAGTTGAGCTCCTTCACATACCACATAACCAGAAATCACAGGGTATCAAATCAGGGGAGTGTGGAGGCCATGGCAATCCATCGACCTGGAAAGGTGTGGTCGAGACAAAAATAATCTGTTAGTGTTAACATAATTTTGACTCACCCTGTATTTTCACTACTCTCCATCCATCCATCCATCCATCACCCAACCCGCTATATCCTAACACAGGGTCATGGGGGTCCGCTGGAGCCAATCCCAGCCAGCACAGAGCGCAAGGCAGGAACATACCCAGGCAGGGCGCCAGCCCATCACAGAACACACCCACTAGGGACAATTCAGGATCGTCAATACACCTAACCTGCATGTCTTTGGACTGTGGGAGGAAACTGGAGCACCCGGAGGAAACCCACGAAAACATGGGGAGAACATGCAAACTCCCAGGTCTCCTTACTGCGAGGCAGCAGTGCTACCACTGCGCCACTGTGCCGCCCTTTTCACTACTAATGATAATAAAAATATATTAAATGACATAAAGAATACTGTTATGAAGCAATCAATAAAGTGAAGAGTTGGGTTAAATGGAGGGAAGAATACCAAAAGTGGATTCATGTGACCCCAAAGCTATAAAGACATAGAGGGAAGGAAGAAGAAGAAGAAGAAATAATAATAATGTGATGGGGTTTTGGATAGTTCTGCTACCTCACAGTCTCAGGAGTTCCAGGTTCAGATCCCTAGATTTTGCTCAGATGAATTAAAGCAGCCTCAAACCATAATATGCTTTACAGTTGCTATCGTGGTCTTCTGATCAAATACCGCATTTGACAAACATGTCTTCTGTTACTGTAGCCAAATAATTCTACCTTTGCTTTTTCTGCCCAAAGCACATTGTTTCAGAGGTTCAGGTCATTGCCGACGTGTTCATAGGCAAACTTTAGTCTTACCCTGATGTTCTTCCAGGACAGCAAATGTTTCCTCTTTGCACTCCTCCCACATAGGTGTAATTTGGTAGCCTCTTTCTGATGGCAGATGCATTTTGACATCAATGGGGGCAAAGAGGTACCTGTAGGCCACATAGTGAAATTCTTCAGTTCTTACAGACTTCCTTTAGCATTGTGCATTCTACTCTTGGATTTAAGTTGCTGGAAAAGTTGGCCCTTCTTTGAAATATTCTCCACTAGTAGTTGATCTTCCAGTCAGTAGAATGGTTCATTTCCAGTTGTTTGGAGATGTTTCTAAATCCCTTTCTAGACTCATCAGCATCTGTAATCTTCTTTCTGAAGGCCTCAGAGAGCTCTTTCTTTCTAGGCCTAGTGATAACACACACTTTAACAACAAAAAAGCAATCCAAACAACATGTCTGTGCTTTTTAATTAAAAAGGTTCAGACCAGATCTTCTCTGATGACGTTCTAATCATTCAAACCTCATAGGGGGCACCTGTTTCTAGTTTTAGGCATTTGAGGTAATAATAAATGTAGTGTTGGACTTATTGCTTCCGTATGCAAAATTTGCATTGATATTTATTTAAATCATAGAACAGACTATAAGATGTAAATGTGGCATAATGTTTATTATATTGTTTCACCTTTATCTGTAAATATTTGTAGGTGCCAAGGCAGATGGACAGGCATCCCAGAAAGGTTGGTTGATGGTGCCTTTCCACGTTTCATGGAGTGCACAATTTTTGGAATGACTGTATTTAAGCCTAATTGCCACTGGTGTTCCCAGAATGGGCTTCAGATTCTTGTTGGCCTTAAGGTGAATCTGATGGCTTTAGTAAATGAACTGGCATATGAAAGGTTTAACAAAACTCTTTAACAAAACTCTTTAACAAAACGCTTAACAAGTGTGATCCTCTACCTTCTGTAAACATATCAAAGGGTAAGCAAAGCTAACTAGTTTCATACCGAGTACATGCTGCACGCAGGCTTAAATTTTCTATCTTTATTATGGTTGTAGGGTGGCACGGTGGCGCAGTGGTAGCGCTTCTGCCTTGTAGTTAGGAAACCCGGGTTCACTTCCTGGGTCCTCCCTGCATGGAGTTTGAATGTTCTCCCCGTGTCTGCGTGGGTTTCCTCCAGGTGCTCCGGTTTCCTCCCACAGTCCAAAGACATGCAGGTTAGGTGGATTGGAGATTCTAAATTGGGCTTGGTGTGTGGGTGTGTTTGTGTGTGTTCTGCGGTGGGTTGGCACCCTGCCCAGGATTGGTTCCTGCCTTGTGCCCTGTGTTGGCTGTGATTGGCTCCAGCAGACCCCTGTGTTTGGATTCAGCGGGTTGGAAAATGGATGGATGGAATATTGTTGAAAGATTAAAGCTAAACTGCTGCATGCAGTCCCAGTAAATCACTCTGTTGAGTTCAATAGCGTTAATTTCATTTCAGTTCAGTTTTATTCAGTTCAACTTACTATTAAATGTTTATTACTTTTACAGTTAGAATCAAATTAATTATGGTGTTCTAATCAAGTAAAGGGTCCAGTGCCATACATTATCTATCTATCTATCTATCTATCTATCTATCTATCTATCTATCTAT
>JANRMT010049829.1:26561879-26617568 GCA_026402145.1 Polypterus bichir lapradei | reverse complement strand
TATCTATCTATCTATCTATCTATCTATCTATCTATCTATCTATCTATCTATATGTCTGTCTTTCATAAAAGAAATATAAAGAAACACTTGTGAATGGTTAGAGCTTCAATAGGAAGGCCCTGTTTAATAACCACTGAGCCCCAATGTTAGTGTCCACTTTGGGTTCTGGTCAGGTACTGACCATTAAGGTTCAGATGAGGGTAATTTACAGTCCTGGTGTAACAGCAAGCAGAGTTAAAGATGGAGGCAGCAGCAGGAGGTTTCTACTGGTCTTCACTCCTCCATGCTAATGGTAGAATAGGGAAACTATGCAGCCTTTAAATTCTTATTTTGAACATTATCTATATATTTTATCCTGCCTACTATACTAAAATCAATCTGATCCTGCCTACTATGCTAGAATCTATCTATCTATCTATCTGTCCTACTATACTAAACTCTATCTTATCCTGCCTACTATGCTAGAATCTATCTATCTATCTGTCTGCTGTATATTTCCGAATGGTTTATCCGTAGAGTTCCTAGAGAAGGCATGTAGCTTAATCTACAAAAGTCATTTTCTGCCATCAATTTCAGATATGATTAACAAGCAAACATTTACTTACAAACCCTTCATTGTAGCCACTGCACTTCACCTTTAATGCTGTAATTTTTCTCCCTGCAATTTGCAGTTTTACAGCATGACTCACCCCTCCTTTGTACTTTGAGCGGCCTTACTTGGTGACAAGTCACAAACAAGCTAGCTTTGGTTTATCGTTTAATTAGGTATTTATTTTTGTATTTCAGGAGGCAATTTTGTCTTGAGCATGTGTTCATACTTGTGTGTTTGTATGAGTCTGAGTCGCATTCCCCTTTTTGGTCCTTGTTTGCAGTGTCGTCTGGAAAGAGTCTGGACACACTTTATCCTAAGCAGTGATGTTCTTCACTTAGTTCTCTTTCAGTATCCCGAGTTGTTGATGCTCAAGGATTTCCACTGAGATTTTTCTAGTATTGTATACATATTTGCTGTTTTTTCTTATCTTTCTCATTCTCTCTACCTCCATTTCTATGTATAACAATTACTCAAAACCATTAATTGCACTCTTTATTTTCTTTCTCTACCTTTCTCGCTTTTAAAGTTTTAAATCCCTCTGTAGATCTGTAATTTCTTACCTTCTCAGTCTGTGAATCCCATATGTAGCATTCAGTTTTATACTTTTATTCTTCTTCTTTCGGCTGCTCCCGTTAGGGGTTGCCACAGCGGATCATCCAAAATTGTTGTCCGCATATAGATTTGGCAAAATTTTACACCGAATGCCCTTCCTGACGTAAATTCCCCATTTATACGGGCTTGGTTACCGGCATGAAGAAACACACTGGTTTGGGCATCCCCTGTGGCTGGGTTAGTTTTTTACTTTTAAAAAAATAGCAAAAAAATTCTTAAACCCTGTTTTTGCTTTGTCATTTTGGGTTATTGAGTGTTGCTTGATGTGGGGAAAAACAGAAGGGTGCAACATAGTAAAATGTGAACAGGTTCTGAATTCTTTCTGAATACACTTTATATTCAAATTTTAATGTAATATATAAAGCCTAATGTATAAATACAAGATATATTTATATCATATATATAATGAATAATATATAAAGCATGTGTTTTCTAGTATGCAGATCCACATCAGTGAACCTTTCTCCACCATATGTTTCACAGATTCCCCTTTAGTACAGAGGAACACCACAAGCTACGCTTCATTCTAAAAGGTTTCCCCTTGGGGGACTTTTGTCTGGCGACCGCAGCTGTATTTTATTAGGAAGACATTTCCAGGTGCAAAGCTGCTCCTGACAGTAGATTTAGTCCATCTATACTTCACCTGCCATCAATGAAATTTTAGTTTTGAGTCAAAATTTGGGCTGCCAGGTCCTAAAAAACATTATAGCCCAATAGCATCTTAAAAATAGTAAATGTGTCCCAAGAAATAGCCCAATACCTGACATAGACAAAATGACACAGAAAGTTTGTATTGGGATGGTGTCAAGAGCAAAAGGATTAGATATATCCGATTGAAGCTTAAGGGGGAGGATCCCCCTCGGTGATATTTGAGAAGGTCAGAATCACACAACTGGAGTAAGGAGTGGGGTCCCTCTTGGACATTTTTAAAATGAGAAAGCATAAATGCATGCAAAGGAAGGTGTGCTGGATGGGTGAAAACCATGGGAATAATGTGTGTGTGTGTGTGTGTTGTCCAAAACCCAGCGTTTTTTTTTTTTTAAATGCCCTAAAACCTGCAACCGATGAAAGCTCCTTTTCGCTGCAGACGCCGATCACAAATAGCCCAATTCGGCAGGACAAACCACAGACCTGGCAACACTTCCTATGGGGAGTTAATTTAATGACTGCACCTTGGCACAATGGCGTACCCCGGCTTATTTTTGTATAATTTGAGAGCCCATGAATTTGTCCAACTTCTTTTCTTAGCTGCCGAGTTTATTTATGTGTTGAAATTTTCAGAGCCACCAGTAGATGATGTGCAGATGTCAGTGTATTTTTATTTTCTTAATTGTGGTGATAACATTAATACAATGCCAGTTCTGTTATGTTTCTGCATGGTTTCAGATAATAAAGTTTTCAAATAATATAGTATTCTCAATGTTGGTGGAGTGTACGCAGTGAGACACAGCTCTGAAATCAAACCTCTTAGCGCTTCAGTACATAACAGAGGTGTTTGAAGGGACACAAGCCTATCTGCGAAGGAAGTGGCTCGGCCCAATGCCATTTCAGGATTTTTCAGTGTAGTCTTCCTGAAAGTGAGCCCAACTTGTGTTCCAACTTCTGGATACACCTGAAAAAAATGATACTACTTGACAAGTCACACCACTGCACCACCTCATCAACGACCATACAGATGTTTCTTCATCTTAGTAAAGAGAAAGAAGTTAGAAGGCACCAGATCTGGTGAATTAGGAGGGTGGGGAAACATTTCAAAGTTGAATTCTACATTCCACGTCATGGTGAATGAGGACTCCGAGAGACAATAATTTGGGATGCTGACATCCTACAACGTAAATAGTTAGCGGGAATTACAAACAAGGTCTGGTCTACTTAAAAAAAACAATTTCACATATCAGGACAGTTCGTTTCCCATCAGAGACACACTTCGTCTCTCTAACTCTCTGAAAGCAGCCTCTTATTTCCATATTGTCCTTCTAAACTTCAACCTCCCATCTTTTGCTCATTTTTATACTCTTTCCATTTCTCCCTTAAAAATCTCCTCTACAGCCTTTTTAAATGGTTATCTGATTCTTCTTACCAATCTCTGAAATATAGAAAACCATTATAGAAAACAGGTGACCTAATGGTCACCACTGCTTCACCCTAGGTTGGAATCCAGACTACGGTGTACAATGTTCTCCCAATGTCTGCATGGGCTTTCTTTTTGCTACACCCAGTCTTCACTTCCACATCCCCAAAAATGTGTGCTGCATTAACTGACAGCACTGCCCTAGCCTGGAGTGAGCGTGATTGTGAGTGTGTGTGCAAGTGAGCCCTGTGATGGTCTGCTGCTCCATCCAAAGTTTGTTCCTGCCAAGCTCTGCTCCTGCAACAATAACCTTAACTCTTTGAGGGCTGAATATGTTTTCTGAAAAGCATGCAAAGCAATGGTTTCAGACATAAATCAACATAAAACATGTGTTGGTATGTGCTATGGCTGCTGTTGGCGCATATTCGGCATCTCTGACAGCAGTGGTTGTGTATGGGCATCTTGATGGTCAGCAGGAATTCACGGTGGGCCAGCAGCCTGGCTGTCTTCACACAGAAGGCGGGCGGCGGTGGTAGTGTGATGCAATATGGTTTGTACCTCTTGTCATCATAATCGGTGGTCCTCCCAGGTGAATGCACCTACACAAACTTGTTCAACACCACGATCAACTGGGGACCGATCAGATGATGCTGGTGCCTCACTTTTGATTTCGATATCCATCTCCAGACCACTTGCATCAAACTCAGAGTCCGACAAGTCAGAGTCTTATTCAACAAAATTACATAAAACATCCATGGAGTATTTTGCTTTGCACATTCGCTTTGGTCTCTCACCAGATGTCAATGCCATTTTAGAGGTTGTTTGCTCTTCACTTCTCATGCATGCGTAGGGAATCGAATTCAAATCAACAAAGCTATGTAACTTTCCTTCTAGCAAAGAGAGTTGAACTAAAACGTAAGGACAAGTTTTGTCGCAGTTTACCCCTGAATTTTGACAAAACTCGACATCAGCCCTGAAAGAGTTAAACTAGATGAAGAGAACAACTATTATATAGTATTCAGCGAAAATATCTTTGTCAAGGTTAGAATTGAGGCTTTTAAATATATACTGTAGTAAGGTGGAATCAGGTTAAAAGCATTAGACAGGATCAAACTAAAGATAACGTACTTGCTATTCAGTGGCCATTATGACTTTCAGCAATAGCTGCTTAAGTAGGGAGAAAGTGGCTGTCAGGGTGTAGGTAGGAAGACGCGGCTGACCAATGTCCCCCAACAGCCCCTTCTTAAGTAATTCAGTTATAGTATTCTTGATTTATGTATCTAATTCTTTATTCTCTGTGTTATTTAGAGGTAGATAAAAGCAGTTTGGTGATTATTTTCCATGACAACATAAAAGGAATGTAAACCAATATTAACTTCAGCTGTCTTCTTTATGGTACAGGCTTGGCATTTTGTGTACAATTGTGTGTTCCGTTATGAAATAAATTAAATATTTAGCTCTACAGCTAATTCATAATAAAAACCCATGTATATGACACAGAGGAAAGAAAAAAAATCAAGAGAAATGCAACATATAATTTCCATATAAATGAAGGGATTTAATGATTAATTCAGCATTTGTTTAACTTTACTTCTTGATGAAAATGCCCTATAGGAATCCATTAAAGCACGGCTGGGGCTTTCAAGAACTGGCACGCTTGTTGAGTTACAAGCAGCTTATTGTAAAATCCAGTCCTCCCACAGATAAGGATGGCATCCAAAAATTAAATTCTTTAAAAAAAGTAATTTTTGTTAAAATTTTAATCAGTCAAGGTCTGTATTAAATGATTGCATATTTAGCCAATGCTTTTAGGAAAAGTGACTTACGTGATCAGGATAAAATCCAGTTCATTTAATTTGATTTTTTTACAAGTCATGTAAAGGTGGGTCTTGCTCAGTGGCACACAGTGAGTCAGTTGTGGAATTTCTGGTCTTGTATTTGGTAGCTACTAAACAGAATAAATATTGTAACAGGAGAATAAATCTGCACCTTGAATAATGCAAAGAAACCCAAAAATATAAAACAGTTTGGAGGAATGAACAGCTAGAACGTAAAATACAAACAGATAGACAAGATAAACCCTTTTTGCCACATTGAGCTTACTTGCCCCTAGTTTTGAATCCCTGTCTTGTGAGCCCCTATAAAACTACAAAATATGCTCTTCTCACTTCCTGTCTGTGTTATTGTGATATTTCCCTCTACTTATCCTTTACCTATTTTCTTCAACTCATCAGGTTTGTTACCGGGTTGGTCTACTGTCGCACCTTAAGATTAACACACACACACATAGATATACGCATACACACAGACCCTCAACAGTGCCCTGAGAGTGACACATACACAGCTGGTTAATCTCTAGCACTTCAAACCACATAAATGCCTTATGAAGAACACAACATGTCACACTCTTAACAGTTCGAGAGACTTACTGATTATTGGCGCAAACAACATACACTGTTTAAAATATATCTCAGACATGAATATTACTTCGGTCTTTAGGAATACATTTAAACATACAAAGGCTCAACATCCTGGGCTATAGGCCATTTATCAACCAAGAATGGCTTATTTTACGTACTGTTCCCTACTATTGGGTGGAACTCACACCCTTAGCCTTAATAAACCTTGCCCTTCAGAGCATATAGCTAACGTCCGACTGCTCCAGGTGCTCTTAATAAAATTATCTTATTACCTCAATCACTCTAAATATGAAGACAAAGTATAGAAAGTTAAAAACAGCTTGGTATTTATTACATGAATAATAATACCAAATAGAACAAGGAATAACAGAGAATAAGATTGATAGTAAAGTCTGGATATAGTCTTTAGGAAAAAGCTTATGAAAAGTAAAGATGTCAAAAGCGGCTTGTAATCTAGCACTTGAAGGTGTTCATAAAATGCTTTGCTGACGATCAGATGAAAAATGGGGCCCTCCTCACTCACGTGCCAGCAGAGGGGTGTACCTTACTTCCGCTTAGCTAGTGAACGACAGAACTACTTAACGGATTTAGATCGGGTTTTTTTGTATAATTTGCTTGAACATTCCGGTTAATTTTATGACTTCTGTCATTGTGCTAAGTATCATAGTTCACTTGCAGGAGTGATATATGTGCACTAATCTGAGATACAGGCTGCAGGCTGAGGGGATGGGGACGCATGACGTCAGGAGTGGGGAGCCGGTCGGGGCCCTCCTTATTCCTGTGCCAGCCTTCGTTCGAATCGCTCTACCTCTGGCCACGTTTTGGAGTGTACCTTGCCTCTGCTTAAATAGCGATACATGTTTGTTTATTGATTTTTAAACTTTGTCCTGTTTCAGAGCTGCGGGGGGTGGCTAGTTTATTATAAAGTTCTGCATGGGGTTTCACAACACGTGATTGTTCCGATTGGCTGGCTATCAATATGATGAATGAATTCACTCAGACTCTTTAATCTATTTGAATGTGTCTGTTTTCCCAAGCAATAAAGTTTTTGATATTTTAACAATCTCCTGTCTCAAGCTGTAAACCATTGTAGTCCTGGTGTCCTTCCCTTCACAGGTGATAAAATCATAAATACAGCTTGAGGCGTCTTCTGAATTCCTGCTCAGTTCAAACAAATGGTGCTGTGATTGATATTGGTACTATTCAGGAAAACAATGCTTTTGATATTAAGTTGTCCATGCAACTGTCCTGTATTTAAGTTCATCTTGTTTTTTTGATGAAAATACAGACCAAAATGTACACATTTTGCACACCACAGCACTCACATACTGCAGACCTCTCTTCCACACACTTGACTTACTAAGCCCATGATGAAGTTCACCAAGCGTTTTGCAGAGTTTCAATAATGGGAAGATGTGAAGAGATGAGAAAGGGGGCAGGGCTTGAGTGATGTCCTGGGACTTCTAGGTGGTCATTGGCTGAAGGCGGAAGTGGAGACCAGTTAGGCTGTGGTGTAACATTCAAATCCTTCCCCCATGCACCCTTTACATTAGAGTTAGGTGTATATATAAAGTTGTTCAGGACATAACTCTGTGGCTAGGGATCTGCATTGGAATCTGGAGGGTTGCCTGTTCAAATCCCGTTACTGCCAGAAAGGATCCTACTCTGTTGGACCTGAAAATTGCTGTACAATGGCTGACCCTGAGCTCTGACCCCCAAAGTTCATATGAAAATACAATAAAGTTTATAAAATCAAAAAATATATTTATGTATTGTGAGACTTCTGAACTCTTTGAGACCCTCCCCAATGGGACAACACGTAGAAGCACGACTGCTGTGTCTGTTGAGGGTTGCTTGTCTGTCTTCGAGACAACCGCTGATTCGCAGCGCCACAGAAACAACTACAACCTGACCACTGCCACACGCAAAGCACCAGTCACCCAATGGGTGATGCAGGGAACATTACAACTTGACCACTGTGTTTGCGTATAGTACAATGGTAGATCCCACTAAAATAAATAACCTTGCTGTCCCTATTTTGAGGGGAATAAAGCTGGTTTTGCTAAAGTACTGAGTCACTGCCTCGTCTTTGGTGTGCAAGACAGGGACTCAAGCGTCACAATATGCTGTAGACAGAAAAAGGTTTGGGGATGACCACCCCATATACTTGGGGGGGAAAAAAGGCAGTCAAAACGAAAAAACGTCTTCACAAACATGAGTTCAAGACAGAACTGATTAACATGATGACAACAGGGTTATAAATATGGTGGAAGATGGGAACAGGTGGAGTCAGAGATGCCAGAACAGGAACTGATGTGGCAGGTAGATGGATTCTCGGTACTGGAAGTGATGTCCTCACATGAGGCTGGAAGTGATGTCATCAGTGGGTGGGTCAGTAATGATGTCACTGAGAGGCATGGTCTTTGGCTGGACTGCAGAGGGACAAAAGAAGAATGGACCAGATGACGGCGCCAACCGTTGGTTCACCTGAGAAACCACACTATTTGAGCCTGTAAACCGTCTCCCATGTGCACGTGCTTGACAATCTACATTTTAAGTATTTAAGATACAGAGATACAGACAATATAAGTAGGCAGTATGACCAAAAATCTGCTAGTTTTATTAGTTGATGATATAATACACTTGTATACACTTATCAGGCAAACTATTTTATTTTTTTTTTAACAGATAACAAATATACTACAGATTAATTGTGCATTTCCAACTCGGTTAACAACAGTTTGGGGAATGTCCTTTTCTGTTCAGCTTTGACTGTGTCCCTGTACTCAAAGCCAGGTCCTTAAGGCCATGGAGGAGCCTGAGTGGCCTGCACAACCCTACTGAACACCATTGGGATGAAGTGGAACACCAATGGCGAGCCGGGTCTTTTCATCGCACATCAGTACCTCTGCTCTTTCGGCTGAAAGGTCATAAATTCCCACAAACACATTCCAACATCTTGAGGAAAGCCCTTCCAGAGGAGTGGAGGTGGTTTTAGCAAACAAAACAAGGCAACTCCTTATTAGTGTCCATGGTTTTGGATTTGGATGCCCAACAAGCTCATATAGGTTTGATGTTCAGGTGTATATACGTGAAGTATATGGATTCAGCATTGTAAAGTATGTCTAGACCAGGGGTCCCCAACTCCAGTCCTGGTGGACCCCAGTGGCTGCAGGTTTTCATTCTAACCCATTTCTTAATTAGTGACCTGTCTTTGCTGCTGATGTACTTCTTTTGAATTAATTTTAATTGACTTGCTCTTGAAGACTCAGACCCCTCAATTGTTTCTTTTTCCTTAATTAGCTGCCAAACAATAATGAGATGCAAAATGAGCCCAAATATGACCAGCAAACTGTGACCATCACACAATATCTGAAAATTAAGAAAGATGAAGGTCCCAGAAATGTCTGCTATTGCACAATGAGAGCAACAAGCCATGGAATTAAAGAACGGGTTTAAATAACAACAAGAATCGGCGCCTCGTTAATCAACTGGTTGGAGTGAAATTAGTTGGAGTTTGAGGCCCTGACTTAGTTAGTCTTCTGTTGGCTCACTCACTTCACATTTCATTTCTGTTTGGGTGACATGTAAGACAAGAAATGAAGCACTTGAGAGTAAATTCAGGGAACAAATCTTAAGAAAACAAGCCATTTAAAAATAATTCAAAAGAAGTTAATTAGTAGCAAAAACAGGTCACCGATTAAGAAACGGGTTAGAATGAAAACCTGCAGCCACTGTCGTCCTTCAGGGCTGGAATTGGGGACCACTTTTCTAGACATAGTTTACAATGCTGAATTTATATACACCACGTATATACACCTGAACATCATAACTATATGAGTTTGCAATCTTTGGGAGAAGTGTAACTGAACCCTGATGTATCCTGATCTTTGCAAGTCACTGAAGGTGCCTGCTAAACGTCTGATTGCTCCTAAAATGCTCATTCATTCTTTATCTGAATGCTGCTTTATTTCATCTATCCTAGCATAGATAGCACATCACTGGACAGGCGACCAGGCCATCAAACCCACAATCACCGATTCCAGGAAAACTTCCAGTCAACCAAACACCCCTTCCTTTGGGATGAAGATGAAAGGGAGAGCACATGGACCTGGAGAACACCCCATACAGACAACTGGGAGAACATACAAAGTCCTTACACACAGTGGCTGAGCTGAGATTTGAACCCAAGTCTCTGGAAGTTTGAGGCAGCAGTGCAAACCAATAATTAGTGGCCGATTTTTAAAAAAAAGCTGCACCCTACTGCGGCACTCCGTGGACTTGTGTGGTCTCTCTATCAATCAATTTGCTTTCTAAACAAAACACTTTGGCTCATAAATATTACATTGCAACAATTACGGAATATAATCCATTTGAAATGAAAAATAAAATGCTGACGCAAAAGCAATACTGAATGTCACACTTTTGGAGCAGGGAATAAATAGCAGGAATCTGTTTAAAGAAACATGCTGCTTTAAAGAGTGTAAAATGTACAGAAAACAAAAATCTTTTCAGAATATGCTAGCCTTTAAATATTTGCCACTAACTTGGCAGGTGGCGTCTGCCATGAGCTGGAATTTAACTGGAAGACTTCAATCTGTGAGAACACAGAGGATGAAGATTTACAATTATAAAATCCTGAACGTCGTTAAAGATGCTATAGAAACTGCCCATAACTGGCTCAATCACAATGCTGCCCCCACAGATTCATATCTTGACCCTGGCACCACCTGGGCACAGCTGGCACATTCTCCCTGTGTCTGTGTGAGTTTTCTTCCTAGAGCTTATTTGTTGATATGAGAGCGTTCCTTGCAGTAGAGTAGTGCCCATCCGGGGTTTATTCCTTCCTTGTGCCCAAGATTAGCCACCGGGTACCTATGAACCTGAACTAGATAGGCTGGGTAGGAAACAGATGCAAGGCAAAGACGGATTGGCTTCTCATTTGGAATGAATGGATGCTTGCCTGACCAGAAAGTCCATAGAGTGGTTGGAAGCTCTAAATGGATGGAGGTCCTGGTGCTCCTATTCCAGGGTTGGAGAGTAAAGTGGAAGGACAGTGGGTGGCAGGGTATCAGGCAGTGACATGAACAGACCTTTTGGTGGTGAACTGGCTCAAAAGGGGAGAAGGGGCAACACTGTATGTAGTGTATAGTATGAAAATCATCACAAAAATAATACCCTTTTGGTTTCTTTGGTGTTGTCAGCTTTTGGTTTTCATAGCAAAATCTCCCTTTTGGATGATATGTTTTTATTGACTGCAATATGGGTACCACGAGGGTTGCACTCGTTTCACTTCTCCTTGCAGCTGCGTGAATTGATGCTGTTTCTGTTTCTGAGGCACTGATCCATCCACTGCTTGTTAGCCTCTTGGACAGATATAAACTGTGTCAGAAGTGCCTCCAGGGCACGTATGTCCTCTGTACTGGTGGTATTATCTCTGGCTGGGACTCCACCCTGTGTCAACTCCCTGCTGATGGTCTGGAGTATCAACTACAGGTTGACTTTTAGGAGCCATATTGTACAAAAAGACATTACGTGTTTGTCTGTGCTCAAATAAAACAAATTCTGCCTCTCTCCTCTGGCTTTAGATCCCACCGCTGCCACCAAAATATGGTGCCCTGTGCAATGACACAGTTGCACAGTTTCAGACTCTGGACACCTGGAGCCAAAACCAAATGACCAGGGAATAAGAACCTGTGAATGGGAGGAACAATCAACCTGGTTGGGATGTCCACCCAGTTTGAGTCTCCTGTCATTATTTGGGCCTTCCAATCAGGCAAGGGTCCATCCAACCATACTGTTCTGGAAGCCAGTCCACCCTTACCTTCCATTACAAGAGATAATTCAGGCAGTCAGTCATTGTCCAACCCGCTATATCCCAACACAGGGTCATGGGGGTCTGCTGGAGCCAATCCCAGCCAACACAGGGTACAAGGCAGGTACAACTCCCTGGGCAGGGCGCCAGCCAACCGCAGGGCACACACACACACACACACACACAGGGACAAGTTAGAATCGGCAATGCACCTAACCTGCATGTCTTTCGACTGTGGGAGGAAACCCACGCAGACACGGGGAGAACATGCAAACTCCACGCAGCAAACCCAGGTCTCCTAACTGCGAAGCAGCAGCGCTACCACTGCACCACCATGCCATTCCACAAGAAACAATTTGGTTGTGAAATTCTGTTCCTCTAACTAAAATCTGATGTGGTCAGAAGCTGTGCCTTTGGTTGACAGGTGTCACAGTAGTTTAAAATGATGCTATAATAAATAAGTGTGGAAACTAAAGGCGCTCCAACCACCCCAACCCCAACACAGATAGGCAGAGACACGAGTTCCAGCACAGCACACCTTTATTTACAAGTGGGGAAGCGCTTTTTCACTTGCTCCCCACAGTAGCACCATATAGTACAACACCAAATACACAGCCCCTACTTTCTTTTCTTCCTCTCCTCTCCTTCCGCCTCGACTCCTCTTGGCAAGCTTTGTCCCTCTTCTTCCCAACTCTGGCTCCCTGAATGCAGGCAGGCGACTCATTATATTCAGAATCCTGGAAGTACTTCGGGTGTCGAATAATTGTGGCCCGGGAGCACTTCTGGGTAAGGTGGGAACCTTATATAAAAGGGCTCAGCAATTCCTGCAGCACCTCCTGGTGGCCAAACTCGAACCCAACAGGGTTAAGCTGACAAATACCAATTCCAATAAAGCCCTGTGGGAAGCTGAGGTGTCATTGCACCCCGAGGGGCTGCCAAATAGCCCTTTATCGCCCCCTGTCCTTCCCTTAAGGAGGTGTCCCGGTCAGGTAATAATCCTGGCCTACCCTCACATTAGTGATATTTTGGCACTGCGGTCTCACAGATTCAACATCCAGTTCCAGTTATTATCTGTATGGAGTTTGCATGTTCTACCTGTGTCTGTATGTAGTTTCCTCCAGTTACTCCAGCACTCGTCTGTGCATTATAGGTTAGCCATCCATTTTCTAAATACACTGGAGTCTTTCCCAGCAAACATTGGGCACAAGGTGGGATTAATGCCATAGAGTGAACGCACACACTTACTAAGGGCAATTTAGCAACACCAATCCACCTAACCTGCACATCTTCGGACTGTGAGAGGAAAATTGGGGAACCACGGAGGAATCCCATATGGACACAGGGGGAACATGCAGATTCCATGGAGGGAGCACTTGGGACTTGAACCCATACCTCCTTGTTGTGAGGTAGCAGGGTTACCACTTTGCCACCATGCCATCCTTGGGTTAACCACTAGCTCTAAACTGGCATCACGTGGGAGTATACATGCAGGAGCTCTGGCCTCAGCTATTTCATATTTTGTTCTCCATGCTGCTTGGACAGGCTCAGGCTCCACACAACATCTTCCAGTGTGAAGAATTTAATGTTATGTTATGTGTGTGATTTGTCATTGACAGCTGGGCAACTGGGTCTCAAGGGCTATTCAAGATTTAGCAAGTCCTCCTAATTAGGAGCCTGTAGGGATCCCAGACACGATCAGCCCTAAAGACGCAATATACGTGAGCAGATCGCTTCCAAAGAGAGACCCAGCCTGGCCCACCGATGCTCATTACTAGGAGTCGTTTGCAATGTGCCACCCTGCCATTCTCTGTGAAAAAGCACAAGCTCATAAAGTATCTGCATAAAGCTCCCCATTAGGCCCTCCCGCTTTTAAAATGGAGCCATCAACCAAATTGAATGTGCATTAAAAGCTTTACACACGTGCAAAGTTATTAAAACATGTAATTATAATATAATGCAGCACGGCAAGGAATTTGTGAGCTTTGCAACTTGTTAATCTGAGCAATTATGATGACAGCTTGCTGACTCTGAACGGCAAAAAGAGCACACAGTGGGTAGCCAGTGAAGAAATAACAGGTCTGCCCTTCTCGTCTTCAGTGGGTCATTTTGGGCAGGACGTCCTCATCTCAGTAGTGGCGTGTAATGTCTCTTATTGTCGATCAAGGTGACCGCTGAATAATATAACTTATTTTAGAGGGAGCAGTGAGTGAGAGAATTGTCTTTGAAAAAATAAATGTGGCAGGGAAGCTGGAAAAACTGATTTATGGGAATGGGGACACTGACTGGGCATACTTAATCGGGTCCATCTCTGGTCTGCTGACCCAATTTCCAACCATTTCTGTGGTCTGTAACAGCAAATATTTCCATCAAGTACATCTATATTATATATCCCAAGCAGGGTTGTAGGGAAGCTGGAGCCTATGCCAGCCAGTATCGGGCACAAGGTAGAGATAAGGCATTAGCACAACAAAAGATGAAGACACACACACACACACATCAGGGGACGATTTAACATCACCCATCAACCTAAACTGCATGTATTTGGACTGTGGGAAGAAACCCATGTGAACATGCAAACTGCACACCTGTGACTTGAACCCGGGTCCCCTTGTTACAAGGCAGGAAAGATCTGTACCTCTGAAAACACTGAGAAGCATCATATTCAGCCTTACAGCCATAGAGTTCTGTGTTTCAAATTCAACAACGGTCCCTGTCGGTGTGAATCTTTCCTCAGAAGTTCTTTTTTCCCCACTTACTGTACATCCTCCTTGTTAGGATAATTGGTGAATCCTGATTGTTTTTCTAAGAAAATTGTGTCGTAACGGCCGACTCACTCTCCCAAACTGGCAGCTACATCACCAAGACCCGTGGCCTGGCAAGATAAGGACGTTAGACCCGACAAGCTGTACTTCTTCCAAATAAACTTCCCCCAATTGACGATTAAAAATAAGCCAGAAAACAAACAGTATGTAAAATAATATAGTGAGTACATATTGATAAAGAAACAAACAATATATATCTATATATATTGTGGTGGGCGACTGGGTCCCATGCCCGAACGGGACATCCCTTCTACTTATGCTCCAGGGTAGCAGCCATGGGTTCCTCAGTACCTCCCCCGGGACGCTTGGTGGCAGCATCCCTGGCTGGTGCCTCAGTTTCCTGCAGGGTTCCATGGGAGATGGAGTTCTCCACAACCCTGTGGGGATCTGGGGTGGTCGCCAGGGGGTGCTGCATGGATCCCGGAGACAGCTTGGACAACTCTACAGCCCCGCCCGGAAGTGCAATCAGGAACAGGTGATCAAGCACCTGGAACACTTCCGGGTGGGCTATAAAAAGGAGTGGCAACCACCACTCAGGGCCAGAATCGGAAGGAAGAGGACGAGGTTGCCAAGGAGGAGTCGTGGTGCCAAACAGGAGTGTTGTGGTGATTTGTTTAAAGTGCTTTGGGACTGTGTTGAGGCTGGAGGGTTCACGGGGAAGATGTGCCCTCCAGCTGAAAAAAATAAAAGTCTTTGTGTTTTTTACACATGCCTCTGTGTAAGTCTGTGCCGGGTCGGGTGCTATATAGTGTCAAATTCACAATATATAAAAGCCAAATACCACTGACTCATTCATCACTAAATCTCCCGAACCATAAGGACTTGGGAAGTTTGGAATGCAGGTTACCCTTGGCCCATAGGTGCTCGCTAAGAAACGGTTTTAAAAATTTAGTAGTCCAAGCGCGAAATTTCTTATAGTTTTTTAGACCCGTTTGTATGCCTGTCCATTTTTCACGTGAGAACTACTTAACTCTTTGAGGGCTGAATATTTTTTGCAGGCAACTCCATTTTCTGAAAAGCACACTAAGCAAAGATTTCACATGTAAACCAAAATTGTTGTGGCTGCTGTTGGCTCCTGTTCAGCATCTCTGATGGTTGTGTAGGGGCAGCATGATGGCCAGCAGGAATGCGTGGCGGGCCAGCCACCTGGCTTGTCTTCACATGGCAGTGCTACTCAATCTGTTTTGTACCTCTTGCCATCATAAGTGGCTGTCCTCCCAGGTTAACGTTGCCATTGGCGCATTGGCTACACAAGCGTGTTCAGCACCACGATCAGCTGGGGAACGATCAGCTAAAACCAGTACCTCACTTTCATATTCAATCTCCATCTTCAGATAACTTGCATCAAAATTGAAGTCTGGCAAGTCAGTGTCTAATTTGGCAATAATACGCAAAACGTCGTCCGTGGACTATTTTGCTTTGTGCATTCACTTTGGTCTCTCATTAGAAGTCGATGCCATTTTAGAGTTTGTTTGCTCTTCGCTACTCACGCATGCACAGGGAATTGAGGTCAAATCGATGAAGCTAACTTTCTTTCTAGCAAAGAGAGTTGAACTAAAACATAACAGCGAGTTTTGTCATCGTTTACGGCGGATTACCATCCTCTGCCCCTGAATTTCGACAAAAGTCAACATCAGCCCTGAATTTAGATCAGGTTTTTTTCTATAATTTGCTTGAACATTCAGTTGATTTTGCGACTTCTCTCATCGCGCTAAGAATCATAATTCACTTGTGGTACCGATTTATTGGCGAAAACTTGAGAGAGACTCATCGGGCTGCAGGGAGAGGTGCGGGGCTCTCCTCACTCATGTGTTTGCCTCGGGGCGTAACCTTAACTGTGCTGAGGGAAACGCGGTTTGGGATGGTGAAAGTAACCAATCCGAGAGCGTTATTCATTTCTCCTTGCTGCTGATTGACTTCTGCCCTGTGGCGCAACTCCACCTGAGTGTCCTCATGTTTTCCATTTTGTTATTGTATTCATTTTGTTATTCTTAAACGTACAGGATGTTGCCGAAACGCCCTGCACCTTCTAAGGCTTCTGGCACGGAGCCTACTGTAAGTGCCAGAAGAAGTTTAAAACACTCCAGGAGAAGGTTGAACTACTGTATTTGCTCCTGGAACTAAAAAGTTATGCTGCAGTAGCGCGCCACTATGGCATTAATGAAAGCACCGTATGCTACATGAAGAACGAAGCAGCGATCTGGAGTACCGTATCTGTAAGTTTCTGTGATAGTGCCTAAAAGGTAACGACCGTAAGGAATAAAAATATCGTCAGGATGGAATCTGCCTTGGCATTGTGGATCACCGACTGCAGGAAGAAGAACATCCCCTTGGATGGTAAAATGCAGTTTCGGTCAGTAACAAAGTATGTACCGAATAAACCGTTAAATACCACAGTCGATAATTGGTCACATTAAAGAACTGAAGACTTGAAGTTAAGCCAAAGATGAAAACTCTGCCAGGAACTCAGATTCCTCGCTATTGTTGTGGAGGGATATAGTAGTTGTGGCAACCATTGTTTATATCGAGCACGGACGGAAACAAGCGAAATAATATAAGGCTGTATCGAGATTTAATTGTCTCATACATATATAGCACAAGATGGCGGTCGTGCAGCGAATGATGACACACATTTAAATGGTAAATATAGGCCAACAGCAAGTCAAGAGATGTCTAGCGATCGGCACTGTAAGCAGTGGCAGGAGGTGTTTTCTTTCATTTCCTTCATTGGGAAGCCGTTGATTGGGACAAGGGGGCGGGCTGTACGGTGACCACTATTTTTCTTGTGCATCATTTTTCTTACGAGTATGTAACTCACGCATTAGGCTTAGGTGAGATAAATACTTGCAAGAAAAATAACACGCCAGAAAAATAAAGGCGAAAGAGACGTAACGCACGAGAAAAATCAACATGAGAAAGTTCATATGAGAAAAATCAATAATTCGGGCTGTATAGTGAATATAAATGTTAATTTTTATCTGACCCTTACAAACTCCCTGAAACCCATCCATGGACCCCTTAGGGGGTCCACAGACCGCTGGTTAAGAACCCCTGGACTAGAGAATGCATGCTCCATTTTGATTCTACTGGCCATATTGTATGCAGTGGGTGGCATTGCCACATCACAGTACCCAGATGTTGGTTCAGTTTGCTGCCCTCTGAGTAAAGTTTCAACATTATGACCATGTTTTATAGGTTTTCTCTCATAGCTTGTATGATGAAACCCAAATATGTATGTGGAAGTGTGGAAGTGTGTTTAATGGTGGACTATCATGCCATCCAGGACTTGTTCCACTCTTATAACTGTTAATGCTGTCTTCAACTCCTTCAGATGAGTATCCAGTTTAATTCAATTCAGTTTATTTTATCACTAAGGTGACCACCAGTTGGCGCCACTGAACCCAAACACAACCACACCAAGACAGTCTTGAGTGCAAAGAAACATTTTTATTCACAAAATCAATCTTTCAGCACAGCCCAATACAGCACAGCAAAACAAACTTGCTCCACTTTCTCCTCGACTCCTCCTTGGCAAGTGTTGTTGGCTCCTCTCCCGACTCCAACTTGCCTGGCGGAGGTCAAGTGGCTCCCTCTATCTATGACCCAGGAGTGCTTCTAGTGCTAGGGTGTAGCACGCTGGAAGCAGTTCCAGGTCAAATGGAAATCCCAAAATAACAGGGATTGTGAATCCTGGCAGTTCCCCTATGAAACCCTACAGGGCTGCCCCACAGAACTACAGGTCCCAGCATGCCCTGTGGGTGACTGTGTGAGAATCCTAACCCTGGGATGCTGCCATCTAGCGTATCAGGGGAGCATTGAAGTATTGACAGGTTGTCTCTCCCTGTCCTTGCATCTCACTAGCCTCCCGGCCATTTAGAGTACTGGGGGGGGATATTCACCAGTGCTCATCTTCCCTGGTCCTTGCATCTCACTGGCCTCCAGGTAAGGATCTCTGTTTAATATTGGCTGGGATGTCATCACATGTGTGCCATGAGTAAAGAATGGATAGCAGGATATTTCTATGGTACCTACAAAAGTATTTACCCCCTTGTCATGTCAAAGTGAAAACCAATCTCCACAATGTGGTCTAATTTAAATATGAATACAAGACATCACATTAGTATTTACCCCATTTTGTATCAGTAGATGTACCTATGGAAGCGATGACAGTCTGGAGTCTCCCTCAACTGTGCACATCTGGACACAGCCATCCCCCATACCCCCCATTCGTCTTTACAAAACTGCTCAAGCTCGGTCAGATGTCATGAGCATCATGAGTGAACAGCCGACCAACATGTCTCAATTAGATCGTGCCACACTAAGGCTCCAACATTGTTTGTTTTGAAGCCATTCCTCTGTAGCTTTAGCTTTAAGTTTTGGCTCACTTGTTTGCTGGAAAACAGAACTTCTCCCAAGGTTCAGGCTTCTTGCAGACTGCAGCAGCTTTATGCTGGTGCTTCATTTCACCCTCATAAGCCTTGCAGTGCTTGCTGCAGACAGGCGCATCCCCACTCCTCAGCACGATCCTGCTACCACCATGCTTCACCTGGTGTGGGGTGGTTCTCTGATGGGCAGCTTGATTCTTATCAGTCCACAGAACCTTCTTCTGGATGACTTCAGAGTATCATGTGTGTCTTCTATAAAATTCCAGCCAAGATGGCATGTGTTTGCTTTTTTTTTTACTTTCTTGTATACGAAGTATAGGGAAAGTATTGTAATCGTCCAAAGATTCGATTTCGAGATTTTGATGAATCTCAATGTTTTAGACCTCCCTGACTTTCTCATATACGAAGTATAGGGAAAATATTGGAATCCTCCAAAAATTCAGTTTCAACATTTTAATGAATTGCAATGTTTTAGACCTCCCTGAGTCCGATTTACTTTCTTGTAAGGAAAGTATTGTAATCGTCCAAAAATTCCATTTCGACATTTTGATGAAATCTCAACGTTTTAGACCTCCCTGAGTTCGATTTACTTTTTCGTAAGGAAAGTATGCAATCGTTCAAAAATTCCATTTTGAGATTTTGATGAATCTCGATGTTTTAGATCTCCCAAAGTCCGAAAATACAATTTTTAGAATTATGTGTGTCTGTCTCTGTGTGCATGTGTAAAAATGATTAATTGAGTACGCTTTCACTTAGGTCAACCAAATTTTGTATACAGGTATTACCTACAAAATGTAGATTTCTATCAACTTTTGGGCTATTTCTGTTAACTGGAAGTTGTACTTTACTGTTTATTCATGCAGCTGCAGAGTCTGATTTATTTGCTTTTATAATAATTGTTCAATATATTATTCATTTGATTTGATTTGCTGTTGATGGTTCTTTAATGTACATAATATAAAAAATATAATCATTGTCTTGCGGTTTACTCCTCAAATATTCATCCTCATATCTTAGTAAACGAGAAAGTCTAATGGAGACCACTCCCGATTTTTTATTTATTTATTTTTCTTTACTCTTTGCCATTCTCCCCCAAAGCTATGACTGAAGAAGCACCCAGGCAACAATCTCTCCAATCTTTTAGTTTTCTCACAGGTCTCTCGGTGGCACCCCTCACTAGTCTTCTTGCTTGATCACTCAGTTTTTTTGTGGATAGCTTGCCAGCTGTGCCATGCTCTGTTCCTTTCTTTATGATTGATTTCAATGGACTCCAAGGGATATTCAGTGACTTTAATATTTTCTTCTCTCCATCCCCTGACTTGTGTTTTTCAGTCACCTTTCCATGGAGTTGCTGTGAGTGTTCATTGTGTAGATTAGGCCACCATACTGACTTGCCACAAGTTGGCTCTTCCACATAGAGGTGTCTCTATACCAAAATCAATTAAAACCCCCGACACGTGATCTCCATTGAACTGATTGTGTGACTTCTAAAGTTAATTGGCTGCAGCAATAATGATTAAGTGATTTTGTAAAGATTAGTAACTTTGTTGTCCATCTATCAGAAACAGAGAACTGAATACAAAGTTTATTGCATGTCTTATACAGAATAGTGATCACCAAAACTGTGCAAGGAGTAGTTGGTGTGCCAGCCGGGCAACCACATTTAACAGAAACAAAAAGATAAAGGTTTAAAGGCACAACAGAAAACGGGAAAGTTCACGCTCTTATTAGCTCATAATTGAGAGGGAGAGTTAGGACACGCAGGAGCTCCATCCTCCACAAGGCTCAGGTCTGAAATGAAACTCCTCCTTCTTAGGGCATCCCAGCCAGAAGGGGCAGGGCCTCCTCTGTGTGCTGTGGGAGGAGTCAAATGCCCTCACTGGGTGTCTTGTTGAAGCTGTAGGTGTAAGAAAATGGAGAGTCAGTAACAGTGCCTCCTCTTGGTTTGGGGTGGTATTGCTTACCTCTGTTGAGCAGGGCAAGTGATCCCCACATGCACATGCATGACACAAGGCATTTACAGGTATGTTTGTTACAATATATTGAGGAAATTGGAATGTCTGATTATGTCTCAAATATAATCTTAAAAAAATATATTATATTGCAAAGCATGGGTATATTACAATATATTTCATTTTCGTCAGGGGCATTATATAATAAAGACTTTTTTATGCTACACACTAATAACACTAACTGTGGCCCTCACCAGAAAAAACAGTGTCAGAAGATCCGTAAGATAAATAGTAGTAACAATGAAAAGATGAATTAAAATAATCAATACTTTTGATCACTTTTCCCTGAATTCTTAGTTGAGTAATATCTTTTCTTTAAATGGCTGCCATATGTTTTCCATTTTTTTCTTTTTCTATTTATTCCTGGACAAACTTGTCATAACAAATACATGTATTCTCATTCATTTGAATGCACGATAATACTAAAAAATGCAACTTTCTTTCTTATTCTGTCGCATAACAAATTCAGCAAACCCCTCCATCCCAGAACAAGATAAATCCAAAGTGACACCACACAACATTGGGCAACATCTTTGTTCCCTCGGAGGAATTTTTGCGACATGTTTTGACAAGTGTGCAGTGAAAGGTGATGCTGTTCGATCTGCATGCCGTCGTCTGCACGCTCGTATGAGTCTCGCCCGCCAGCCTCTCTCTCAGGCACTGCCGCTGTGTGCCAAAGCTCATTGCATTCTTTCTTTTTTTTCTTTTATACTTGACAAGTGTTTGACTCCCATTTTCCTGGAATGCCTTCAAGTTAAAAGGATTTGGTGAGAATGACGATATCAAGCAACTCTTCTTGTCATCCCTGGCCTTCGTTGCTGCTGAAGCCCTCATATTCTTAAACAGCCAACGGAGGTTAAAGAGTGGCAGCAAGGGCCATATTTGTTTTATTAGAAGACACATCTTTACTGCTTGGGCAACCAAAGTAATATTTTTAAGATTCAATGCCCGATCTTGAATTTGCCTAATGGTGTGAATGATTGCAGTATTTATGACAGTAGATAGATAGATAGATAGATAGATAGATAGATAGATAGATAGATAGATAGATAGATAAGGCACTATATATGCGCCTGACCCGACACAGACTGACAACGGAGGCATGTTAAAATAAACCAAAATAACTTATTTTCCTTATTCAGCTGGGGGCCTATGTCTTCTTTGTGTCCCTCATCCACAACACAATCCCACAAAACCACAAGTCACAAGCACAAATAAACTGTTCAAGTCCTCCACTCCTCCTTGGCAGCTTTGTCTCCCTCCTCCCGACACTGGCTCCCGGAGTGGTGGCTCCTTTTATAGTTCACCTGGAAGTGCTTCAGGTGCTTGACCACCTGCTTCTGATTGCACCTCTGAGTGTGGCTGAACTATGGCCCAGGAACCCCTGCAGCACCTCCTGGTGGCCACCCCGGATCCCAACAGGGCTGTGGAGAACTCCATCTCCCATGGAGCCCTGTGGGTATCTGAGGCACCACAGTCACCCAGAGGGGCTTCCACCAAGTGGTATGGGGGAGGTACTGTGCAACCCATGCTTGCTCCCCTGGAACATATACAGAAGGGGCGTGGGCCCCGGCTGTCCATCACAATAGATAGATAGATAGATAGATAGATAGATCGATAGATAGATAGACTTTAATTTTAGTATAGTAGGCAAGATAGATAGATAGGAATTTTAGTTGAGTAGTTTCTTGACACCCTTTTGCTTAGTGACTCGTGGGCTGAAAGTCCTCAGTGTTGGTGTGTCAGAGAGAGGATATGCAGCATTGTTCATAATGGTACTCAGTTTTGTTTTCATTCTCTCCTTTGCGATGACCTCAAGGGGGTCCAGAGTATTTCCTGTAGCTGAGCCTGCTCTTTTAATTAGTTTGTTGATTTGGTGGGCCCTTTGTTGAAGTGATGTTACCAGCCCAGCACACCACAATGTACAAAATCGCGCTGGCCACCATCACAGAGTTATAAGAGATGTTAAGGATGTCACTTCCCACTAGGAATGTAGTCTCCTAAGGAAGAAGAACCTGCTTAGCCTTTTCTTATATAGACCCTCTGTGTACCAAGACCAGTTCAATCTGTCATTGATGTGAACCGCCAAGTACTTGTAGGAGCGGACCACCTCTACATCCACTTCTTTATTCTTATTAAATTTTGAAATATTAAAATGTAGTCTTCCTCCAACCACTTAGAGGACTTTGGTGATCTCATGTGGACCCCAGTATCTGAGGTTCTTTAAATCTGAATTAATAATTCTCCCCAAATTTAGGGGGCCTTGGAAATGTAAATTGATTTCACCCATACAGCCCAATTTAAGATGTTCCAGAAATTGGAAGCCATGCCACTTATTGCCAAATTTTAAGGGGCATTTGAAGTGAGAATTCACGCTGCCCATACTATTTATGTGTCTCAGAAAATGAGAATCTACTGTAGCTTTATCTTCTAATATGGTGATGTGAATTAGTTTTCTGAAAGGTAATGTTGCCCACCCAATGTAATACAAATGCTTGATATATTTTATCACATGACACTCAGCGTACACAACAAATGTACTCTGTGTATTCACATGAGGCCCATCTGAAAGGGAAAGCTCTGCTGTTGTTAATTTTCCATCTCCTGGGACTCTCTGTCGCTCTCTCCCCCCTTTTTAAATTACCAGGTTGCTAAATGCCTCACACGAGCAGTACTGGATAATGAAAATTACATTCATTATTCATTACAAAGTGAAATTAAATATTTTAAAATTATTTAAAACAAAAATCCCCACAGTAAGTGAGTATCTCACCTGTCATGCTCTGCATTTGGAAATACGGACAGCAGTTAGTGATCTAAAGGGTCTTCTGGTGGAGTTATGCAACAACATCTAGTAGAGATAGGAAGTAAAGCTGTAAAATAGGAAAACTAACGAGTCTTAGACTAAAAAAAAAGGTGTTAAAATAATGGACATTGATTATAACCTTTGTTTTGTGCTTTTAAACCTGAAACACAAAAGCAGGTCTGCTGTCTCCAGTTTCACGTGGTCCGAGTCTAATTGACGTGTGCACCCAACCATTTGCTTCTCTAAGGGGCTTCTTGATCATGTATTGTTACAAAAGTGAAAGTGCGAGATTATGTTTCATAATATTTTAAGAAATAATGAGTTCCAGAAATGGATAACCTTATGTATGTCAGAATCCTACTGCAGTTCCAGGAAACATGCAGTTAACATTTTGATGACACATATATTCTTTGATGAGATAACAGTGCTCTAAAAAAGTAACAGCTAAAGTTGCCTAAGTCCTGTGTACAGCCATTGAACTGCTAATTGATTTGTCACAGGGCTTAATTGAAAGTTAATGATGTTTACTTGAATGTGCCATAAATGCAGATACAAATCTTCATTAACCATTAAAAGGACAACTCAAAACCAGACATTCATTTTCTTAAGGGGTATCATGACAGAATGAATGGAAGCAGTTAATTTTGTTAAGAAAGTAATAAAATCTGCGAAGAAAAACAAGCTTAATGTAGTGAGTGAAATATCAACTGCAGTATTCAGCCGCATTAGTGCTTCCTGTAATTTGAAAAGAGTGGTAGCTAGGCTTTAGTTGCCTTTATTCTTAGTTTTAGAATAGGGCGAATTTGAAAAATAATTAAATGAATAAAATACATATATATATATATTGTCGTAAACAGCTGGGGCCCTTACCTGACCAGGATGCCTCAATAGTGGAAGGACTGGGGGAGAGAGCTTATTCAGGGCATTATCTATCCCGGAATACTAGAGGGCAGCCCCCCTGGCTTGTAGTTGGGGTCACGGTTTTGGAGCATGGAAGCCCGTGGCCACCGCCAGGGTGCGCCTGGACATTTGCTCAGCCCTGTTTGGCAGCACTTCCACCTCACCCAGAAGTGTTACCGGAAGAAGGTCGTTGGACACCTGGAGTGCTTCCGGGTGTCCTATAAAAGGAACTATCCACCACTACCCAAGGCACCATAGTCAGGAGGAGGTGGATGAAGCTTGCTGGAAGAGGAGTGGAGGCGGAAAGAAAAGAGAGAGGGAGAGAGAGAGAGAGGGATAGAGATGAGAAAAAAGGACTGTGTATTGTGCTGTTTCATGCTTGCACTGTGCTGTGCTGTGGGGAACAAAACAAAAGCGTCTCCCCATTGAAATAACTGTGTACTGAGTGTTGAACTCGTGTCTGTCTGTTTGGGGCAACAATATATATATATATATATATATATATATATATATATATATATAATTTCCCATAACTGGTCTGCTGTGGAAAGAGAGAAAGAATTAGTACACTCTGCCACCCCCTGGTCTGGTGTGGAATTACCCTCATTTGAGCCCTTTAGCTGCCTCCCATGCTCACATGTGTGACAATATATATATATATATATATATATAGTGATAAATAAAGAGTCTTTCAAAATAGAAAAAGATTTGGGGATTGAAATAAAGATTCATTCAAAGTGACTTTCCAGTACAGAATGAATGATTTACTGCAACAAAATGGCGTTTAAATAACAGATTGTATGATGGGAGAGGAAATGGTTGGCAGGAAGTGACGATTGGAGGCGGGACCACGGAACCAACGTCATCGTGAGTAGACTGAAGTAGTTGAGTGTGGAACCGGAAGTGACGTCATCGGAGTGGAACCGGAAGTGGTATCATCGCGGCCATTTTGGAACTGAAAATGGATGGATTTATTTTTCTTCCAGTTTTCTGTAGGTAGAAAGAGATTCAGGTAAGTACCACGTGATAAACCTTTGTCTCGCGAGATTTCACTCACCTTTAGGCTCTTTGACTGCCTCCAACTCGCACGTGTGTGACTATATATATATATATACATATATATAAAAACCATGGATTCTGGCACTTCAATCAATCAATCACATCGGTTGTGCATTAGTGGCTAAGCGAGATTCTCTTTCCTTTGGGGTTTTGTTTTGTCGACAATGCTCACCTCCATTGTCTATCAGTGGCTATACGAGTTTCACTCTCCTCGGAGGTTTCGCTTTGCCAAAATGCTCGGCTCCATTGTCTATCAGCAGCTAAGTGAGGTTCTCTTTCCTTGGCGGTTTCATTTTGCTGACGTGCTCACCTCCGTTTTTTATCGGCGACTAAGCAAGTTTCTCTCTCCTCAGAGATTTTATTTTGCTGACGTGCTCACCTCCGCTGTCTATCAGTGACTAAGTGAGTTTCTCTCTCCTTGGAGGTTTCATTTTGCAGATGTGCTCACCTCTCTTGTGTATTAGCGGCTAAGCGAATTTCTCTTTTCTCGGCAGTTTCACTTTGGCAAAAGAGTCGATTTCTTTGAGCTTCATGCTGTAGCTTCGCACTTCTGGGCCGGACAGACAGACACACACACTTCCACATGCAGACGTTTATATATAAAATACTGTATATATATAGAATGATACTGTGATACACTTTTTATGAGAATGACCAGGAGACAGATAAAAGCTAGGTCAAAATAACAGGTCAAGATCAGAAATTAAATGTCTTAACTGAACTGTCGTCAAGTCCTAAACACTACCCACAAAACTGAAATATCAAAGCTGACTTTACCAGAAAATACCAAACAAAACAAATTACACGTAACAGTCTTTGAATCCAATCCTGAATGAAACAAGACCTTACAGAATGACCTAAACAATGTTGCACTGATGACATCAGATGTCACATGTGGTGAATCACAGGATACATTGTCATATTAACACTAAGATAGCGGTGTTTATATACATAATAAACAAAATGGCATTGTGGGGTAACATGAAATAATTTAAAAGTTTTAAACAACACCTCCACAAAATAGAATAATACCAAATATGAATTCTCTAAGGTAACATAACTCTAAAGGCTGGAGAAAACCCAATACGAAGCACAAGAAAGTGCCTATCACAACTTATAGCAGGTGCGCCAATGGATGTCACATTGTAGGCTCGACTGATGTTGTTGCTTGTATACCTAAGATGCCAATGGATGCCGCTAACATCCAGTGGGTGTGGTTAATGATGTCACCCATACAGAGTATTTAAATTTACTTACTCCAGTTTCATCCTTTTTAAGCGTTTCTAATTACACCATTAATGCAAAGTAGATATGTGCATACCGTTACAAATACGTCGTAGGTGAGTAATGTTGTTGCTAATTGCCAATTTCTTTACTAGTTGCACGTTTTTTGGCAACTTATAATACATTTTTTCATTAAGAAAAGGCACCGTTTAGTGCAACATGGACAGAAGCTGAGTTGAGCCATTACATGTTAAATTACTACACCCCATGACTTGCTTCAAAATAGAAATGGCCACATCTGTAGTCTCCAGTGGATCCTAGGTTGAGCCATGAAGATCCTGAGTGACCCTCTTTTCTTGCATTAATGGCTCTTTCTTCACCGGCCATCTTCGTTAAAGGTGTCGCTAATCTGGTTTATTTTTAGCGGAGTGGAGCAGAGTGATGTGCTGCATTATGTGATCATCACAGTACAAAACGAATCCAGCTCAGGGGCAGGCGGCTGTGCCTGAGACAGAAATAAAAGTTGAAACACTCGCCTTTTGCATTGCTCGCCTCTTCTCCTGTCACATCCCCTTTCCCTCTCCCTCTCTTTGTGTCGCTTCATTTAGTCTCCTCTTATGTAACTGATTAAAAAGATGAAGGAGAAGCAAGTCGTTGGCTCAGAAAGAGGGCATAGAGGAAAGCAACAAGAGAGAAGGAGACAAGAAAATGAAGGTGCAGGTCTGTGAAGAGCGAGTTAAACTGGTGAGCAGACAGGAGCGGGAGATGAGCAACTCATTGGACCTCTCGTCTTTTTGAACATTTTATGAGCTTCCCAAAGCTTCCACAAACATAAAAAAAAAATACAAACACTGATCACTAGAAGACGTGAAGGTCCCTAAAATCTGAATACAGTATTTACCAGCTAGCATTGAGATTTAATTTCTCAGTCTGGCATTCCAAGTGTTAACTCCATGCATGTCTTCTCAATTGCATGGACTTCCATTTTATTCTTTCTTACTCTGAAGTTAAACTCTCTCTATGTGTGAATTTCAGAAAACAGCTCAAAGCGCACTCGTTGTTACATCTGGACCTTCTGGATTTGGCAACGTTCAAAGTCTAGTTAATCAGAAAATGTGAATCTCCCAGCGGACATGTACTTTTCTAAACCTGGTGACCACACCACTTTCTATTTTGAAACATGTGGACCTCTTCGGTCATGACATTGAGATAAGTTGATCTGTATGCTTTGAATGTTTAAATGATTGGACAATACATTCAAACGTCTGGTTATCACATTCAGATTTGTGGGTTTTTACGTGGAAATGTGTGATGACATATGTAGATGTGTGGGTCTAGTCACTATGTAATGCCAAGCTAGTAGATCTAGTCATCATGTTGTTCACAAATTAAGCAATAAGTTCAAATGTTTTGACCTAATCACTTCACATTTGGATTGGTGAACCTGTATGTTCAGATGTGTAGTAATACATGGTTGGTTCAAGGTTCATGGTTGCTTTATTTATTCATGTTTACACAAGAACACATGAAATTTGCCTTCTCAGTTGCATCGAATAACAAGACAGAAAGAAATGAAACAAAACAAATAGAGACAAGACTGGTTAAGGTAAGGCATGTTTACGCAAAAATGGTTACAGGATACATATCAAACCTTCATCTTTTCTCCGATATTCCTTATTAAACAGTCGTATGGCACTAGGAAGAAAGGAATTTTTGGAGCGATTTATGTGGGTTTTTAAGGGGCCTATCCTTCCTGATTTACTGAAGTTCAGTTCAACATGTTGTATATTTTGGACGTCAGTTGAGATTATTTCTAGTTTCTTTAGAATTGTCCGCTGACACACACACTTAAAAGATCTCCTCCATCAGTGTTTCCCAACCTTGGTCCTGTGGCCCCCCTGTGGCTGCAGGTTTTTGTTCTAAACAGTTTCTGATTTTAATTCGTCTTCCGGGCTAATTAAGTAATGTGTTATTTCCCAACTGCTGTGTTTTGGGAACAATATAGTGTTGTGTTGTGAGATCTTGCATATAACTTGATAAATGTTTTGTATGTCTTTATTTGTAATTTAGGCAAAGCAATGTAGTTTAGTGTTACTTTGGTGAGAGGCATTCATGTTTGCCCCCCCGTTTACGACTAAGTTTCTTTGTATTTTACAACAGGATTTGGAGGATGTGTCTTAAACCAGTTTGATGAGTATTTCTCTGCTAAATTCTTTCAACACCCATACACAAAGCCAGATTAGTTCAACATATGGTCTGGTTGCAGGTGTTAAGATGTACTATTTTTCCCCATTGGTCTGAGATATGGCTGTTTGGAATTGGCTTGTCTCAGAGGCCTTTAAGTACAATGATGTCCTATTGGCTGTAGGGGTTGGACAGAAAACCTATAAATTTGCTTGCTCAACCACATTCTCTCTCTTGCTAACCTGTGATGATGTAGAAGTATCTTTCTCTTGTTAACAACTGATGAAGACCATCACACCATGAACTGACAAGAACAGCACAATGAAGAGCACAGCTTCAGCCATATTGAGACAGGCTTGAGGCCTGTTCTGAAGAAATCTGAGCACCAATGATGCCTTAACTAGATACATTTTAAGTAACTACAAGTCTGTGTGCCACCTGAGTTTGGGAAGCACTGAGCTACATCAGTCCCAATAACATTAGCTGCATGCTTAATAATCTGCTGGAGTTCTTTTTTAAATTTTCGTTTGTTAGACAACTAAACCAGGCAATGAAACTGAAAGTGATAACAGACTGTCTCAGACTGTGATAAAAGGACAACATGAGGTCCTGGTCTACTTTAAAAAGATTGAGTTTACAGAGGAGAAATAAACGCTGATTGCATTTACAGAATATGTTTTTTCTATTTGTATTCCAGTTAAGATTATTATCTAAGTTAGCTCCTAAGTGTTTATATTCATTCAATATTTCTTACCAAAAAACAACAATGGGTGAACATCCAGATTTCTGTCCCTTAAAATCAATTTGTTTGGTCTTTTTTACATTCAGAGTGAGAAAGTTTTAATTACGCCAGTTTACCATGCAGTCCACTTGATTTAGATGGGGGCTTTCATCCTTCCCAGATATGCGTCTATGGTCAGGGTGTCATCCGCATACTTGACAATGGAGCAGTGCTCATTGTTCTGTCTCAGGTCACTGGTGTACAGAGTCAATAGTAATGGTGACAAGACACACACCGCTGCTGCGCACTTCCTGTGTTTGAATGAATGACTTTTGAAAAAGCATCCTGCACCTTGACTGTCAGTGAACGATTTAGAAGAAAGTCCTGAATCCATAATGTGATAAATGAGTTTACATTCACACTATTCAGTTTTCCAATCAGTATGTGAGGCTGGATGGAATTGAACACTGAAGAAAAATCCAGAAATAGTCCTCTGACATATGTTGAAGGCTGATCAAGAAAAGTACAGATTTGATGTGAGATAACAGGTAGAGCATCTTCAACAGTTCTGGTTGCACAATAAGCAAATTGGTGGTTATCTTGAAAAGACTTTGTCTCTGTTGTTAAAATGTTTTCACCAAATCTTCAAAGCATTTCATTGGAATAGAGGTGAGTGCCACTGGTATGTAGTCATTCAGACACCTTGGTCTGGAAACCTTAGAAACTGGGCTCATGATGGATTGCTTCCACAGCTTAGATACAATGCCACAGGTCAGAGACCTGTTAAAAAGCAAATGAAAAACTGGATAGAGTGTTGAAGCGGGCTGACATGGCTGGGGTGCCCTCAGCCCCCAAAAAAGGCACTCTGAGACTTCAGAACAGAGAGCAGAATTAAGCCTTATTATATGGTGCGCATAGAGACTCATTTAAGATGGAACAATGAGCGTCCAGCAATAGGCACCTTTTGCTTTTATTACAGTTCTTGTCATTTAAGCCATTATTCTTCCTCCTGTGACTTCTAGCATTCCATTGCTCTAGTCCTGCCCCTAATTAATTTACCATTATCTCTCGGCTGGGTGGGTGTCAAACTCTTTGCTGTCTATCAAATCTGTCTGACAGCCCTTACCTGCAACCCCCTTCTCTCCAATCGCTCACCCATTATTTACAACCCAAGAGTTTACGTTCCCCTTCTAATCAAGGGGCACATCTCTTCTCAACTCTCCTGCACGTCCAGACTTTAACTTTGAGAGATAATGGTGGTCTGTGGCTTATCCAGGGTAATAAAAAGATATAGGCATGAGCTTTTTAACTCCTAACTCTCACATCTTAATACTTAATAAAATATAGTGTCTACTTTTCTTATGTGGTTATAATACTTTTCTAATATATAGAGATTACCAATTTTAAGAATGCAAATTTCAATAAGAACTGCTTAAATACGTTCAAATGTCTGGTCAATCTCCCATTTTAAATTAGTGAGTCTGATCATCATATTCTTATTTGAATATCCTGAAACTTTGCAAGTCCAGTGTCACAAGTCACAGATATCATGAAGGTTTGGAGCAGCCAACCGTATATTGTTCCAAGTCTGCAAAAATGTGTTAAATTGAACAGAGATGTTCACAAATTCAATTCCAGAACAGAACTGATGGTATGGTGGTAAGATGGCAGCTTTAAAGGCCAGTAAAGGAAATGACGCCATCAGGGCTGGGACCAGAAGTGGTGTTGTCAGGGGGACCAGAAGTGACGTCATCATCGGGGCCACAACCTCACGTGATGTCTTCGGGGCCGGAACTGATGTCATCATCAGGGCCGCAACCGCACGTGATGTCTTCGGGACCGGAAGTGACATCATCATCGGGACTGAACACACACACACACCACCTAATACCAAACAACACGGGAACCAGAACTGAGGTCATCAGTGGCGCCGGAACCTTGCGGGATTTTCCGTGGATGGTCTGCAAGAGATTAAGAGAGACAGTCAGTGCACCCAAAAGCCCCCTGGTCTTGCATGGAATTACTAGAATTTAGACTCTTCAGCTGTCTCCCAATCGCACATATGTGACACCAGATTTGTGGGTCTGGTCACAATGCACATTCAAATTATTTGACCTGATCAGTAGGGACTTGTAGAATCATACAGTATATGTCTAATTTATAGGCAAGGATCATAATGTCTGTCCAGCTGGTTTAATCTGGTGACTATGTACAGTCGATTCATATTTACCATTCTGGTCAGGTGAACTGCAGGTGCAGGTTTAGTAGTCCAGTCAGATTTGTAGCCCACCTGCTGACCACTACCTTTATTAATATTGTATACTTGCAGTGACAATTTATCTTGAAGCTGAGGCTCACTGTAAATCTTTAATGAGGTGGTCCTCTCACATCAAGCACTTAAGTATTGCTGTGAGAAGGTGGCAGACGTGGATGATCCCAGTGGAGTTTGATTGCATAGGATTCTCTGCACAAGCAGCAGGCAGAATGGTGGGAACAGTTAGGGAGAGAGAAGGAGAGAGACAGCATGTTGAAGGGTTGGAAAAGCAATGGAGAGGACGACCGAATGATTTTTCTGGAAGAGAAGAGAGGAGTTAAGTTGAAGGCCAGGAGGAGATGAGCTGTCACTAGCTACCATTATTAACAGGAGGCTGGACGGCGTTATTGATAACAGTTGCAAATTCCTGATGGAGGATCCATCTGATGACTTTAGCGATCAGCCTTGGGCATTGAACCACAAAGTTGAGCATCAGGAGGTGTTAACAACCACTATGGATGATCCAATTTGCAAAGGATGTAAATGCAGCTATTACTGACAAGATTGTGGTAATGGAGAGCAGTGGATGGATGGTCAAGAAATAAGAGGACAATGATAAAAGCAGTGTAAAATTTCAGTTTAACGTCGTTAATGAAGGGAGGAGGGAGAAAAAAGTAATTAGTTGGAAATATCAGTGGAGCTCTGCAGAAAATGCAAATGCTGCCCTAAGAAAAGTCTCAGCAATGTAAAATAATTGCACTGTTTACCACAATAAGTGACAGTTTAGAGTTATTGGAATGTAAATTTGGCAGCGTGCGCCACATTATATATTGCTAAACAACTAAATTTACACAAAGGCCCGGCCCTCCAGTGCACCGTAGTTTACAGTCTATTACCACAGTAAATTGCAAACAAATGATTTTAGAATCAGTAATAGTGCGACAAGGTGGAGTTTGTGCATTTTGACGGCACCTCTGCGTTCAGCTGCCTGGTCTTCTGGGAAGGTAAAGCGTTGTAATTGCTTTACAAAACACCCTGTGGGTAAATTACATATACTTGTCATATGATTGATTTGGAAGAAATAAACTTTTTTTTCTCTCTCCTAAGAAGAAGGAGTCATGATTTGGCTTTCCTCAAGCGTGGCCTACTCAGCTGTGTCTGGAGATGAGACTTTGGCCTAGCAAGCAGACGGACAGGGGGGGGATGCGGTGGTTGTAATTGGCGAAGTCTCTTTGCTGTACAGACTGGGACTTTTTGACAGAATTTCTCACTCCTTGAAGAAGATTGATGGCTCTATTGAGAGACCTTAAAGGTCTCCATAGGCACATCTAAAAAGATCAACCATCTGTGTTTTGAGCCTGCTTTTTTTCTGCTCATTTTGTCAGGAAATTTAGATGGCCCACTACACAACACACATACTGCTGTCCTCCCTTACTGGGTCAACTAAAAAAAAACAAAAAACTTGACACCAAGTCTTCAGAATGTGGCCAAAATTACTTGCAATAATCATCTCAAAGAAGGATAACAGTGTGGTGGTACCATCAAGCAGCTGACTTTCATTCTTACTGGACTTTCTACAAGTCCAAGGAGGTTCTGCTTAAGCTTTATAAGGCACTGATGAGGCCTCATCTGGAGTTTTGGTCACCAGTTTATAAAAAGGACATAGCAGCACTAGAAAAGATCCAGAGAAGAGCGACTAGGCTGATTCCAGGGCTACAGGGGATGAATTATGAAGAAAGATTAAAAAAGCGGAGCCTTTACAGATTAAGAAAAAGAAGATTAAGAGGAGACCTGATTGAAGTGTTTAAAATTATGAAGGGAATTAGTCCAGTGGATGGAGTGTTCATCAAGAACATTACAAAGTGTTTCTTTTCTTCATAAAGACTCACAGAATAAGTTACCAAAGTATTGTGGTAGACAGTAGGACTTTAGGAACTTTCAAAACTCAACTCAATGTTATTTTGGAAGAATTAAGTGGATAGGACTGGTGAGCTTTGTTGGGCTGAATGGCTTGTTCTCGTCTCTATTTTTCGAATGTTCTGAGTAGATCTGTTGTATTCAATCTGCAACATAACTTGTGGAGCAGGACATTTGTAAAAAGAGCAGCAATGATGGACTCCTTTAGCCACAAACAATATGATGATAGCTCCTTCTTCATAGGGACAAAGAGGAGCCTCACACAGAAAGAAGGATGATCTTGATAGGTTTACACATAGTGATGGTGTCCTAAATTCAGAAGAAAGGCCACTAAAGTGAAGTGACGAGGTGACAAGGCAATTGCCTCAGGTCGGTACTTTGGCGAGAGTAGTGTTAAAAGTATTTTTGTTAACATTACAAAAAATGAATGGCAAATATGAACCATACAAATTACAGACATATCAAGTGCCTCATTAACAGTATATATGGCCTGGAGCTGCTGGTGAGTAAGGCAGGATTAAGCATGGGTCAAACGCATGCTGAAAGAAATCTCTCAGTCCAAAAGTTTGTTTTCAAAGATTTAGTGGAAATTGAAAGCAAACAGTCCACACAAGAATAAAGAAAAAAGGTTGTTACACACGTAGAATCAAAGGCAAAAAAAAGTGAAAAAATCTTTCTTCTATAAACTTATCTTTTCTTGTCAAACTTCAGTTGTTTTTATACTTAAAGATGCTTTACTTCGTCTTCAGTACGCTCTAAACGTACGGTACTGCACGTTCAATAGAACACGTTAACTTTCATACTGCTGGGCACGTAAGGCCCGGTTTAAAACCGTGTGCCTTCCAGGCCTTACTCAGGGCAAGGCAGGTCACTAACTGAGACTAATCAGAGAGACAAGAAATAGTTAGAATATGCCAATTCAATTCAGCTTGTGGGGGTTATAAGAACCTCCCATAGACTATGTGCTTGTATTTAGGCAAACATTTAATATAACTTCAATAACTAGCAAATGGCTCTTAAACGGCCTATAAAAATTGTTAAGAAATGTTTTAATTTTGAAAGTGTCAGATCTCTCAGAACTGTGGTTTACATTGCTTTACTACATTGTTAGCTTCCGAAAATTAAAACAGCTCATGCGCAGGTCGACGCTGCACTACAAAAAATGAAATCTTTATTTTTTTTTAATTTATTAAAAGCAAGTAACATTCCATACAAGCAAGTCACATCAAATCAAACCCCCACCCATGAGAAAGAGAGCTAGGCCAACAGAGTAAAACTTTAATAGCAGGAAAAATAAGTAAATAAATGCATACATACATATTGTACATACATACATAAATAAATCTCTCTATTTTAATAAAGAAATCTTGGATCGATACGTGATCTTCTTGGAAGACACTTTAACGTCACACGAGACAAGTCAGTGAGACAAAAGGACAGCTGCTGTACAGGCTTTTAAATGATCAACACGCAGCGCGACAAGCACACCACACACCTCGGCAACAGCAGCTGATCCGCCCGCATCTCCTTAGCGTGCGATCAGACCCCGCTTCGGCAGAGACGCAAAGTGGCTGGAGCAAAGCGAGCAAGGGGCAAAGCCCCCTAGTAAATGAATAAATAAATAAGGGAAGAGAATCTGCTTCCTCAATTTAAATGCTTATTCTAAAATGTTATTTATTAGATTCTGACAGGTTTTAAAAAAGTTTTGTACAGATCCTCTAAGTGAGAATTTGATTTTTTCCAATTTTAGATAGTATATAACATTGGTCACTCGCTTACTTAAACAAGATTGAACTTGATAAGTCTACATGCCAATAATGAAGTAAAGGCAATTCCAGTTTGTTTGTCCTTCTCTACTTTAAGCCCATCTGGAAGTCCACTAAACACAACTGTTAGTGGATTAGGAGGTATTGTTACACCAAGGCTGTCTGAAAGGCATTTAAAGATTTTCATCCAGAATGTTGTTAATTTGGAGCAGGCCCAAAGCGTGTGACCCAGTGAGGCTGGAGCTCGATTGCAATGTTCGCTTGCTCTGGAACCATTTTGGACAATTTTAAACGAAACAGATGTGTTCGATATATAATATTGAGTTGAATAATTGTATGCTTTGTGCATATGGAGCTCGAGTGAATTCTGTGCATGGCTGCCCTCCACTCCTTTTCTGAGATGTTGACTGAGAGATCCTTTTCCCACTGTCCTCTTGGATCTTTGAAAGGGAGGGACTGTAAACTGTTTTTGTATATTACAGGAAAAAAATGAAATCTAAGCAAGTGAAAAGTATTTATATCATGACATTAAATCTTGTTTTCCTTATTGTAAGAATGAATTGACATCAAAAAATTTATATTTACGATTTTTAAGCGGACTATAGGAAATCTTGTTAAGTAAATTTTGTTTACCCCGTTGGCAGATATTTTTGCTAAGTAAAAGCAAAATAACTCCCATTTAAAATTTTTTTTTATTAGTTTTTATATATTAATTTTTTGCAGTGTGCATGTAATATCAGATACCAGTATTTATTTTCATGATTTTCACATATCATATTGTTTATATATTGATTATCAGTTTGTAAGTTCTTGTTACTACCTGGAATGTTAGTACGGCGTCAATCGCAGGTTCATAGTCTATTAAATGTCTTTTAAGTTGGCACCATGGGTGCTTAGTTATAGAGCCAGAGTTTTGAAACCAGCAAGGTTTCAGAAGCATGCAGGATACGTGAAACAACTAAGTTACTTTCACAAAACTTGATAAAAATAATATATTTGGATCAAACAGAAGTGGTGAAGAACATATATTTGTATTGTTTTAATGCAGACTGTTGTTACGCATGTATGTCTGAGGATCACCATCCAAACTCTTCCTGATTCTGTGATACCACCTTGGGCCAAGAGGCGGCTCTGCCGCTAACTGTCTTGACATTTTCTTCCTCCACAGTCTCAGGAAGCCACCCAGTGAAGGCAACTGACCCCAGCCCCCTCAAGCTGTAAACAGGGAGGGCTGTGATGGCACCCCAAAATATTCCTGCATTGTGGACCATCCTTCTCCTGGGCGACCACACTCTTTATAACTAAAGAGAGCTCCCAGCAGCAGTGACACCAGGATGGCTTCATCTCCAATGGTTCCCCTCACAAAGCACATGGAATGGAGGCACATTTAAAAATCATAATTACAAACATAACATAAAATGAATAAAAATATCCATCCAATTTCAAACCTGCTTATCCAGGACAGGAGCAAACCCTGGAAAGGGCACACACATGCACACACTAACACATACTCAGGCCAATTTAAAAATACTAATTCACTTAACCTGCATGTCTTTGGACTGTGAGCAGAAACCAGAGGACCTGGAGGAAATCAACAAACACACACGAGGAGAACACGCAAGTGGCAAAAATTACAATGAAACAACAAATAAATACATGTTATTGGCTCCAACCTGGCAGCCTCATTTGGCATGGAGGACTCTGTATCCTATCCATTATATTTGGGCAAAGTGCTTCTGTTGATGGTGGTCTTATTTTACTGGTAATGTTTCCACTACTAGTACAGTAGCAACCTGCTTTATTTAAACTGCAATTGCCACTCAATCAAGCCCTCCATCACACTGAGCACAGGACCTGCCCGGTGGCACAGAGGTGAGCACTGCTGCCTCATCAGACAAGTCTCAATTCCAGTCCAGTCGCATTTGGTGTTTAGTTTGAACATTCTTCATCTCAGGATCTTTTGTAGGTTCCACTTACTTTTACTTCCTTTTGGATAATTTTATTTTTTTAATTTATTGTGTTAATTATTTTCGTCCTTTTATTCATCGTTTCTTGCGAGGCTTTGCTGCTGTAGCATTGTCGCTGCACATGCGTCAATCAGATTCCCTTCTGTTCATTAAAGAGGAGCTTCAGAAAATAACCGTGTGTATTCGACATTAAACATAAAAAAGACTCTTTCAGTCTAAGAGAATAAAATGAAATTATCTTATTACAGTTTTTGGCATGAATTTTTTGCCTATTGACTAAGATTTCTTCATTCTTCTCATATAATAAAGTTTGCCCAATTATCAATTGATATTTTCCTGTTTTACAACTAATTTCAATATTTGCATTTTCACCTTGGTCACTTGTATGATCAATAAAAGTTGAACCATAACTGACCGCCTTTTTTTGAAAGTCATTCAATAAATAATACTAATAATACAAAAATAATACATGTCTAAATAATATTTCTGAGCTTACTAACCTTGTTTTACATGCACAATACTTACCTCTGGAATCCTTAATAAGGATTATATTATATTATATTATATCTGTGGTTTAGCTCATGAAGATCTCTTTTAATAAATTGGATGATATAAAAATATGGACACAGTTTTATTTCAGATTTTAATTATGCACCAAGTCTGCACTGTATAAGAAAATCACACAAAAGGGGCGAATATGTTGAGCAAGGGGCAACAAATTCACACTAACCAGCAATGTCACATACCATCATGGTAAAGGAACGTCAAAGTTTATCTGGAAGAATGCTTTGACGTGTCGAATGCTGTCCGGTGCCGTGACATCATAGAGTGAATTGAATTTTTGAAACCAGTATGTCTCATTTTCTTATGTGATATTGAATTTCAGAAATATTTTGCTAAAATTTTGCAAGAAAATTAAAAAATTGGCATGTGTCCGACTTTTTTGATCACTCTGTATAAAGATAAAATAAAAAAAAATTGCAAAAAAACAGTATAAATCAAAATAAAACTGACGTCTTTCGACATTTCTGAGAAAAAACTAACCACATTTGAGATATATTTTAATATTGAAGGGGTAGTTTCATCCCCTTATGGTAGGTGTTTTGCAAGATCCATTCTTTGTTTCTCACCTAGACCCTAAAACAAACCTCCATGTCAAATTTCAAAATTCTAGGACTTGGGGGTTTAGGAGATCTAGTGACGAATCAGTCAGTGGGTTTTCACTTTTATATGTACAGATTATATTATATTATATTATACTAGCGGGTTCGCCCCCTGCTCACTTTGCTTGCCAACCCCTCCGACCTGTGCTATGCACCAGCCACTTCTTGTCTTTTCCCCTCGTGTTGTGAAGAGGCAGACTGAACGCACCCCAAGGAGACGTAGTCGCTCCTCCGAAACCCCCTCTTAAATGGTGGCACAATGGGAAACAAATACAGTTTTTTTTTTTTACATCCTCTTTACTTGATCAGCTGCTGCCGTGCTGCATGATCTACATCTCTAACTTTGCTTTGAACATTTAAAAGCCTGTAGAGCAGCTGTCCTACTCTTTGTCTTTTATTTCCGGCCCCAGGGCGTGGTTAAATCTCTTGGCACAAAATCTCATCTCGTGGGAAGTGAGTTCTTGATATTTTTTAGTTTATAATTAAAAGATGGAATAAGAAACTGAAAATCTAATCACATTACATTAAAGTTCGATAAATTCTGAAAAGAATGATACCAGACATATATCTTTAGGTTTTAAAATAAGCCCGATATAAAGCGTGACAAAAAATGTGACACAAAATCTTTGCACTTTTAGGCTTAGGATTTATACATAGAGGGCAGATTATATTATTTTTCTGTCCACCCTGGCCAACAGATCTTATAATTGGATGACAATTTGGAGACTTAAAAAGACTTATTCTATATCGAAGAACTCTATTTCTCATAATTGTAAATCTAACTTATGTGTGTATTATTTATCTGTGGCATACTATTTCTGCATCATTATTCTTACTTAATTTTAGTTTGTTTTTCTTTGTCTGCAACTACTTTTTTGACACCTTGTCAAACACTTTGAGCTACTGTACATCATTTGTCTGAAAATGTGTTATAGAAATACATAGTGGTGTTGTAATATATAAAAAATAGGATTTTGAAATCAGCTCTAAACTGGAAGCCAGTGCTAAAACTCAAGAACAGAAGTTATGTATGCTACCCTTATACTATACATGTGATTTGTATTTATTTTTTCAGCAATTTCTGGATGATTTCAATTATTAATGCACCTACCGCATAGAGTGTCTATAAAAAATCTTCACCCCTTGGAAGTTTTCACATTTTAATATTCTACAACACTGAAGAACTGTGGATTTAACTAGGCTTGTTTTGACATTGGTCAACAGAAAAAAGAGTTTTTAATCCTAAAGTGAAAACAGATCAAGTATTAAATACAAAATATGAATAAAATGTGAATGCGCAATAGAGAGGGTGTATACTTTATATAGGCACGTGCTCTTAACTTCAAATGCTCAACAAATCCAACCTAAAAAGTGGAGCTTACAAAAAACCATAATGGAAGTGTGTGAGGGGTAGGATAATTTTTTTTTTGTTTCTAATCATATGACCTTTATAAATCCCTTAAATGTTTACTAAATGAGCAAGCCTTACCTTCATAATGCTAACATTTATCTTGCACAGTGATTTTTAAAATGCCTTAAATCAGCATGTTTTTCTTATGCTTGCCTCTCATCTTGTGAGTGTGCTGTGAACTTGAGGGTTGCATTATTATTCAGCAGTTACTTTGTTTATCAATATTTTCATTAATTAATTTAGCTACGTTGATTTAGAAAAGACAAGTGCATGGTTCGTTGGTAAATCAATAGTGAATACACATGGTCCAATATAGCACATAGGCAAACCATCAATACCTAAACAAAGACAACCTAGTTGAAATACAAGTTGACACAACTAAATTTGCTCAAACAACAAACCTTTACTTTATAGAGAACCTGCCCATAGTGAATCAAAGTTTTTTACAAGCTCTTCAGAGTCGGAGCCTAAGCAGGTTAAGCAGCTTCTTCAAAGTCACACACTGAGTCAGACACAAGCATTAGACTGGCAGCCTTGTGGTTCCTACAATACAGCTTATTTTTATATAGCACTCTTCACTGAGTGCTCTGAACAATTCTCAATCAAAATACAAATATAGATGATGCTGATCACTAAATGCAGAACTGGCACACATATAAGTTAAAAGGTGGGAGCGGAGGATGCCATCATCTATATGCTACACCGATCCCTCTCCCACTTGGACAGAGGCAGTGGTGCTGTAAGAATTATGTTTCTGGACTTCTCTAGCGCCTTCAACACCATCCAGCCTCTGATCCTTAAGGACAAGCTGACAGAGATGGGAGTAGATTCATACCTGGTGGCATGGATCGAGGACTATCTTATAGACAGACCTCAGTATGTGCGTCTTGGGAACTGCAGGTCTGACATTGTGGTCAACAGCACAGGAGTGCCGCAGAGGACTGTACTTTCTCCTGTCCTGTTCAGCCTATATACATCGGACTTCCAATACAACTCGGAGTCCTGCCACGTGCAAAAGTTTGCTGACAACACTGCTATCGTGGGCTGCATCAGGTGTGGGCAAGAGGAGGAGTATAGGAAGCTAATCAAGGACTTTGTTAAATGGTGTGACTCAAACCACTTACACCTGAACATCAGCAAAACCAAGGAGCTGGTGGTGGATTTTAGGAGACCCAGGCTCCTCATGGACCCCATGATCATCAGAGGTGACTGTGTGCAGAGGGTACAGACCTATAAATACCTGGGAGTGCAGCTGGATGATAAATTGGACTGGACTGCCAATACTGATGCTCTGTGCAAGAGAAGACAGAGCCGACTATACTTCCTTAGAAAGCTGGCTTCCTTCAACATCTGCAATAAGATGATCCAGATGTTCAATCAGACGGTTGTGGCGAACCCCCTCTTCTATGCGGTGGTGTGCTGGGGAGGTAGGATAAAGAAGAAGGACGCCTCATGCCTACACAAACTGGTGAGGATTGCAGGCTCTATGGAGCTGGACAGTTTGACATCCGTGGCAGAGCGACGGGCGCTGAGCAGGCTCCTGTTAATCATGGAGAATCCACTGCATCCACTGAACAGGATCATCTCCAGACAGAGGAGCAGCTTCAGTGACAGACTGCTGTCATAGTCCTGCTCCACAGACAGACTGAGGAGATCATTCCTCCCCCATACTATGCGACTTTTCAATTCCACCCGGGGGGTAAATGTTAATATTATACAATGATATAGTCTGTTATACCTGCCTTGCACTCTCCACCCGGCATTTTTTAACTTGCACTGCGTTTTTATCACTATATCACTTTAATAAATATTGTTTTTATCAGTATGCTGCTGCTGGAGTATGTGAATTACCTCTGGAATCCTTAATAAGGATTATATTTTATTATATTATTTATATTAATTAATAAAGTATCTATCTATCTATAAATACGAATGTTTAAACACACAGAGAATCGATTAAACAAAAAAGCAAAACAATAATATCTGCTCATTAATCATTTGATGAACTATGGCCAGTTGACAAGGGTGGGGATTAAAATCGTAAAAGAGAAAGTCGAAAATAATATCACAGTCCTGGAGAGCTCGGAAGATTGGCTGCTTACCTGCTCCTGGGTTTTCTATAGTGGAGTCTGTGCCGACCATCCAAGCTGATGAGAGAATCTTTCCATCCGATGATTCCAATGCTCCTTTATCTGAGATGACCTTTCCATATGCAAGGAGAGTAGCCTGGCAGTAGAGAAATGGGCAGCAAGATACCGAGGAGAGAAAAGAAAAAGAGGAAGGTTAATAAAATATTATTAAGTAATACATAAATTAAGTAATAACATATTTTTTAAGTAATAAAATATGTTATTACTTCTATGTCTGTATAAATGACTAAAAAAGAGTACTGTAATGGTAATGATTTACCTTTAGACTACACTGTGTGTATAAAAGGAGTTCTTACAGAAATGAAAGGAACGAATAAAATATTCATTTAAGCCAATACAGCACAAAAATAAACCAATTATATATGACAGATTTAGTATTTTCTGTACAAAAACAGAAATAATTCTTTATGCATGCAAACCAGTAGCAACATCACAAAAAACTCTAGCATTCAATTCAATCCAAATCAATGCACTTTATTTCTGTACAGCACTCTTTACTGAGTGTAGGAACAGAATGTTGTGACACATTCACAAGTAGATACAAATGCAAACTTTGTAAATTATCATTCACATAATGAATACACATCAAGACACAGACTTGTTTAAGCAGAGAGGAAAACAAAGCAGTTTGAAACTGATTAGCATAAATGGAGCGTTGCTAATTTCTGTCCATTAATTAATTGTTGTCAATGGAGGAGAGGAAGATGAAAACTCCAGAAAACGGCTGCTTCCCTGGAGACAATAAAACCTTCAGGTGGTCAACAGACAGTTATAGCAGACAAAGTTAGATATAGTCGCTGCACTGCAGACCTTGGCCAACTGGCCACCCACTGCCTTCTGGGTAATTTACAGCAGAATCTGTGATGGCCTGTCTGATGTGATAACAGGATCTGTTGATTCCCAGTATCTCCGATGTCTTTCTATGGGCAGGACACGGCTTGGAACATGGGGCAGGGGCAACAAGCACGCAGCAGGATTCCAAGAAGAGAAACCGAATAAGGGAGGGTTAGTCGCAGCTCATAATTATTTTACTACTTATATTTTTATACAAGTGTCTAACAAATGAAGATGCACAATGCAGAGCTAATCAGCAGCTCTAGTCAGGGTATGCCAGACTAAACTTGTGAGTCCTCAGCTTGAATTAAAATGCTAAAACTGAGGGGAATCTCTTATATAAGAAGGCTGAATCTCCCATTATTATTTAATCAATTCTTGCAATTTTTAGTAGGCTGGAAACTTGAGATCTTAATGCATGCTCTGGTTTGTAAGTAATAATGCTTTCGAATAAGTCAACAGGGTCTGAGCCATTTTAGGGTTTATATGTTAGAAAAAGGATTGTGTGATGTGTGTGTAATTGCAAGATGCTGATTAATGCTCAACAACTGTTATGTAAGCTTATAATTATTCAAAAAAAATATCAGAATTATATTAAACCAGCTGCAATTTAATACAGATACTACATAAGGAACAGCAAGGTAATTCTTCAGAATCATTTTTATAGTTCACCCAACTTCTATTACACAGGTAGTTTTCTTAACTATAAATACAAAGAGTTTATAACATTAGAACTTGAGCGCACAGGCTTCTAAATTTATACTTGAGCACAAGGCTTCCAACATGTTAAACATATTTATAAAGATGTAACAGGTCAGGTAAATGACCCTCAATTCTAAGTAACACAGTTCAGAGGGTCAACAAAGCCAAAGTAACCAGGATTCGAACTTCTAACAATGAATATTCATATCATTGTCCATCAGGCCAACACATTTCGGGACTCTGCCCCTTCAGCAGGGCCGGACAAACTGGAAACTAAAGATAAATTATTTTCATATCTCAAAACACAACATAAATAATTAATTTTGGGTGCTGTTTCAGTTTATTACATTGTATTATGAATGTCAGACTATGTAACCTTAAACAAGCTCCAAACTGAAATAAATTAACATATTGGGCTAATAGGCACCCCAGAAACAATTAACTAGTAAGCGCTCTTTAAATAGTGGAGGTATCCATGATTTTAAATTGTAGACGCCTTGCCTGAGAAGTGTTCCAAAATCTTGCATTTCTGGTGTTCTTTTTTGTGAGTACTTCTTTCTGAGTATGTATTTATTTTGTGTGGAAGCCTTGTGCTGAAATATAAAGTTAGAAGCCCGTGCGCTCAAGTTATAATGTTAAAACACGTTTGTATTTATAATTAAAAAAACTACTTGTGTAATAGAGGTCGAGTGAACTATAAAAAATGTTTTTGAAAAATGGCCTTGCTTTTCCTTAAGTAACTTTATAAGTCTTTATTTTCCAGTGGAGCCCCATGCCTCATAGCCTCCATTGTAAAGTGCCAGTGCGGGCAAGATATTTTATTAAACTTAGAGAAAACGCTTAACTTTAGAACACAGTTAAAAGTGGCAATGCATATATACCATGTTTGTGAAAAAACAACTTAAAAAAAATACCAAACATCCTTTAACTGGAAGCCAGTGTAATGACTTAAGAATAGGAGTTGTTATGTGTTCATACTTTCTAGTTCTTGTAATATAATTCTTGTAGAAGCATTGTGAATGAAGTAAAAGTTGAGTAATGAATGATTTGATCACCCAGTGAATAATGAATTGCAGTAGCCGATCCTGCTAGAATTAAATGCATGACTTAGTTACTCAATATCTTCCATATTTACAAACCATCTTCATTTTTTAATATTTTTAAAAACATACCTAATTATGAACACGAAAACCTGCCATAGATAACTGAGCATGCACAGTGCATCTCTTTAGTGTACGTTTTCCTATAGGAAAAACCGTGCCTTTGTACTGCAGTATTCTGCTCTCTAGAGGCACATTGGATCAGCATACAAGTAAAAAATGGTATTGTATCTAAAGCCAGTAATTCAAAAATCAAAATCAAAAGAAAGACAGAATGTCCTAAATGGGCAGATAGAAAGCAATAGCACCAAAATTGAATAGGGAAAAATACATGAGAAAAGAACTGGCATAAGTCCATACACAGATATTATAACAACAGGCAGAGATATCCCACCAGGCATAAAACCAAAAGTTAATCCGAAAACAGGCAAAGAAAAGAATTTAAAAAATCACCAAGATGCGGGCAGGGAGCTTGACCAATGAGTTTGGCAGGGGCAGGATTCTCAATTATTTACTCTGCCACTCCCATCCCACACTACATACTTCATTAATGTTGCCTAGCAACAGGTCTTGAGAGGTGGGTCCATAAGCAATATGCAAGTAAAGAGAGTGGTGAGAGGCGGAGCACCAGCCACCTCTGACAGACACCCTCATATGCAAGCATTCAGTTCCCAAATTAAAAATTTTACATTGAGGGATGCCAAAGCCTATGCCAGCCATACTGGGTACAAGAAAGAAAGCAACCCAGGCTAGGAATCCACCACAGACACAAGTTACATTCTATATGAACGCACTTCTCTCTTTCTCATATTCAGACATTTTTGCATTAATAATTAATTAACCTGCATGTCTTTAAGAAAGAAAAGCTGGGCACTTAAAAATCAGGACAAAACATGCAAACTCAAAGAGCATTTTCAGAGACTTTAAAATGGTCATAAAAAATTGTTTGTGATTATTATTAAATAATACGTTGTCTTCGTTGTCAATTCAAGAAACCTGTAGCTTCTTAGTCAATCCGCACATCCTTACAAAGCCTAATGGTATCCATGCTTTCTTTCTTTCTTTCTTTCTTTCTTTCTTTCTTTCTTTCTTTCTTTCTTTCTTTCTTTCTTTCTACTCAGGGCCCGCACACTGCCCTACTGACTGCTGCATTTTCTCCTAGAGTTTGCTTTCTGCTCCACAAGCCTCTTGGAATTAAATTAGCGTTAATGTAATATTTTGCACTGCCTGTCTTTGTGCTCTAAGGTTGCCGCAGGTCGGGTCTCATCTTTGAAAGCCGAGTAAGTAACCTTCAGTAAGTCAAAGTAATTTGCCCAAGCGGCACGTGAAACAGTCATTCATGTTGTGCTGATCACCTGAGAGCGTGAGCAGCTTGCAAAACAGGCAATTGGCATCTAAGAATGTTAGGAAAATGCAACTTTATTTTCACAATTAATATAAAATACATTTTCTCCTAATATACATCCAGGATCAATTTGCTTGACTATTGTATTGTATGTGAAAATTGTGAAAGTTGTAAGACTTTTTATGTGACTGTAGAGTCCCATAATATGCCTGCAGCCTTGGCACTACCCTCTTCCCAGTTTATCAATAGTTATGACTAAAGGTGAGCCTTGGCAAGGGAGTACACAAAAGTGATACTGAGGTAGTAAAAGCAGTAACAGTTTATTCATACATTGAGAGTTTTTCTCTTAGAGCGGCTACACAGAAGCCACTCTTGAGTAAAAGAAATATGTCAGGCCCCTTGGACTCTGAGAGGAGTAGGGAAACGATTCAGTGTTCTGATTAATTCCTTTGGCAGAACTATGTCTGGTGAAGAACAGGAACTGCTCACCACCTGCCTAATACCATAACTATGGAAAACAGTGTTGGTGGCAGTGTCATGCTGTGAGGGGGCTTGTCAATTGCAGGGACAGGGAGACTGGTCAGAATTGAGGGAGGAATGAACACAGTCAAATAAAGAGACGGTCCTTTTAGACGTCCTGCTCCAGAGTGCACATAAACTCCGACTGGGGTGACGGTTCATCTTTCAGCATCACAATGACTAAAGATCGGTGTTAGGGGGTTTGCAAGTGGGCGACTGTCCCAGGCCCCACACCTAAGAGGGCCCCACTTTTGAGCTCCGCGTGTCCCGTTTGAGCAGATTTGTCAAGTTATATTCTCCAATATATATATATATATATATATATATATATAAAGACTGGGAGCCCGATCAAATCGGGCTACAAATTCTACCTTTGTGAAATCCATACTTTCTTTGTAAAGAATTATTTGTTTTTTTAAGTCCTTGAAATGATTTTGTTATCACAGCACTGATTTGTGCTTAAAATAGACCTTTTCGGCCAATGTAATGAAGAGCTTCCTGTTTAAACGGAGTTGTGAGACGTGAACTCAGCTCTTCGGCACACCTGATTTGATTTTTTCCGGCAAACAAATTTTCAAAACAAAGCATATTTTACGACTCTAATCAGAGTTGGAATAATAATTATGTTGGTGTGGTCATTTTAGATCTGAGATCGGCTAAAATTTAAACAATGACCATTGTTAATACCCAGCCTTCATTACTCAGTTTGCCAATAGATGTCAGAATGACGGATGCCAAAAGCCGGTCATGCAATACTGCATCCGCATTTGCCACGTTGTGTTCTAACTACAGTGGCAAAGTCCCATTGCATGGTTCTAACTTGTATTGAGTCGAGGTATTGACGCGAACACCATACATATGGGGTATTGACGCGTACACCATACATACGGATAGTATCAAATTATATATAAGGATCTGAGATGCTTCTAAGAGGAACCCTTTTAAAATCCCTCTTCAAAGTCAAATTCTGTACATGTACGTCTTTCAAAACATTCCATAGTCCACCTTCATCGTATGAAGAGGGTCGCCAGTATAATCCCATACTAAAATAGGTATAGCCCATTAGTCGCTGAGTTGGCTTCTCCTATCTCTAGAAAAAGACATTGCATCCAGATTAGACTACGAAGTAGATTTTCATCTCTGAACTTGGAAACCGGTAAGAGATTTCATGATGATACCTCTATGTTAATTTCACACTACCTGTCGAAAGAATGAAACTCACATTTTATTTGTAGGCCATAAACATGTCCAAATATTAATGCACAAAAACACGATAATAGGCTGACATGACATCAACGTGAGTTATGACTATGACATCATGCATATCGAGACTTAGAGTATACTTACTTGCAATTTGGGTACTGCTCTAGAAGAGGCTCTGCTAATTTTCGCATGACGCCGCATCGCATTTCCCACTGTTGTGGTATTGTCATGAATTATCAGTTGCACTTTTTTCACACATTATATTATTATATTTGGATAAAGTCTGTGTGTTATCTTGCAAAAAATTTAGCTGAATACTGCAATGAGAAAATCCGGTGTATGTTAACATTATTTTTATTAAATTCACGTGCAAGTTTATACAGCATTTGACGTAACCGGCCCCACGTGGGATTGGTCAGCCCAAGGCCCCGCACACCCCGAAGGCCGCCTCTGTAATGACTTGAAGCATATACATGGAACATATTCATATTTTTGGCGTAATGTTTTTCTATAGATTTTTTCACTTTCACCATGCAAAAATTAAAAAAAAAAATGAATACATTACATATATTATTAGAAAATCTCTTGACTCACCATGCTTACTGTGTGCCCTAAAGCTATTCCGTAATATTCAGCTAAAGCTCCTCAGGAGACTATCAACTGCAACTCCCGGCTGAAACAAAAAGTTTTATGTATGTAGTTATTTATTTATTAGATTTGTTTTTTTTTATAAAATATATATTTTTCAGAAGCACAAAAACACTGTCAAGTTAAAAAAAAACTGAAACATGAATACAAAAAGCGGTGTTGAAAAAGCATCCATTGATAGCAGTTCCTCTTCCCAGTCAGCACATTATTCACCCTCTGCCTCTTCTGAACAGCGAAGCTTGGAGGTCCAATGATTGACGATGCTGGTAATCAAGCAGTTTTGGTGGGTTTAATGTTCTGTTGCGACTCAAACCACACTCCAACAACTTATAACAAAAACACACATATTTTAGACTTATGCAGTGTAGTTTACAGTAAAGGTTTTGTTATTAATACTAAGGGCCTCTGATGGGTATGTCTGCTGTAACAACGCAAATTACAATTCCTAAATGAATAATATTTTAACTGATTTTTAAATTATGACCATAGAGGGAAGGAACCAGGCATTGTTATAAGTTTATGGTCAATTAAATTTTTTATATACTGTAAGCTTTCATCATTGGCAAAGCTTCAGAGTGGTTTGTATAGGGTGGCACTGCAGTTTGACAGTTCTGGACTCCCAGGTTTCAATTGCTGCCCAGTCGCTGTTGTCACACACATGTGCACGGGAGGCAGCTGAAAGGACCAAATGTAGGTAATTCCACACCAGGCCATGGCTGCACTAAGCCTTTCTCAGTTATCTCTGCAGACCAAACACGGGAAATTCTGCCTGATTCTGGCTACAAAGACACCACTTTCGGTTCCAGTCCCAAAGACTCCATTTCCGGTTCCGGTCTTGAAAATGCCACTTCCGGTCCTGGCTACAATGACATCACTTCCCATTCCTATCATCCTGACATCAATTCCGGTTCTCTGCTTTAAAACTCAGACCACTTCCGTTGTTTCTTCAGTCAAATGTTGGACTCAAACCTGAACAACATCTGTGTACATTTATTTGCCTTTTTGCAGCCAGGCCTAAGTATACGGGTAACTGCCCTAAACCTTTTCCTGTTATTTATTTCACACTGTCCATGTGGAATGTGTGCGTTCTTCTTGCATCCATGTACACTTTTGATCAAGAGCTCTAGCTTTCATCCAAATGATTTTAGCTTAATTAGCTCAGCCTGCATGAGTGGTAAGTGGTAAACATGCCTTATGAAGAATTGCCATTCTACGCAGGATCCTGATGGTTTTGGGGAAGATTCTGTACTATTAGGGTGTTGTGTCATGTTAGCCATTATGGATGTAGTGAGAATTCAAGCAAAATGACACCTTTTATTGGCTAACTAACAAAATTACAATATGCAAGCTTTCGAGGCAACTCAGGCCCCTTCTTCAGGCAAGATTAAGGCCCGAGTTTCCTTGAAGACGTGTATATTGTAATCTTTCTAGTCGGAAGATTCTGGCAATTGTGAATTTGAACAAGATAATAGATGCCATTTATTGCATAAGGTAACACAGTTTGAGTGGTTTTCTAGGGTTGTGAGTACTGCTGTTGCTTCCTCCTGGGAGAAGCTCCAGCTACCGGTAATGTTCAAATGGATTAAGCAGCTTCAGCCAACTGAAAGGCGTCTTAATTACAGAGCTACAATGGTTTATTGTGAAGTGACATCTAAAGTAAAGAAGTGTAGTTTTTTTTTTTTTTTTTATTTTTTTTATTAATTTTTTTACAATCCATACAAAGCAATCAAGTTTTTACAAAGAGAAAAATTAAGAACAGATCGATCCCCACCCCTGAGAGAGAGAGCAAGCCAAACGGCGTTAAATTTAAGACTTGGAGAGATACCTAAATTAATAAATTCTCTGTGCCTTTTGAACTTATTTTAAAATATTACTGATTAGATCCTGCCATGTTTTGAAAAAAGTCTGTACGGATCCTCTAACTGAATATTTGATTTTTTCCAACTTCAAATAATATAACACATCGGTTTCCCACTGACTTAAAAGAGGAGAGTTTGGGTTCTTCCAGTTTATGAGAATAAGTCTACGTGCCAAAAGTGTAGTGAATGCAATCACAATTTGTTTGTCTTCCTCCGCTTTAAACCCATCTGGAAGAACACCAAACACAGCTGTTAATGGGTTTGGAGGGATTGTAAGTCCAAGGCTATCTGAAAGGTAATTAAAAATGTTTGTCCAGAATAATGTTAATTTGGTGCAGGACCAGAACATGTGACCTAGTGAGGCTGGGACTTGGTTACAACGTTCGCAGGTTGGATCATGCCCTGGGAACATTTTGGAGAGTTTTAGTCGAGACAGATGTGCTCGATATATAATTTTGAGTTGTATAATTGTATGCTTTGCGCATATGGAGCTCGAGTGAATTCTCTGCATTGCTACTTTCCACTCCTTTTCTGATATATTAATTGAAAGATCTTTTTCCCAGTGTCCTCTTGGATCTTTAAAAGGGAGGGATTGTAAAATGATTTTATATATTGTAGAAATGGAGTCTAAATCCTTGAGATTGAGCAATATTTTTTCCAGCATGGATGAGGATGCAAGATGAGGAAAATCTGGAAGGTTTTGTTTAACAAAGTTTCTGATTTGAAGATAGTGAAAGAAATGTGTAGCTGGAATGTTAAATTTGGAATGTAATTGCTCATAGGATGCAAAGACGTTGTCTATATAAAGATCTCTAAGCAAGTTAATTCCAAATTTTTTCCAAATATTAAAAACTGCATATGTTTGTGAGGGTTGAAAGAGGTGGTTCTCTTGCAGGGGTGCCACAGATAGAAGCTTCTCCGTCTTAAAATGCTTTCTACATTGGTTCCAGATTCTAAGTGAGTGGAGCACAATTGGGTTATTAGTGTATTGCCGATAACGTGTGTTTATTGGAGCACAGAGCAAGGAATACAACGAAGTACTGCAGGAATTTAATTCTATTGCGGACCAAGCCTGTGTATGTTCTTCTATTTGTGTCCAGGTTCTTATCGCCTGTATATTTGCTGCCCAGTAATAAAACTGGAAGTTAGGTAGAGCCATGCCGCCTTCTGCCTTTTGTCTTTGTAGGGTCGCTCTTTTGATGCGTGGATGTTTTGAATTCCAAATAAATGAGGTTATTGTCGAATCTAATTGCCTAAAAAATGATTTATTAATGTATATTGGGATGTTTTGAAATAAAAAAAGGAGCTTAGGAAGAATATTCATCTTAACAGTGTTAATTCTTCCAGCTAGTGTGAGATGAAGGGTTGACCATCTATGCAAGTCTTGTTTAATTTTTTCCATGCAAACGGCGAAATTTTGTTGATATAGAGCTTTATATTTACTTGTGATGTTTACCCCTAGGTATTTAAACTGTTCTGCAATGATAAATGGTAGGGTATCTAATCTAATATTATATGCTTGAGAGTTCACTGGAAAGAGTACACTTTTATTCAGATTAATTCTGAGACCAGAGATCTTTTGAAATTCTGTGAGTGCTGCTAAGACTGCAGGTACAGAATTTTCTGGGTCTGATATATACAGTACCATGTCATCTGCATATAATGAGATTTTCTGTTCCAGTCCTTCTCTGCTAATCCCCTTTATCTGATCAGTATTTCGACAATGTATTGCCAGTGGTTCAATGGCAATCGCAAACAGCAGCGGTGACAAGGGGCATCCTTGTCTAGTACCACGTTCTAGTTTAAAGTAGTCTGAGCAAATGTTGTTGATGCAAACTGAAGCTTCTGGGTTAGTATACAGTAATTTAATCCATGCACAGATGTTTGGGCCAAACCCAAACTTCTCCAATATAGTAAAAAGGTATTTCCATTCAATCATGTCGAATGCTTTTTCTGCATCTAATGATAATAATATTTCTGGGGTGTTTGATTTAGTTGGTGAGTATATTACATTAAACAGGCGTCGAAGATTGGAAGATAAGTGCCGGCCCCCAATAAATCCAGTTTGGTCTTGTGATATTACCGAGGGGAGCACTTTCTCCACCCTTCTGGCTAAAATTTTTGAAAGTATTTTAACGTCGTTATTCAGAAGTGAAATTGGTCTGTATGATGCACATTGTAATAAGTCCTTATTTTGTTTTGGAAAGACAGTGATTAGTGCTTGGCGAAAGGTTTGTGGAAGAGATTGGTTATCTCTGGCTTCGGTAAATGTTGCTAATAAGAGGGGGGCTAGCTGAGCGGAGAATTTCTTGTAAAATTCTGCAGGGTAACCATCAGGGCCTGCTGCTTTCCTACCTTGGAGTGATTTTATAGCATCTAGTAATTCTGATAACATCAGAGGTTTATCAAGTTCCTCCGCACTACAAGCGTCTATTTGAGGTATCTGTAATGTATCCAGAAATGCATTAGATTGTGTATTGTCTTCCTTAAACTCAGTAGTATATAGGGATTTATAGTAGTCTCTGAAAGTGTGCATTATATTTTGGTGTTCGACGATTTTATCTCCGTTCGTACTAGTGATTACCGAGATTGCGTTGCGCACTTCTTGCTTGTGAATTTGTTGAGCTAAAAGCTTATTAGCTTTCTCCCCATGTTCATAGTAATGATGTCTGGATTTGTAAATTAGTTGTTCAGTTTCTTTAGTTGTCAAGAGGTTTAATTCCGAATGTAGAGCCTGCCTTCTCCTATGTAGAGTCTCGCTTGGTAGTCTGGCATGTTCTTCATCTATTTTAGTAATTTCACTTTTTATATCTGCTACTTTCTTGGCCTCGGATTTATTTCTGTGGGAAAGATATGAGATAATCTGTCCTCTTAAGAAGGCCTTAAGAGTTTCCCAGAGTATCCCTGCAGAGATCTCGGGGGATGTATTTGTCTCTAGAAAGAATTTGATTTGTTTGGATATAAATTCAGTACAATTCTCATCAGCTAATAGAAGCGGGTTGAGGCGCCATCTGCGGGGTGAGTGCATGGGGCTTAGTAATTTTAGCTCCAAGATCATAGGTGCATGGTCAGAAATAACAATAGCATCGTATTTGCAAGATTTAATCTTAGGCAAGAAGTTATTGTCTATAAAGAAGTAATCGATCCTTGAGTAACAATGATGTACTGGTGAGTAGAAAGAATATGTTCTTGAATTTGGGTTTAAAAACCTCCAGGGGTCTGATAAGTTGTGATCAGTTATAAACTTTGTAATTATTTTTGCAGTGTTAGATGCCGTTCCCCCTGTGGAGGAAGTCCTATCTAAAAGTGGATTCATAACACAATTAAAATCCCCAGCCATTATAACTTTATGAGTGTTCAGATTGGGAATGGATGCCAACAAATTTTGTATAAATTCCTTATCATCAACATTAGGTGCATAAACATTTATCAAGATCATTTTACAGTTAGATAAGTCTCCCATAACCATTACATATCTCCCTTCAGGATCCAATACTACATCTGATGCTACAAATGGAACAGTTCTATGTATGAGAATTCCCACACCTCTAGTTTTCTTCGTAAAGCTAGAATGGAACATTTGGCCAGTCCAGTCTTTTTGCAGCCGGAACTGATCCTTGCTTATTAAGTGAGTTTCCTGTAAAAATACTATTTTAGCATTTAGACCTGTTAGGTGAGAGAGTACTTTCTTTCTCTTTAATTCGTGATTCAGGCCTTTAACATTCCAGCTTACGAAGTTAACTGTCCCATCATGGAGACACTGATTCTGAGTTTTTGATGTCATTTTATAGTCTTATTATAATTATAAAGACTGAGAGGATAGATTAGGTATAGATCAGGCCTGCTCTCTTTCTCTCCCCCCCTTAACCCCCCACCCTCCCTTTTTGCCTCCCCAAGTGAGGCTAAAACCCACTTCACATAGTCCCAGTCCTCTGACATACCCAGAGACAGAGTACGTCCAAAGCAAAACAAGCTCCAATGCAGCGGCGCTAAAGGGTTAAAAGATAGAGATATCTCTAAAAAGAAAAAAAAAAAAAAAAAGAAAAGGAAAAAAAAGGAGTTTTACACTTAAAATATATATATAGTCTTCAGCAATTTTAGTGCATTAAGATGATACACCCAGATAATAAACCCAGGGGATGGTATTAAAAATGTGTCCAGAAGAAGCATAACCAGTCTTAATGCAGTAATAGCAATAACAGTAAACCTAGGGTATGATATTGAACAGTCTCGTTTAGGGAAGAGATGAGATAATTAGAAAAGAAAAAGAGAAAAATAAATAAATAGATAAATAAGTAATTAAGCACAATAAAACATAAACATATAGCGCCCTAGTAATACTAAGTAATAATGAGAATATATGCTGATAAAAACCCGTATTTTAAAACGAATAGATCAGACAAAAGATTATTAATCTTTGCTTCATCTTTCTAACCGCCATGACTCACTATTATGTATCAGAATAGTCCCGGGATCAGCTTTCTTAATTCTTTTTCTGCCTCTTCCTTGCTAGCGAAGACATAGAATTGACCCTGCCATTCCACTTTCAGTTTTGCCGGATACAGGAGGCTGTATTTCACACTGGCTTGCCGTAGCCGCTGTTTAATATTATAGAAGGATGCGCGTTTCGTAGCTGTTGCTGGAGAGAAGTCAGGGAAGATAAGAATGTGGTTATTTTCAAATATAATATCTTCCTTGTTTCGGAGGAGTGCCATCACCTCTAGCTTAAATGATAATCGTTCAAAACGAACTATAAAAGATCTTGGTCGGGGTCTGACGGTGTTTGGTCCGCGTACGCGGTAAGCCGCTGCTATCTCAAATTCTGCTTTAAAGTCGTCCCCGATTATTTTTGAAAAAAGTTCAGCTGCGAATTTCACAGGTTTTGAACTTTCTCGATTCTCCGGCAGACCTTCAATTCTGACATTATACCTTCTACTGCCATCTTCTAAAGCAGCCAGTCTGTCTCCAAGTTTTTCTCCGAGTTTTTTGCATTCGGAACTGACATTTATTGCTCTTTCTTCGGCACTGGCAGCTGAATGTTCGACCATTTCAATCCGATTCGTGAATGTCTCCTTGAGATGCTCCAATTGATCAGTAAGCGTGCTCAGTTTAACCGCGTTTTCCTGAATGCGCTCTTCAATTTTACCCAGCACCTGTCGAAGCTCAAATTGCACCTCTTGACGCAGCCTTTCATTTGCCTGTTGGAATTCCTGTCGCAACCTTTCATT
>JANRMT010049829.1:26540758-26561779 GCA_026402145.1 Polypterus bichir lapradei | reverse complement strand
CGCAGCCTTTCATTTGCCTGTTGGAATTCCTGTCGCAACCTTTCATTGGCCTGTTGGAATTCCTGTTGGAATTCCTGTCGCAACCTTTCAGTTGCCTGTTGGATTTCCTGTTTCAGTCTCTCATGTGCCTTTGCCCTTGCTATCTCATTAGCCTTCTCGCTTTTCTTTATGTCTTGCGCGAGCTCAACGAGCAACACCTTCAGTTCAGATAGTTCAATTGTGCTTTCTTGTACCGTAGATGAAGCAGCAGACTTTGCTGTAGCCGGCGTCCCCGCTGCTACAGGCTCGCGTAATTGCGCAATTGAAGCCGCGGACTTCGAGGCCCTTTCCAGTTTCATGTGATCTTCTCCAATCGGCGAGCTATCCAGATCTGCACTCACGATCGCACCTTCGCTCCCCTTTTCGCTCTCAGCCGGCGACGATGTAGCGGACCGTGGTCCCGAGGAGTCTGTGCTTTCGCCCATCTGATCCAGGTCTGTCTCTGAAAGGCCGTATCTGGAACCGGGGCTTGCTGATCGCAGCTTGGGTGTAGCTTTAGTTTTCGATTCTTTCGAACCCCCCTTCTTGTTGGCCATGTTTATATGTGCTTACATATACTGTAGCAGTCCCTCTCGGGTTGAATAAATACAGGATATCTCAAGATAATAAGCAAATAATATGAAAAATAACACCACTGCTAGCGGAGCTCCACTTCAGACGTCCATCTCTCGCATCGGACGAGACCAACTCCCAACTAAAGTAAAGAAGTTTTAAACGTCTTTTACAATATTTTTTGTATGTCAGAAATGTTCCTTTTTAAAAAACAAAAAAAAAAATTAATTGTTAAATGTAAAAAAGTTATAACGAGTACTGGAGTCTTCCCACGGTCTCGGCAACCCCACAATGTATTCAGTAGATGTATGCACTCGGACTGATCTCTTTTTTAATGCTTTTTTGACATCTGTTTGTAATTATTTAAGTCAAACACATGCAGCTGTCAGGTTTCAGCCCACGTTTCTCTCCTGGCTGGGGTTCAGAGTCGTGTTTCTTGTCTGCTTTGCCATTTATTTCCATATACCTTTACTTTGGCTGACATCTTTATAGAAGGCGACTTTTATGATACAATTGGTTACATTTCTTTTGTATTTTTCCATTTTGAGGACAGGCAGGTCAAGTGACTTGTTTATGGTCACATAGCGTTAGTAGCAGGATTTGAACCCATAACCTCAGGGTGTGAAGTCCAAAGCCTTAGTATTAATGTTTCTTTTTTTATCATGTGCATCATTCTTTGTTTTGTCTATGAATATAAAATGCCTTGGTTACGTCCCATGTGTTTTGTGGTTGGTCCCCCAAGACGCAGGGCTATAATCCAGTGGTTTTCCCATAATTCCTGGCTGTTCATTTCAAATGCACTAGGTAGCAAAGTGTTTACTTGTGCTTTGTATCTTTTGTGATTTGTGGATTTTTGAATCTGTGCACTGTTTTTGACTTCATTTTGGATTCTGTATTGGGACTGTGTTTGCCTTTTTAGTAATTTCTTATGTGCTCCGCAGAGCTTAATGGGCTACTGAGCATTTTTTGTTAAAAATTAATGTTTTATTTTATTAAGATTCTTTAAGTACTCTAGTCGATGTTACAATTTCAACCACCCAGTGGGTAACTTTGGAAATATTTATGGGACTTATGTGCTTTTGGAACTCCTAGTTCAAATCAGCTCATGGAAGTGCAGCATTTCATCGTTTCAGAAACAAAACCTAAAAACATGAATGTGCTCATGTGGGACCAGCGTGTGTGATGACACGACAGATGTTGTGCTGGGGCTTTTCTGCATTGTGTTTTCCCCACAGAAAAATCTCACTACACAGGAAGTTGCCCCCCCCCCCCATTACCTAGCAATCCAAGTGCTGTGGAGCTTTAGGTTTCTTTTCTGTCTCTGATGCATCTTTAGGATTGCAACTATCGATTGTCATCAAAACTGGCAAAGTGGGGATTTTATTACCACAAAATAACCGTCAGCTCAAGAAAATGTCTTTTCACTAGAGTGTTTTCACTAGAGATCTTTGTTTAAGCATTAAATGACAGGCAGACATGTGTAAACTCTTGCACGTAGGAAATGAATGGAAGGAATTACACTGGAAGTAAAACACGATTTATTTCTTCAGGCAAGGTGAAGTCAGAATCAAGAAGGGGCCTGAGTTGCCTTGAAAGCTTGCATAATGTAATATTTCTAGTTGGAAGATTCAAGCAATTGTGAATTTGAACAAGCTAATAGATGTCATTTATTGCATAAGGTAACACAGTTTTAGTGCTTATCTAGGGTTGTGAGTACTGCTGCTGCTTCCTCCTGGAAGAAACTCCAGGTACTGGTAATGCTGAACTGGATTAAGCAGATTCAGCAAACTGAAAGATGCCTTTACTATAGGGCTACACTGGTTTATTGTAAAGTGATGTCTAAAGTAAAGATGTTCTAAATGTTATTTACAATATTTTTTGTATGTCAGAAATGTTCCTTTTTAAGAAACTTTTATAAAAATAAATAAATAAATTGTTAAATGTAAAAAAGTTATAACGAGCACTGGAGTCTTCCCACGGTCTCGGGAAACCCCACAATGCATTTAGCAGTTGTATGCACTCGGACTGATCTCTTTTTTAATGTTTCTTTGCATTGTATTTGTAATTATTTTGGGCTTTTGTGCACTGTGTTTTCTCCACAGAAAAATCTCACTACACAGGAAGTTGCACTTCCTACTCATTACCTAGCGATCCAAGTGCTGTGGAGCTTTAAGTTTCTTTTCTGTCTCTGATGCATCTTTAGGATTGCAATTGTCAATTGTTATCATAACTGGCAAAGTAGGGATTTTATTACCACAAAATACCCGTCAGCTTTCAGAAAATGTCTTTTCACTAGAGATCTTTGTTTAAGCATTAAATGACAGGCAGACAGATGTAAACTCTTGTGGTAGGAACTGAATGGAAGGAATTACACTGGGAGTGAAACACGACTTGTTGTTTGAATTTTTCCACAAAGCATATACACTGAATTTCACTTAAACTTTACTTTTGTGTAAATTGTTTCACTCATCACTAACTAAAAGTCATGTCACATTATGTGGCTTTTCTAGTGATTTTCAGTTGTAGCCCTCATTTACGTAATCCTAGTGAGTCGCAGGCAGTTGGTGGTTTGCTCCCGTGCAGTCACTTGTGTAATGCGGCATACCCAGTGACTCACTCCGACTAGTCCATGACTCTCACCGATTTTGTCTTTAGACATAAGGGTGGGCTCTGTGTGCTTGAGAGTTGACAACCAATGAATGCTCATCCAGAAGTGCAATGCATATAATACAGAGACAAAGAATAAGGAATGGAGGTGTTTTGGACCTCACAAACATCTGATATCTCGTGTTTTACATACCAAGACAGAATGGAAAAAGAATAAAGGGGTAGAGATTGTGGTTAAACTCGCCACTCCTGTTGTGATGGGTGGCACACAAAGGCAGGCATCCCAGCCAGGATGGAGCAAGATTCCTTACCTGGACGGAGACCTGCCCTTCAGAAGAAAGAAAGGGAAAGTGAGGATCATCCTGCCTCGTCTAGAAAACAAGCACAAGATGCCAATGTGAAAGTGTGATACAAGGACAGGGGGAGGCAACCTTTCAGTATTGCCTGCTTCCCTGATACACTAGATGGCAGCATCCCTGCGTTAGAATTTCCACATTGACAGGGCATGCTGGGACCTGTAGTCCTGTTGGGAGAGCCCTTTTGGGTTACAGGGGGCTGCCAGGGTGATCTGCTGGGATTAAGAATGCCTACTTTGTCAAAAAAAAATCTCTCTGAACTGCCATTCCCAAGGTTTCTTCCACTTTTTTTCCCTACAAGGGAATTTTCTGGGAGTTATTTTTCGTCTTCTTAGGGAGTCAAGGCTAGGGGACTGTCAAAAAACAGGGCTTGTTAAAACCCATTGTGGCACTCCTTGTGTGATTTTGGGCTCTACAAGAAATAAATTGTTGTTGCTGTTACTTTGTGAGACTTCCATTTGACCAGGAAGTGTTTCCAATGGACTGTGCACCGGAGGTACTCCCGGGTCCAAGACAACAGAATCTGCTCAACCTCATCCTAGGTCACCTGGAGGATTGGGAGAAGAAAGCCAAAGAAGAATAATTGTGTTGTCACTACAAATAAATATTTTGCACAATAAAACCTTTTTGGAACTTGTGTCTGTGAGCTTGCATCTGGGCTTTGGAGTGCTGCAATGCCCCCTAGTGGTCACAATGTTGGCATTTTGTACAGTGGCAGCTCAGTCATGCAGCACACTCTTCACTGTCACAAAAAGAAACAAGCACGGCTGGGCTAGAAGGTTGGCACGCAGTTGGTAAATTAGATATGCCCAGCGATTTTAAGTCATTTAAATTGAAATGTTCCAGCAACAAGATCAGCAACTGCAGTCTGGCAAGTCTGTCATGCCCCATGACTAAAAGTTGCATAATGTGACATCAGTTTATGACGTCCATCTCTGGGATGTAGCAGGAAAATCGGTTTACAGAGACAGGGACAACATGCAGATTTCAGGCAGACAGTGACCTGGTGAAGCCTTAAATCCAAGACTCTGGCAAGTAAAAGCACTAGTCGCTGTGTCACCAAGCCACCCCAAGGATACAACTATAAAGTAAAGAACCCTGAATACAATGAGGACTGATCATTTATGTTAGGTAGAATGCCTAGAGGGGGCTGGGTGGTCTCGTGGCCTCGGAACCCCTGCAGATTTTAATTTTTTCTCCAGTCGTCTGGAGTTTTTTTTTTTGTTTTTTCTGTCCTCCCTGGCCATCGGACCTTACTTTTATTCTATGTTGATTAGTGTTCCCTTATTTTAATTCTTATTTATTTTGTCTTTTTTCTTTATAATGTAAAGCACTTTGAGCTGCATTATTTGTTTGAAAATGTGCTATATAAATAAATGTTGTTGTTGTATTTATACATGAATATTGGTACTGCATGTAGAACATTTAAAGTATTATAAAACCAAACTTTATTGCCAATAACATGCCGTTTCCACTTATAATTTAGAAAAATAACAAAAGTAAAAGTGGGAAATCCCCTAATTCAGTGGTTCTCAACCTGTGGGGCGGACCCCCCTAGGGGGGCACAAAGTAACAAAAAGTGGGGCGTGAAGATGTGAAAAAAAGAAAACGAGAATCAAAAATATGAAAAACACATCTATTGAAACCAAAACAAATTAACTTAAACTACATTCTGATACTAGAACAATAAAAATAGAGTTAGATAAATGTCGATAAAAGTTAAGTAGGTATAATAAAACATGCATCTATGTTATATCATTAATTAAAAAAGAACAAATTGGTATTAATGGGCTCCTTTCAAAAAAACGTTAGGGGGCGCGATTAAAACTGTTATGAAAACTTGGGTCGCAAATACGTAAAGGTTGAGAAACGCTGCCCTAATTCCTACAATGAGGCAATAGTCACCCTGCTCAATTATCTGAGGCCACTGTAGTCACAGTTTGGGACATTTACTGAGGAATGTGTCAGCGTCGTCTTCCATATTAAAAGTAAAACAAAAGGCACACAGCAACTCCTATTAATGTTCAAGCCTTTGTATCACATTAAAAGGAAGCAGGAGCAGCAAGTTGCGTGTCACAGATCGCAGAGGTTGCATTGCACAATCTGCCTCGGAGACATGTTTTGCTGGATATGCCACTGAGCAAAGAAACACTGTATTTTTGCCCCCCGGATTAGGTCTCATTGCATCACACGTGCAGTAGTAATTTCCCAGGGTGTCTTTCTCCTGACACCGTTAGTGAATAGCCTTTAGATGCTCAATTGCCGCAGATTGCTATCTCGGTGTGTGCAGAGGCAGGGAGGTATTGTCATGTTATCTTGTTAAATGTTGCCACAGTTCTGGGATCCCCTCGAGAAAATTGCGGGCTTGACGAGAGCTATAGATCAAAATATTACAAGACTGCCATGCCGACGATGAGAGCCTCAGAGGCGGTGTACCTTAGTGATGGATTACTGAACAGTTTGAGAAAGAATGAGAGTCGGCTTCAGGCTCCTACGTACTTTTGTAACTTCCTTGGTGCTGTTTATAGCAGGGTGCTATATACAAGCTTGGAATTAGACAAATGGGGGAATTCAGAATATGGAATTTTTCAAATGTGCCTCTGCAGTGAAAACAAAGAAAGAAAGAAAGAAAGAAATAGCCTTTCCTCCTTCTGTGTACTTAGTTCTCTTAATCAAATCCTAATAATGACAGTTGACAACAAGAACAGCAGACACCCGGCCAAATGACACTGAATACTGAAGGGCTGTGGCTGCTTCAGCGTCTGACCCACTAACATGCTCAGGAGAAAATAACAAAGGATGAATTAAACCAGAATATCTAGAAAAGCAGAATGAAAAGCATGAGGATGCTGAAAATCTTGAAAAGAAACTTGAAAAAAAAAACCCCAAACATATCCCCATGTAACAAACATTCTGCATTCTTGGTAAAGTCTAATGAAAATGTACCCAAATTACTTTTGCAATTTCAACATCGACACCTGGAAACCAGGAAATAACAGCCTGCTCAGTTCAATATATTATATTCCATTTTCACAGATAATTTAGATATACTGTATGTTTCTACTGACTAAATCCAACAATTCTAAGGGAATGTGTAGCATATATCTTTGCCACCATATTACCATTGTGCAAGTTTTCTAAAGGAATGATTGATTGTACGGAATGGGAAAATGTTGTCTTACTCTTTGAGCACAATACTCCCAAGTTATGTGAAGCAATAGCAAAGACATTTTTTATGAGCTTCAAAAAATATTTTATGAAACATACATTCAGTCTCAGACTGATGTGTGTAATCTTCCAGAGAATAAGTTGTTGAATTTTTGACATTTTCCAAAATATTGACATATTTGCTACATAATGCAACTAGTCAATGAACCATGGCAGCTGTCACTACTGATTGTTTCAAGCATGTTCATTTTATTTGTCTATAATAACTTTCAAATGCGGCATGGTAAGGAACAGATAGAGAGAGATTAGTATAGTAACTGGGATTAGATAGTGTAGTAGGTAGGATAAAATTGATACATTTTAGTACAGTATGCAGGATAGACAGATATACAGACATCTCTGGAGCTCCGTTCATAGCTATAGTTGAGTCCATTGCTTTTTGTTTATTTCATTTTTCTGTGTAAATTGTTGCATCTTTCCATTAATGGAATTGTTTGTATTCATTTTTTTTCTTCTGTTATTTAGTTTCTTTTCATTACGCATACTTTTCTACGTTAATCGTTTTGTAATTGTCTTTCAGCTTCTTAATGAGTTTGCCTGTTGCACTCGCCTCATCATATTGAGCCCAAGAGGGTGGGACTTTCTAAATGCAGGTGTGCCACTGCTGAAAAAAATTAATGGAACACTGTGAAAACACATCAGATCTCAATGAGAAAATAAATCCTGCTGGCTATCTCTACTGATATGGACTGATATGGTAATGTGTTAGGAACAAAAGGATGCCACATTGTTTGATGGAAATGAAAATTATCAACCTACAGAGGGCTGAAATCAAAGACACCCCGAAAATCAAAGTGAAAAAATGATGCAGCAAGCTAGTCCATTTTGCAGAACTTTCATTGTAGCAAATCAAAACCGTACTCAGTAGTTTGTATGGCCCCCACGTGCTTGTATGCATGCCTGACAACGTCCTGGGGGTCATGCTCCTAATGAGACGACGGATGGTGTCCTGGGGGATCTCCTCACTGAGCTCCTGAACAGTCTGAGGTACAACCTAGCGGCGTCAGATGGACTGAAACATAATGTCCCACCCAGAGGTGTTCTATTGGATTGAGGTCAGGCGAGTGAGCACGGGGGCCAGTCAATGGTATCAGTTCCTTCATCCTCCAGGAACTGCCTGCATATTCTTGCCACATGAGGCCGGGCATTTTCGTGCACCTGGATGAACCTAGGACCCACTGCACCAACATAGGGTTATACAATGGGTCCAAGGATTTCATCCCAATATCTAATGGCAGTCAAGGTGCCGTTGTCTAGCCTGTAGAGGTCTGTGTATTCCTCCATGGGTATGCCTTCTCAGACCATCACCGACCCACCGCCAAACAAGTCATGCTGAATGATGTTACAGGCAGCATAACGTTCTCCACAGCTTCTCCAGACCCTTTCACGTCTGTCACATGTGATCAGGGTGAACCTGCTCTCATCTGTAAAAAGCACAGAGCGCCAGTGATGGACATGCCAATTCTGGTATTCTTTGGCAAATGCCAATCGAGCTCCACGGTGCTGGGCAGGCAGTGAGCACAGGGCCCACTAGAGGATGTCGGGCCCTCAGGCCACCCTCATGAAGTCTGTTTCTGATTGTTTGGTCAGAGACATTCACACCAGTGGCCTGCTGGAGGTCATTTTGTTGGGCGGCTCTGGCAGTGCTCATCCTGTTCCTCCTTACCCAAAGGAGCAGATACCACTGGTTCCTGCTGATGGGTTAAGGACCTTCTACGAGGGTAACTGCCTGTCTCCTGGAATCTCCTCCATGCCCTTGAGACTGTGCTGGGAGACACAACAAGCCTTCTGGCAATGGGAGGCACGTAAGTTGGACTACCTGTGCCACCTCTGTAGGGTCCAGGTATCTCCTCATGCTACCAGTAGTGACAATGATCATAGCCAAATGCAAAATGAGTGAAAAAGCAGATGAGCAGGGAAAAATGTCAGTGGCCTCCACCTGTTAACCCATTCCTGTTTTGGGGGTCGTCTCATTGTTGCCCATCTAGTGCCCCTGTTGTTCATTTCATAAACACCAAAGCAGCTGAAACTGATTAACAACCCCCTCTGGTACTTAACTGACCAGATCAATAGCCCAGGAGTTTCATTGACTTGATGCTATACTCTCATTCAAAAGTGTTCCTTTAATTTGTTTGAGCAGTATATATATATATACTGTATATAAAAGGCTTCCTCTGCATCACTCTCGCATACAGCATCTCCTTGTGTAAAGTGCGCCGAATGGTTGAACGATGCACAGTGACTCCATCTGCTGCAAGATGATGTTGTAGGTCTTTGGTGCTGGTCTGTGGGTTGACTCTGACTGTTCTCACCATTCGTCGCTTCTGTCTATCCGAAATATTTCTTGGTCTGCCACTTCGAGCCTTAACTTGAACTGAGTCTGTGGTCTTCCATTTCTTCAATATGTTCCTAACTGTGGAAACAGACAGCTTAAATCTCTGGGACAGCTTTCTGTATCCTTCTCCTAAACCATGATGGTGAACAATCTTTGTCTTCAGGTCATTTGAGAGTTGTTTTGTGACCCCCATGTTGCTACTCTTCAGAGAAAATTAAAGGAGGAGGGAAACTTACAATTGACCCCCTTAAATACTCTTTCTCATTATAGGATTCACCTGTGTATGTAGGTCAGGGGTCACTGAGCTTACCAAGCCAATTTGAGTTCCAATAATTAGTTCTAAAAGTTTTGGAATCAATAAAATGACAACGGTGCCCAAATTTATGCACCTGCCTGATTTTGTTTGAACAATTATTGCACACTTTCTGTAAATCCAATAAACTTCATTTCACTTCTCAAATATCACTGTGTGTGTCTCCTATATGATATATTTAACTGACATTTTTTATCGTAACAACCAACGATTTATACAGGAAAATAATGACTATTAACAAGGTTGCCCAAACTTTTGCATCCCACTGTATTGTATAAGTACAAGGATGTCAAACAAATACTTGAATGTATTTTGTTCCTTACATAAACCCTAAGTACATACTTGTGTGTGTGTGTTTTACAAAATATTACTTTGAATCATGATAAAAATAAGTTGGTGCCTCACAAAATGTGATACATAATCGTGGCACTGGGTTCAAAGTTTGCCTTGCGGAAAAAAGAGCACCGGCAGACAAACTTCTCCCATGCCACAGAATGAATCATTTCTGTAGACGCGTGGTGCTGCTGTTGCTGAAAGCTGTAATGTCTTGTCAAACGAAGCTCCCGTGTTTTGTTTCGTAGCAGAGATTCATGACTAATGGGTGGATGCTGCATCTCCCTCACATGAAGTCTTTCCGGGGTGAATACGTTCCCTTCCCTCTGTAGTGTGTGTGAGTCTCTGTTCACGTCTTCTTGGTTACAAAGTGGGCGCACAATGTTTGGCACGATCTCTACAGCAAGTGAGAGAGAAAATACGCAGGAATGAGTCAGAAATGTTTCCATGCAGTCTCAAAACGCATGAGTAAGGCAGGACAGACAAATAGGAAGTTTCAAAATGCACTACAGAATGCTGGACATTATTTATCCTTCCTTACTGTCTGAGACATGATGAACATGTTATGGTAAACCGCATGATCAAATGGGACCGTCTGACGACAGTAGTTTTCAAAAGCATTAGAATTATTGTTGTAGTAAATTATATAAAATGTAGTATAGTTCACAATCTTTTTACAGTAATTATGGTTTTAGAAAAAGGGCACATCTTGCCACCTAACACATAGGAGGTTATGTTTCCAGGGTAACACCACATGGTAACAGAACAACATAATTCATTTGCAGTACAACATGCATTTTTGAAGAATATATACATCTGTACGGTTTATCAGTGTCACCACTGCAGTATTACATTATCAGAAGCCCTAGTCTTTGTTGTCAGGATCACTTTTGGGCAGATTTACATTGCACATGTGCTGAACAGCTGGTGAAGTTCTTACAGTCGGTCAGTCACTGTAACCCACTTAGTCCTGGACAGGGTCGCAGTTCTCAGGTCCCCTCTTTGTCTGTTCTCCCCATGTCTGCCTGGTCTTCCTCCCACAGTCTAAAGGTGGATTGGCATTTCCAAAGCTGGCCCTAGTGTGCGGTATGTGTTTGCTCTGAAAATGGACTGGCACCCCATCCAGGGTTTTCTCCTGCCTTGCGCCCTATGCATTGCTTCAGGTGAAAGACCTCTTCTGAAGTGTATCTGGTATGGCCTAAAAGACCCAGACCTTGAAGGTCCAGAAGGTTCAGGGGTGCCATGTCCTTGAGGTATTTGGCAATTCTAGATGGGTGATCTAAATCCGTTTTTGGACCCGAAGTTGTTTTAATGTGTTACAAATTGAAATTATTTCATTTTTTAGCACAGAACAGTTTTTACTTTCTAGCTTACGTTACATTTAATCATCTTCCTTTATAAAATTGACTCGGAAAAGTAAGCGGGTCCAAATTTTATATATTTTATGTACTACTACTACGACTCACACCTCCCACATTCCATTACTACAATTTATTTTATTTTTGATAACTTAGAGAGGCCGTAATAAAGTAATTAAAAAGTTATTACAAATTGACCCCACAAATGATTTCAGACTTAGCTGAACATGATCTTTCAATCTATAGTCCCATAGTAGAGTCAGGAGATGAGTTATGGTAAAGCTACATGCCTCCTCTGTTCCAAACAAGAACAATGTGCTGCCACCTCGCAATCTGGGGCTTACTCATTAGGGCTTCAATTGTAAAAGTGGAAACTTGGTTCATGCCACACCTAGAGACTTAGGGGTCTTACAGGAAACCTGAGGAACCTTAGTGAGTCGTAATTTACACTTCACACCGATGAAAGGGTCTTTCACCATCTTGTGGCTACAATGTTTCCATCTTAGCCTCCCAATTATTGTTTTTAAGTTTTGCTTTCCTGTAGGGCAGCAGCTGCTTTGGCAGTATTCTTGCTCCTGGCAACCACCTGCCAGCCGGGCACCCATCTCACCGTGTTTTGAATTTGACAGCTTCTGCTGTATGACATGTACATTTCATAGCGATCATTCACTCTCAGTGTGAAACAGAAAATGATTGATAGAGCAGGTTGATTATTAATATCAAAAGAACAGTAGAACACAGCCCGCTGTGCCCTCTTGATCTGGCTTTTGTATTTGATCGTGCCTTCTGAACAATCTATCCTCAGGCAATGGCTGATCCATACAGCTCCCTGAAGACTGTTATTTCTAAAGGATTTCTAGTTGGGTTAATCTCTCGTGAGTCTGAGCCGAGACCCCGATGAAAATCACAGAGGCAGATTTTTCTTTTTGCTAAAGCCCTGAGGAGTTTGAAAAGGTCGGAGCTGGGAATCAAAATTATAAAGTAGTTAGAGTTAAAATGTTGGAAATATGGAACAGCTTATCAGCTGGTGTCATGAGGGTGGAAAGGTTCATTTTAATGAAAGTTTATGAAAGAATACAATGTACATAATAGTATCTGATTTACAGTATGCACACGTTTATCTTATCATAGTCCCTGGATCTTTGTTACTATTTGTTATTTATTTATTCATCCATCCATCCAGTTTAGCGTTTGGGGGACAACATTAACAATCCATCAGCTTTCCTTCAGTTAAATAGTGAATCTCATATGTGAGGACACTGGTGGAGATTAAGGGGAAGACGGGATACAGAGAGCACTTGTTTATGCAAAGGCTCATGGGAAAGTATACAAAACTATGGTTATGATTTTCCAAAATGGGAAGACGAAGCCTTTAAAAACCAATTCACTCATTTAATTTAACAATCAATGAATGATAAACACTGCGGTGGGCTGGCGCCCTGCCTAGGGTTTGTTTCCTGCCTTGCGCCATGTGTTGTCTGGGATTGGCTCCAGCAGACCCCCATGACCCTGTAGTTAGGATATAGCAGGTTGGATAATGGATGGATGGATGGATGGATGATAAACACATTAAATATATATATATAAAATCCAACATCTGTCTCTCTATCTGTCCATGCGTCCACTTTTCAAGAGAGAACTACTTAACGGATTTACATTGGGTTTGTTTCTATATTTTGCTTGATCGCTATTTGTTTGCTTGCGGTACCGATTTATTTGCACGAATTCAAGAGAGACAATGTGGGCCGAGAAGAAGTGGGTGGGGTCCTCTTCACTTACGCACCAGCCTCCGTTCGAGTCGGTCTACCTCTCACCACGTGTTGGACCATATCTTGTCTCTGCTTAGCTAGTGATACCTGTTTGTTCAGCAGACGTTATCATCTACAGATTGTTAACTCATTCAGGGCGGATGTCGACTTTTGTCGAAATTGAGGGTTAGAGTACAAAATTGCCTGTAAACATTGACCAAATTTACTGTTAATATAAGTTTGACTCTCTTTACTAGAAGGAAAGTTAGCTTTGTTGCTTTGATCTCGATTTCTTGTGCATGAACAAGTAGCGAAGAGCAAACAACCTCTAAAATGGTATCGGTATCTGGCGAGAGAGCAAAGTGAACGCGCAAACCAAAATACTCCATGGACGATGTTTTGCATATTATCATTGAATCTGACCTCTGACTTGTCGGACTCCGATTCTGATGCAGGTGATCAGGAGATAGGGATCGAAAATAGATGTGAGGTGCCAGCATCAACTGTTCATGGTGCTGAACATGTTTATGTAACTGATGCACCTATGGCAGTGTTCAGGAGGACTGCAACTTGCGATGACAAGATGTAAAACTAGATTGCATCACACTGTGACCGCTGCCTGCATGTGGCATGAAAACAGCCAGAAATGGCAAACAGGCACTTTCAGCAGCCACAACACACAGCAACACACATTTGATTTGTGTGCTTTTCAGAAAACTGACTTTTTGGGAAAAAATATACAGCCCTCAAAAAGTTAAGGAGTAACGTTTGACGTCTTTGAGAGAGAGATCAGAGTGATGTGTGTTTTAGAGGGTAGCTGCTAATTGCCCAAGATATCGCGACCACGTGCTTTTCTCTTCACGTGAGGGGCACTCTCCTGTCAGAGCTGAACACGATCAGATACAGTGCCAACGTTTGACGCTGGAGTGTACCTAGCTTCCGAAAGGCCAGAATTACATTTCTTATTATTTTTTTTTTATTGATTGAGTTTGTCCTGTTTCACTACTATGTGGGCGGAGCCGCGGGGGACAGCTAGTACAAGATAACTTAAAACAAGGAAAAACAATAATTAAACCAAAGCATCATAAGCAAAAAAGCAAAAATAATCAATTCAAAGGGGCCAAAAAATAAAGCTAGCTCAGTCACAGATATGCACAAATATTCAAAATCCAAAAAAGCCAATAAATAAAACTAACTTAAAAATTGTAAAAAATAGTTTGAAAAAACAAAAAGGAACAGAATCTACTCAAAGCAGTGAGCCATTAAGATGGCCAGAGCGGAGACAAGTGACAATCATAATGGTTCGATTCATTGGAATTCAGAAAGTATTCTGAAACCTGCACTGTCTGCACTCTTTATTGTGTTGTAGGTTTAATTTTCCATGGATAAATTTTCCACTTTATGCCATCAAACTACACTTAATATCCCATAATGACAAAGCTTAAACATATTTTAAGAAAGGGTTCCAAATTTATAAAAAATCAAAAACTGAAGTCTTACTCATGTAAGTATTCAGACTCTTATTTCACCATTTTGAGGAAGCCCCAACAGTCTGAAGTCTTCTTGGGTAAGTTTCTCCACCAGCTTTGTACACCTGGATTTGGGCAGTTGATCCCATAATTCTTTGCAGATCCTCTCAGGCTCTGAGAGATTGTACGGGAAGGGTCTGTAAACTGCCATCTTCAGGTGTCTCCACAGATGTTCTATGTAGTTTAAGTCTGGACTTTGGCCTGGCCACTCAAGGACAGTAAGAGATGCATACTGAAGCCACCACCGTGCTATGTTGACTGGATCCTTTGGGTACTTGTCATGCTGGTAGGTGAACATTCACCCCAGTCTGAGGTCACATGCACTCTGGAGCAGGTCTTCTTTAAGGTTATCTCCTTATTTGGCTGCATTTATCCTTCCCACAGTTCTGACCAGTCTCCCTGTCTCTACCATAGGGATGGTATTAGGCAGGTTATCAGCAGCAACTGTTCTATGTTAGACATAATGCATGGACTTCTTCCCAAAGAATTCAAATTTTGTCTTATCAGACCAAAGAATCTTTTTCCTTAGGCCCTCAGAGTCCATTAAATTCTGTTTGGCGAGTTAGCCATTCGACCATAATAGCATGACTTGTGGAGGCTGCTGAGATGGTCATCCTTCCAACAGAGGATTTCTGAAACTCTGTTAGAGTAACCATTGGGTTCTTGTTAACCACTGTGACCAAGGCTTGTCCTTAGCCGGTTACTCACTTTGGCCAGTCGGCCAACTCTAGGAAGAGCCCTTGTGGTTCCAGGCTTCTTCACTTTCAAAATTATGGAGTCAGCTCTGCTTCTGGGATCAGTCAAATCTTTAGAAGTGGTTTGTCCCCATGCCCTGGTCTATGCCTCACCACACTTATATCACAGAGGTCTACAGAGAGTTATTTAGACTTTTCTTTTTGGGTCCTGACATGCAGCGTGAATTGTGGGACCTTAAACCTTATACCTGTACGCATGTGTGTGGACTTCAGTCAATTTCTAGACACACCTTAATGTGAAAAAGCAAGCAGAATGTATCTGGCCACATTGTGGAGTGCCACAGAGACAGGTCTGAACACTTAAATGAATGAGGGATTTCCGGTTTTCATTTTAAGTAAATTTGCAAACATTTCAGAAAAAGTTTTTCACTTTTATTATTATTGATTATAGTGTGCAGATCAATTGGCAAAAATTATTAATTAATCCATTTACAATTAAATCTACAACACAGCAATCACTTGGATCATCCTCACAACAGCTCCTCTCAGTTCCTCACTCAAAGCCAAAAGTGATCTGGTTTTCTATGTAGCTTGCTCCAGACTTTGGAATCATCTCCCGTTCACTGGTGTAGTAATGACTTGTGCAGATTGTGCAAAGCACAACGGCCTATGAGCTTGGGGAGCCCACTCAGGGCCATACAGATTTTGTTTCAAATTTTTAATAACTTAACTAAAACAGCGGTTTCACAATTTCAATGCTGTGGCTTCAACGTTCGATATCAATGTGACCTCGATGGCTGACGACAAATTGTATGCTGCTGCCGATCTTCACATTGAACGCTATAGCACCGACATTTCACCGGTGTTTTCCACTCAATTGTTGTGCATGTTTTCAATCGATCCAGTCGACCAAGGCGACTGTTTTTGAAGTAGCTGAACTGTTGCTGATAGATCATTGTGCACTATCGTCTACTTTCATTGACGTTTGCATGGCTTACATGTTACTGCTGACTACACCAGTAACTGTTACTGCGTGTGAACAATTGTTCTCCAAGTTAAAACTCAGAGTTAGTGGCTTGGCTGTACTCTCAATTGAAAATGAGCGTGCCCGACAACCTGACGTGTCAAACATTGTTGAGACTTCTGCGCAACAGAAGGCATGCAAGCGAGTATTTTAAGGTACTAGTGATATTACAAGTAATATGCTTTGTGACTTGTCAGTCAGTTCCATATTTGTAAGCTTTAACAGTTGAACATGTCTGTAATCTGTTTTATTGTGTCCCTTAGTATGCTTAAGTGCATTAGTGTCATTACTGTGAAGATTTGTGAGTGTGACCACTTTATGATGTCCATTTTCTCAGAACTTGTATAAAGCAGGTCGATTGTGTAGTACTATCCTGTCAGCCGAAGTTGTTTTAATGTGTTACAAATTGAAATTATTTCATTTTTTAGCACAGAACAGTTTTTATTTTCTAGCTTACGTTACATTTTAATCATCTTCCTTTATAAAATTGACTCGGAAAAGTAAGCGGGTCTAAATTTTATATATTTTATGTACTACTACTACGACTCACACCTCCCACATTCCATTACTACAATTTATTTTATTTTTGATAACTTAGAGAGGCCGTAATAAAGTAATTAAAAAGTTATTACAAATTTCATTTAGAGAGCTGTTTTGTTTGTCACCAGTGTGTGATCTCATAGTGACGCGGCTGCGGATGCCACTGCCCAGCTGGCACCTACGATCTAGGTATGAATAAATTACTAACAGTTATGCTAGACAGGAGGGGCCCACAACATGGTGCTGCACAGGGGCCTTCAGCAAGCTAGCTACACCACTGCTCCTGTCCAACATTAACTCCTGCCTTACTATTGATGAGCTTAAATTTAAATTTCTCTTGCTTTCATTTCAGCTTGAGGCTCTCCCAAGTCCACTAATATGTTACTTTTAATCTCATTTTAATAATTCTTACCCTCTTCTTCTTAATCTGTTGTTCATTATATTACAATTACTTTGATTTAAATTTTTATTTTCTTGCTTCTTGTATGCATGGTTTTCATGTTATTTGCATATTTTATTATTTACGGAGTGGAGCGGTGACCCTGAGGCTAGGGATCTTTGCCAGCAATTGGAAGGTTGCCAGTTCAAATCCCATAAATGCCAGAAGTGACTCCACTCCATTGGGACCTTGAGCAAGGCCCATAACCTGTAATTGCTTCATCCTGGGTATGACGTTAATCTGCATTCAGCTCTGCAGCAGGTCCTTCAACTTGCAGGGAAGACATAGGGGCTGGTGGCAGGATTGGCGCTCCAGCCACCATAAAAAAACTCACAATGTTCCAGTGTGGTGCTGAGGGGTCACCCATTGTATGGCTGCACTTGGGCCCTAATTTGGGATCCTGACGTGGTTTGTCATGTGGTTGGTGTAGTGCCACACTCTATCAGTGCCTGCTCCCAACCAATTATGTCATTTTATTTATATATTTACATTCTTTTTTCCGTTCTTTTTAAAGCTGGAAAGCACTTTCAGTCACCTCCTGTGGTTTTTAAATATGCTATATAAATAAATTACTTGATCTAACAATAAAGTGTGCAGAAAGTGCAGAGGTCTGAATACTTTCTGAATGTCTTGAATGGACCTCTCAAGTAACTGTCACCCTAATGACAGCAGCACCTGAGATTCCTGATCTAAATAATTACAATTGTAATAGCTTCTGGAAAGCACTTTGAGTCAACTCCTGTTGTATTTAAATGTTCAATATAAATAAATGACTTGACTTGATCTGACAATAAAGTGTGCAGCAAGTGAAGAGGTCTGAATACTTTCTGAATGTCTTGTATGGACCTCTCAGATAACTCTCACCCTAATGACAGCAGCACCTGAGAGTCCTGATCTATATAAATACAATTGTAATAGCTTCTGTCAGTCTTTCAAATCATTTGGGTTCATCTGATGTTATTTTAAACAGCAAGGTCTGCATTTAAACCCAAAAATTAACATCTTGTCTGTTTATGCAAAACATGACTGAACCGATTTTTCGAAAAAATCTCATGTAGGTTGTTGTTGTTCCAACTTAAAGTATATGCTTTGTGGTCTTTCAAAAAATTTCATAAGTTGTGGATATTCTGCCACCAAGTGTCCTCTTAAATCAGATGCCACCTTTTACATAAAAAAGCTACAAACCTGTTGCAGTGCTTTCTGGATGGCTTATCTTCTTCATACTTTTGCATTTCTTGTCCTAAACTCTACAGTCCACTTCCTGCAAATGACACAGCCAAATCATATCAAGCCCCGGAGTTACAATTTCAAGACAATCCTGACGTGCTTTCAGGATCAGTCAAAGTTGGAACTGCAGCGAAAGCCAAAGCGTGCGGTGAATACCTAAATGTCAGTGTTTCGTAAGATTTTATTTCTGACACAGTAAAGATGTTTTTATCCCTTTAAATTATTGAGTGCATTGTGCGGACAAAGCCTGAATGCATTCAAAATGTTGGCAGTAGCACAAATAAAAGAGCAGTTCTTCAAGGGGGTTGAATGCTTTCGGAAGGCACAGTACTGAATCAGCGGGACGGCTTGTGTGTAGCTTTAATAAACTAAGAAAGGCACCCAACATGTATTGCTGGTGATTTTAGGAAGGGGGTCAGAGGTGCCCTGCTTAAGCACACCAGCAATTAGCCATTGTCGCGGTGAATGATGCAAAGTGCTCTTTAAGTGACTCGTTAAAGATCAAGGAAAGCTGAGGCAGGAGCCACCTTCTCATTCACACTGACAGTCCTCTATCGTGTGGAGAAATACAAAAAAAAAACAAAACAATGAGGCTGATTGAACGCACCTATCCTAATTCCCCACCTTATTTACATGCTATACGGCGCACCTCTGATTGAGGTTAACATCATTTACTGAATATCAAGGCTTGTGAGCCCAGGAGATTTGACACGGGGTCCCAAACCTGGGCCCGGCACATATTGTACGTGTTTATTTCTTGGAATTTATTTTTGTTTTGTATATGATGTAGCTTCCTCTGTGGAAATTTAATAAGCTGTCCTTAAAAAAAAAAAAAAGCGAGAAAGTGTTGCCCATGTGATTTGTAGCAGAGCAGCACTGCTAAGTGAATCTCATCCTGCTCTTTTGTTTTTGTTGTTTTTTTTTACATATCCTGGGAAACCTCCTTTAGTAGATCAGGGACTCCGATGAAAGCCAAACCACTCCCTCCTGCCCGCTGCCGCCACCGCCTCCACCACCATTATTTATAGCTGAGAGGCTGTCACACAGCAGTGCTTCACGATGACCTTGCTGATGTCAAATTTAATCTTGTGTGCCCAGTCGCCCCTCCTTTGAGAATGACTGCATTGAAATATTCCAGACTCACAGATAAGATGATTACATACTGATGTGTGATGTTTTGGGGAGAATATGTATTCATACCTCAGGTGAGGGGAGAATTGCAAAGTAGAGAGTGCAAGCCCACCTTTAACTGAGAGTAATGTTTTCCTGTGTCCCTTTAGAACATCAGAAATCTGACAAACGAGAGGAGACCACTCACTCCATCAAGCACGTTTGTTTAGCTAATAGCTAAACTTGTCCCAAAATCTCATCCAGATTCTTTATAAAGGTTGTCAAGGCTTTTGCTCTTCAATGCCATGTCTCGGTAGTTTGTTTCAGATTCACACAACTCCGTGAGTAAACAAGTGCTTCCTAGCTTCAGTCCTAAGTGTTCTTTTCTAATTTCCACTGGTGTCCTTAAGTTAAGTTGAAATAATTCTGCTGCATCACTTTTACCAATGCCTTTGAGATTTTCAAAGATCTGGATGAGGTCCCCACGCTGCTCAAGATGAAACAAGCTGAGTCTGTCAGTGAGGACAGGGCCTTAGGTCCTGGGATGCACTTGGTTGCCTCTTGTACTGTGGTGACCAGAACTGCACACAATCGTATTTCAGACACACTTTCACTAGTGCATTATATAGTCTAAGCAAAAACGTCCCTTGATTTATGAACCTAATATTTTATTAATTGACTCTGCACGTTACTTACATGATGAGAAAGTTTGGTCAATGTAAATCTCTAAATTCCTTTCAGAGGGTGCTTCCTGTAGGTCAGTGTCTCCCATCTTGTATTTATAATTGATGTTCCTTTTGCCCACTTGTAGTGCTTGGCACTTTTCTACAAAAACTGCATTTTCCAATTGTTTGCCAGTCCTGAAGTTTGGCCAAGTCTTCTTGAATCGCCTTTGCTGTCTCCTCAGTGTCTGCCATTTCCCTAATTTATTTATCATAATTTATTGTGAAAGGATGGCACCGGGGTCTCTGGTAGTGAAGTGGGGATTTGAAAGCTAAGTTTTTCACACAACTTATATGAAGTCTGGTATTGGACAGAACAGTTCAGAGAAAGCCCTCCCATGGGGCACAGTGATCTCTTATCAAAGGCAGGGTGGCTATCCCTCTTTCTCTAAACATATAATCTACTGTATCTTCCTCCTCACACCTCCATATCTTCTTTAAGCTTCCTTCTGTATTTCTTTTTCTTTTTTTTAGTATCATGCAAATTCTTTTTTCATCTGTATTGTGTCCTCAGGTCACTTACTCTGCCCTTTGGTGACTAGTAAACTGTGCTTCTTTATTGTGACCCCAAAAACTTTAAAGGCCAAGCTGTCTTCCCAACAAACCATATTGTATGACTCTTTGAGACGTAACGCCTTCTCATTTTGTTGTGCTTACTTGCATTTCAAGTCAGCATTTCGGCAGGAACAGTCGTCAGTCTTCATTTACTGCTTGATCAGCATAGGCACAATTTTCAAGAAAGTTAAAAGCTAAGTAAATGAATTAAGTAGGTATCATGTCAAGTCACTTGCTATTTGAATTGTAATTATACTTACCCTGCTATCTATCTATCTATCTATCTATCTATCTATCTATCTATCTATCTA
>JANRMT010049829.1:26508845-26533672 GCA_026402145.1 Polypterus bichir lapradei | reverse complement strand
ATTAATTAATTTTTAACTAAGTAAGTAAGTTTTAACGTTGTTTGAAACAAAGTAAAAAAGCTGTATTGATTCATTTTTAACTAGGTAAGTTTTAACATTGTTTAAAACAAAGTAAATAAGTTGCATTGATTAATTCATTTTTAAGTAAGTTTGAACACTTTAAACAAACTACTGTAAATAAGCTGCATCAATTAATTAATTTCTAGCTAAGTAAGTAAGTAAAATTTATTTACAAAGTGCCTTCCGCAGATATGACATCACAAAGCACTGTACAACAATAAAACACATAAAAGTGCAAACCAAATATAAAAACACAAGAAAAAAATAAGGAGAAACAATAAAATAGAATAACAAAAACAAAACTAAGATTAAACTAAAAGTCCAAGTAGAGATTACTCACCTGTGTTCCAAAGCCTGCTTAAACAAAAATGTCTTAAGTTGCATACAAAACGAATCATCTGACTCATCCGTGCGCAGTGCTAGCGGTAGATCATCTCAAGCCTTGGCATGATGGACTGAAAAGCACAATCCCCACATATCTTGAGCCGAGTACAAGGGGTGACTAAGAGACCCAGCTGCCCAGAACTAAGTACCCAAGAAGCTGTATGGCAGCACAGGAGGCCAGCAATATACTTAGAGTCTTGTCCATAGAGAGCTCAATTGGTAAACACTAAAATTGTAAAACAAATCCAAAAATAACTGGAAGCCAGTGCAAAGCGTGCGGGATGGGAGTAATAGGCACCCTTCGACTTGATTGAGTTAAAAGCCTAGCAGCTGCATTTTGAACTAACTGTAGCTGAGAAAGGGAGGATTTATTTAGAGTATACAGAGTAAAGTATACAGTATACAGAGTATTATACAGGGCATTAGAGTAGTCAAGACGCGAGGAGATAAAAGCAGGTACAGGCATCACTAGTTTTGGTCTTGAGACTACAGACCTCAATTTAGAAAGGTTTATTAAATGAAAGAAGCAAGAATGACTGACAGACCTTCTATGTATATTTTGATTTAATGACTGACTGAAAATAGTGCCCTCATTATGTAAGTTCGACTTGTCAATTGGAGAGACAGCAGCCATCTTGAGCAATCTCAGAGTGAAGCCTAAGGGGAGCAACAATTAGTGCCTCAAAACCTCATTAGAACTACTTCATTCCTTAACTGCCAAGTGAAAAAAGTAAAGTGACCTTTCATATCATTCTTTCAAAAATCATCATAACCTTACACTACACCCAAGAAATTTGTTCTCTGAGTTTTAATTAAGCTTAAACTAAGCATTTCCACCTCAAAAATCTGTTTTGAATGGTGATAGTTGTTTTATGTTCAAGCTTCAGGTGCTCTCTGTGTGGAGTTTGCATGTTCTCCCCGTTTCCTCCTGATGCTTCAGTTTCCTCTGACAGTCCTAATGGCGTGTAGGTTTGTTGGGTTGATAGTGCAGAATTGGCCTCTGTGTGTGTGTGTGGAGTGTGTGTGTGTGTGTGTGTGCTCACCCTGTGATGGGATGGTATCCTGTCCAGGGATTGTTCCTGCCTTGCACCTAAATGGTTGCTTAGATAGGCTCCCGCTGCTCCATGACACACTTGGAATATGCATGCACAGAGTCTTGTTTTAATAAGACGTTAGTCTCCCACTTTTCTCTTTTAGTAATTTTCACGTGAGAAAATATGCTTGAAAGAAAACAAAAACATTTACATTTTTATAATAATAATGATAGTTTTTTACATTCATATAGTGATTTTCTCACTACTCAAAGCTCTTTTCATAGTAATGATTGGGGAGCCATTTCAGCCACCGCCAAGGTGAAGCATCCACCTGAATGATGCAACGGCAGCCATTTTTGTCACCACACATGAGCTGTTAGGTGGTGAAGTGGTGTGAGAGATAGTTAGCAAATTAGAGACAGGGGATGATTAGGGGGCCAGAATGACTAGGCTATGGTAGGCAGTTTAGCCTGGACTTCAGGATACACCCTACACTTTACAAAGGATGCCCTGACTACAGAAAGTCAGGACCTCGATTCTACATCTTATCTGAAGGATGGCACCATTTTTACAGTACAGTGGGGCAACGCATTTGCATGCTGGACAGTTGCCCGGGGGCCTCACAAGCATAAGGGCCCCATGCTAATCTACGTATGTTGGGACTTGCTGTCAATAAATAAACACTATACTATACTAAACTATAAATATATGCCATTGTTTTACAAGTGGACATTGGCATTCGCCTCTGATTTAGTATCACAGTCACCTCTGCACCCTCATGTGTATTTATGTGTACGGATCTCACACACTACATATCATAAAAGTGTATATGTTAACGTCATTTGAACTCAATTCTCTGCAAAGAAATCTCGCAAATGTTTGTGTTGGACACTTGATTCATAATAAATAATTCATAGTATTTTCATACTGTGCTACGCGCCAGCCACTTCGTGCCTCTGTCGCTCGCGTATGTGGATTTCACTTTCACCAAACAAATCTTTTAATTCTTGCGAATGGGCCTCTTCATTGGGAAGAAACCCTACTTTTCCCTAATGGCAACACGAATTATACAATCCACAAGTCTACGACTTAAAAGTTTAAATCCGAACAATATCTGTCATATTACCTATGTCCATATATTCGATCTCTTTTCACTGTTATTTCACCGAGTAATAATTTCTATTTGTTTGCACTAATGCAATCTATACTATCGTTGTTTGCAGACTTTTGAATTTTAGTACTTTCATAATCTCTAACATGTTCTGCATGTGTATTACCCCAATGTTTCTGAATTCTGTACGATGTTCTTCTTTGTCAGCTACTCTTTGTCTTTTATTTCCGGCCCCAAATCTCTTGGCACAAAGTCTCACAAGAAGTTAAAGTATCTACTGAATAAATCACGTCTCAAACTCAGACTAAAAAGTCTTATCCCGTCCCATCCCAGGATTTTTTTATATACTGTAATAGAGAGAAATTGTTCAAATGTTTGTATTGATTAATCTTTGCTGTACAGCTTGTTTTTAATGTTTTAAACCCTGATTTTGTTGGAAGTACCAATACAACAAACATATGTTTAATTTTATCGACCATTTACATTTTTATCCCTCTGAGTGGTTGTGCTGCTTTGCCCGGGAGCCTATAATGGCACTGGAATCCACATTCAGACCACAGGGTAAGCGCCCCCTGCTGGCCTCACCCACATGTCTTCCATCAGCAACCCAAGCTTCTCCAATTTGGTCTCCCATCCAAATACTGACCGGGCAGGTGGATGACCTCTTTTGAAGTGCATGTGATGTGGCTGTGTCTTTCTGACTCCGTTGCCACTATAATAATAATTCTCTTTTTTGGTCCCAGAACAGTATCGATTTTCTAATTTGCGTCTTCAGAATAAAAAATGTTAAAGAACCCCTGCCCAAAACTAACATTTGATGTGGCTTATTTCTGTTGTTCTTTTAAAACTGTGATTGTCCCTCACACCTTCAGTTCACGTTGGTGGGAAGTTTTCGGTTATATCTTTGCAGTTATTAAGCTCATTACCAAGCCGTGAGAAGATTTCCTTTACATTTCATTCAGCCATGTTGGGGGTCCCCTCAGTAATATTTGGGTTCAGATTTCACTCCTTGAGCCACTGGTTATGTGCTAAAATGAAAATTGGAGACTTTTCAATAAGGGAAGGCGTCTTCTTTAAGCAGGGCGGCTTTAAGCACAATTAAACATTTCAGCTAATAAAAGAGCAGTTCAATCCCAGATTAGAAGTAAAGCTTGTTGAGGGGGATTTTAATCTGTCACCCCACGCTAGCGATTTGGACTGAGCTGCTCTTGCTTCATTGCTTTTGGAGCGAGGCGGTATGGGATAATTAAAGCTGAACTAAAAATAAATAAATAACAAACCCTGAAAAAAGGGACTTTGATTGTGCTGGAAAAGCAAAGAGAAACATTTGGAGCTGTGGAAGAAAAAAAAAAATAAAATAAGGGGGCCAGCAATCAGAGAGATTGAATTTGGCAGTTGCAGCACTAATCTTGTCTGTTTGCACCACTGGCGGACTCGCTCAGCGGCAGTTAATTGACTCGATTACAGAGGCCGCAGCACGCTGTCTCTATGTAGCGCATAGCCAATACAGCAAAGCGAAGCCGTGCATCAGCATTAAACTTTGACACGGCCAGCGGCAACAATGACATGCATACAGCCACGTTGGTCAGCTTCATTCCCCACCCCCTTTATAATGATTTATACAGTAGCACTGATTTGCATTTTTTTTTGCTAATTAAATGGTCTGCAGGCTACAAAAATGTCTAAACAAAAATGCACTAGAATTCTCGGTCACAGTGCCCTCCATAATTTTTGGAAACACATTTTTCCTTGATTTCCCCCTCTACTTGACAGTTTTAAATTCCAAATCAAAAATTTGCATACATTTCGGTCACACAACACTTTTTCTGCTTGGTACATAACGTTTGGGACAACTGGCGGTACAGGAATCAACCCTAAATGGAGCACAGGGCAGGCCATCATCCTCACAATTACACTGGGCCCCGTCCAGGGCGGGGTCACTAATTAACTTAACACAAACGCTAACGAGGGGGTAACGGCAGCATGCTAACCCCACACAGACAGTTCCCAGGAAAGAATTCAAAGCTGTTCTCTTGGGGCTGTGAGCAACATGTCCCCACCATGTCACTCAGATATGACCAGAGGGAGCAGATGTCCTTTCTGTTGTGGATGGTTGGAAGGACACTCATAGTCGTCATGGACATGCCAGCAGGGTCACCCCTTTTAATACTTTCAAACAAAAGAAACACTCAATGGTATCTACAGACAATTTAAATGAAATAAAAGGAGGCTGCATGATATTCTTTTAAAGATATTTAGTTCGACGGAGCAGGTTGTCTTTGGGCGCTCCAGGCCGCTTGCAGTTTGGGTCCGATATCAGACATCATTCTCTGGGGTGTCCGCTATTTTATAATTCTTCAGGCCGGCAGAGGTGGAACTGATTGCCCTCAGTGGGTGTCTTCTTGCTGTTGTGGGCAATAAAAGAGACAATAATGATAGTGATTGTGCCCCCTCTCGCCCTGAGGTGGTATCGCTTACCTCCAATAAACCGGAAGGTGATCCTAAAACGTGCATGCATGGCACTGTCCATTTCCCAATTAGTCCTTGTGCACTCCAACCTGAGTTACTCTGGGAGTGTTGTGTGAGAGAAAAAAAAAAACAGAAGTTGATAAATGCAAGGACAGGAGAGTCGTAAATGGGAGGCAACCAAAACAAAAAGGTAAAATGAGAATTAGAAGTGAGAGCCAAAAGGAAATCCATAACAAAAAATTGGGAGTGGTCTCCCCTCGACTTTCTCATATACTCAGATATGGGAATGGATATTTGAGGAGTAAACCACAAGACAATGATTATATTTTTTATATTATGTACATTAAAGAACCATCAACAAAAAATCAAATCAAATTAATAATATATTGAACAATTATTATAAAAGTAAAGTTGAATAAATCAGACTCTCTGCAGCTGCATGAATAAAAGGTAAAGTACCACTTCCAGTTAGTGGAAATAGCCCAAAAGCTGATAGAAATATACATTTTTTACCAAATACTTTTATGCAAAATTTGGTTGACCTAAGTGAAAGCGTACTCAAGTTATCGTGTTTACATATACACACACACACACACACGCACACACACACACAGAAATAATTCCAAAAATGTTATTTTCGGACTCAGGGAGGCCTAAAACATCAAAATTCATTAAAATCTTGACATCAAATTTTTGAACTATTGCAATACTTTCCCTACGAAATAGTAAATTGGACTCAGGGAGGCCTATAGCATCGAGATTCATCTAAATCTCGACATCGAATTTTTTGACAATTACAATACTTTCCCTACGAGAAAGTAAATCGGACTCAGGGAGGCCTAAAACATCGAGATTCATCAAAATCTCGACATCGAATTTTTTGACGATTACAATACTTTCCCTACGAGAAAGTAAATCAGACTCAGGGAGGCCTAAAACATCGATATTCATCAAAATCTCGACATCGAATTTTCAACAATTACAATACTTTTTCTACAAGACAGTCACTTGGACTCAGGGAGGTCTAAAACATCGAGATTCATCAAAATCTCGACATTGAATTTTTGGATGATTACAATACTTTCCCTACGAGAAAGTAAATTGGACACAAGGAGGTCTAAAAGATTGAGATTCATCAAAATCTCGAGTTCGAATCTTGAATGATTACAATACTTCATACTTCGTATTGTGGAACGAGCCCAGGACACAGACAGGCGGACAACGTTTGTTCACCCAACACACCCATTTATTCACCACAACTACTATATACAATATTTACACATTCAGTGCACGTCCCAGTGCTTCCAGCACCAATTCTCCCAAAGTCCGGGCCTCCCACAGTCTTTCTTGCCCTTCTTCTGGCCGCCTCCAGTCCTCTCTCCAGCTCCGTCCTCTTCCACCCGACTTCCGCTGCTGAATGAAGGGAGGCGGCCCCTTATATAGGAACCCAGATGGGCTCCAGCTGCTTCCCGGCAATCTCCTGCAGACACACCCCCATGTGGCGGAAGTGCAGGCTGCGCACCTGGAAGCCCTTCGGGTGTCCCTGCTGCTCTTCCCCCCCAGCACTTCCTGGTGTGGCGGAAGTGCTGAGGTCCAGGGTTGCTCAGGCACCGGGGCGCCGCCTGGCGGTGGCCACGGGTCCCTACAGGGTTGGGCTTCCAAGCCCTCTACTCATGGCCCCCAACACAACCAGGGCGGTCGCCCCCTCGCGGTCCGGAGGAGGTACAAGCCCTCCTCCGGTCCTCCTGGGCGTCCCGGCTGAGCTCCACCCCCAGCCGCATGCGACAGTATACAAGAAAGTAAAACCAGACACTAGGACCTACTCAGTAATAAAGTTAACTCTGCTGGATTTTCAATGTGGTGTTTATTCACCGAGGGGTAACATAAACTGAACCACCACCATATTTATAACGTCACTTCCTCAACATCATCAACACAACTGCAGTGACACGACTTACCCAAATGCATCACATAAACACAGAAAAACAATGTGGGAATAAAAGATCTTTGTCGGAACAAATCGAAATTAAAAAAAAACTTACAAACAGAATCTTGATAATAAAAAACGTTGTTAACAGTCAAATCACACGTACAGAATGTATTATTTATCTCAAGTTTAGTCGTGTGCTTTGTTATTGATTTTCACATTTTTGGAGCCACCTTTAGTGACCTTTGCAGGTATTGGACTACTAAATCCACTTACCATTTTAGAGGATTGCAGTGGGGCTCAAGCTATATTGACCACCCATTCTTCCTGTAAATGAAATGCTAAACGCACTTAAAATTCTGAGCTGTCCACCCTTCTACAAACAAGGCCACCCTGTTACTGTCTATAGCGAAGTGTCAGAACCGCTGTGAAAACCTTGCTTCACTAGCAGCGCCATTTCACTGACTATACAACACAAAGCCATTGCACACCAGTGAAACCACGGGTTTCATGCTGAAAGTGGAGACCACACTAATTTGGACTGGCCTGAAGCCCAATTCTGTTTTGTAGGCCCCTCTTCTACTTCTTCTGGATAGAGAGACACCAGCTGGCTTCATCTTATTAGGTGGCATAAAGGTTCAAAGTCAAAAAGGTTCAAAGACACCCATCGAAGAAAAGCAGCAGCAGAACAACATCTTCCTTAAACCAGGCCTGCAGCTGTCTCCCTCCACCTCTGTAAAAGAGATGAATTCAGTAACCTTATCTTTTATCTTCTGAGATGGGTGTTTTTGCACCCAGCCCAGCCTTGAACCCTTTTCATTCCCTCTAACTTTGTTGTAGCCATCTTTTAATACATGCAGATACCCAAATCATAATGAAAGATTATATTTTTTGGAAACTTATTGCTAGGGATGCATACAGTAACACAATGCGCTCTATAGGCATTGGGACAGTGAAGTCAAAATTTCACATTTTTCTGCAAATATAAGGTGTTATTTCTCTAATGAAAATATGAATATGACACAGAACTACAAAATGTTCCCTTTCAGTTACACCTTTCTCTATTTATATTTAGAGTTTGGGTGTATATTGTGATTGGCTGCCACTGTACCCCTGATAACACGCAGGAGGCAAAAGGTCCAAAAACGCTGTGCTTTTAAGAAGAACATCGAGTACGAGGAAACAAATAATGAAGAAGTTAAACCTGCAGCCCTCACACTGTTGTTAGGTTTGTGCTAGCCATTGTCCCCTGGCTTATGTTTACTTTTTCCTATGGTTATTTATTTTAAAATAAACTGCTATCTATCTATCTATCTATCTATCTATCTATCTATCTATCTATCTATCTATCTATCTATCTATATGTTACCGGCAGTGTATGAAATGCAGGCATTGTATAGAATGCCTGGCGTGTTTAGGCAAAGTATGAAAAATCCAAATTATTTTAATATTATATATACTTTCCCTAGGCATTGTATGTAATCCCTAGGCATTATATAGAATGACAAATGCTATTTAGGCAATGCCTAGGGAAATGCATGAAATATTAATCGTTTCATACTTTGACATCCAATTTTCAGCATTCTATACAATGCCTGCATTTCATACATTGTCGGTAACATATATATCAATGCACCATAATGTTTGGGACAACTAGTGTTACTTAAATCCACCCTGAATGGGGCACAGGGCAGACTATCATTCTCACAATTAACTTAACATAAACACTAATGAGAGGGTAATCTGCACAGATATAACAGCAGCATGGTAAGCCCACAAACACAGTCCCAGGAAAAAATTCAAGGCTGTTTTCTTGGGGCTATGAGAAAAATGTCACCACCACGTCACTCCTATCTATCTATCTATCTATCTATCTATCTATCTATCTATCTATCTATCTATCTATCTATCTATCTATCTATCTATCATATGTTTTATGTTTTGGTGTGATTTTATGTTTAACATTGTGTTACTTACATTTTGCGTTTTGCTACATTTGGGTTTTATTCCTTGTGTTTTCTGTGTTGATTCCCAGGAGGAAACACAAGAGACAAAGAAAAAGGTTTGGGGTTCCACCCCATATATTAATGAAAGTCTCTGAAAAGATGTGAAGAATTCAGAGTAATCTCACATGACTGAGTCCAAGACAGACTAACTGGGGAAGGCCAGTGTCTGGCTTTATAGGTGGTGGGAAGGAAGAGGAGGGTCCAACAGGGAACAGGCAGAAGTGACATCAGTAGGAGGGCGTGGTCTGTAGAGAGAACTGGAACCTGGTTGGGGTTTAAGTGGTCTTTCCTTCTTGTGATCTGCAGAGGAGGGAGAAAAGACATGAATGCACTTCGACAAACCCCTGACCCGGTGTTTTTACCCTTAGTTAAGCCCATTGACTGCCTGCCATGTTCACATGTGTGACAACAACTTCAGACCTCCCTTAGCCTTTACATGGAGGTTGAGGAGGAGGTTCCAGCAGACTGTCATTAACTATTGTGAAGTGTAAGTTGTGTTTTCGGATTTACTGGTTTATTGCAGATTTTTACTTTGTGATTACTGGATTATCGATATGACTTGACAGCTTTGCATTGCCATTTTAGGCAAAACCTTTTTGTCTTCTTTTCCTTTCTTTTTTTTGCTCTTCTGTTTACTTAATCATTTTTTTAAATTTAAAGAACAGTTTCCTTTTCACTTGAAGGGCAACCTTTATGTGTTTTTATAATTTATAAACATTTTGAACTTTTGAGCGGGCCTGTGCATGCCTTGAAGTCTTCCTTTTCAGTTTAGGGACATCGATTACCATGTTGATTGTGTATACCATCTGTTGAAATGACAAATGCAAAACCATTTATTTAAATCTGTGACAAATACTTTATTATGAATGTGTCTAGAATGAGTGTGTGTGTTGCGAGTGGTATCATACTGCAGGTATTACAGACTGCAGTCACACTGTGACAAATTAATTTAAGTTAGATGACACTTCTGTGCTTAGATTTAAGTGCTAGACCAGTGTTTCTTACAATAAGGGACAAATGATGTCTGACAATAGGACCCAATGGAAAAGGGTCACAAACAATTTGCCAGAAGCCTTGTGAAGGGTCACCATGGCCATAGGGCAGCTCTCCAGAGGGACAACAGTCGGCGCTGATTCTACAAGCGGGATGGAACACCCAGATGGCACTCTGTGGCGATTGTTGGTAGCAAAGGCACACAAAAGCAAAATTAGGTCACAAGAAAAAAGATCCACCATGCCAGACTCATAGTTTACGTTTTAGCATGGACTAGGCCAGCTAATCATCAATATGTACTGTAAATACAACAAATATGTACACATATGCAGGTTGCTTTAAGTCCAAATTTCAGTTGTTCTTTTCCAGCAGTCACATTCTGAAATGAGCCATTCTTTTTTTGATACTTGTAACCAGGTTTATCAAGTCAAGTCAAGTTGGGCAGCATGCACTGGTACAGTGCGTTGCCATACCCACTACATGATGAAACAACTCAGGATCCCAGTTGGCAACCCCCCCCAGGCAGACACGCGGTCCAGTCCCACCCTTTGGAAATAACCCTCTATCTGCAGCAGCCAGGTGTTACGTGGGCGACCCCTTGTCCTGGTCCAGCCACTTGGGTCCCCAACAATGAGGATCTTATGAGCCGGATCACCTTCGGGGAAACACACCACATGGCCATAGTGCCGTAACTGACGCTCCCTCACAATGCAGGTAATGTGTCTCATTCAGGAGCCAATGAGCAACCCAAAGTCAAACCAATGGTACCCAAGGATTTCCCAGAGAGACACAGTACCAAAGGAATCCAGTCTTCGTCTCAGGTAACTGCATAGCGTCCATGTCTCGCAACCATATAACAAGACAGGAAGCACCAGGACTCTAAAGACTTGGACCTTTGTCCTTTTGCATAGATATTGGGAGCGCCACACACCCCTTTCCAGCAACGTCATGACCCCACATGCTCCCCAATCCGTCTACTGACTTCATAGGAAGAGTCACCAGAGACATGAATGTTACTGCCAAGGTAAGTAAACCTCTCGACGAGGTCGACACTCTCTCCGCAGACAGACACACTGCTGATGGCTGTTGCTCAAGAGGTCATTAAAGGCCTGGATCTTTGGTTTTTATCACGACACTCACAAGCCCAGACACTCAGACTCCTCACACAGTCTCTCGAGTGCCCCGATCAGAGCCTCCATTGATTCCATGAAGATCACAGCATCGTCAGCATCTTCACCAACAGATGCCCCTCAGCCACTGGACCCCACGACCTTGCCCAACACCCAGTCCATACAAGCATTGAACAGAGTAGGAGCAGAACACACCCCTGAGGAACCCCAGAATCAACTGGGAAAAACACAGAGGTTCTGCCTCCACTATGCACAGCACTCACAGTACCGGTGTACAGGCCGGCCATGTTATCCAGCAACCTCAAGGGGATCCCGTGAACCCTCAGGATGTCCCACAGGGTAGCTCGATCAACTGAATCGAACTCTTCATGAAAATCGACAAAGGCTGCAAAGAAACTCTTGTCGATATCCACGTTTGCGCTCCATGAGAACCCTCAGTGCCATATCACATATAATAATATATAATCATGAGAGGTATTACAGTGGATCCAAATAAATGTTGGGGTCACTCCATTTAATCAACCAAACAAAAACAAACTCAGACAACACTCGATGGTGCATATAAATTGTATAAAGTAGTCTCGCAACGCCTTTTGGGTCTGGGCTGGAGCTCCGTCTCTGTCAAATATCGGTCCACAATGAGACGCCACCTTCTGTGAGCATCTTGAATATTTAGTCCAGAAGGGCATCTTCTCTGTGCTGTGGAATCAGAAATTCTGAGCATCTCAGCATCCCCCCATGTCATACCGGGGTGGTATTGGTTACCAAAAATAAACCAAGAAGGTGATTCTCATGGGGAATATGTGTGGCAAAAAATAAAATATGAATACTTACAAAGGTGGGAATACTTTTTTTAGGTATTGTACTGTACTAACTTTACTAAAGTAGCATCTTGTAGAACTGTGGAATTGACATCTTATTCCAGAATGAAAGTGGGCACAACATTACCAGTCCTATATTGTATACTAGTCCTTCTAAGCTGGTCTTCAAATGTTTAATTTTCATGTCAGGTTCAGGGGCACATTCTTCATTTATTGGTACAGTTCCAGCCTTCTTCATTTCAGAAAAATAAAGTTTTGATCACGTCAGGAAGTTCATTCTGTTCTCCCAGAGCACCACTGAATATATGTAATGTATATACAAAAATGAGAGCATGTATACAGTATATGACATATCATTCTTCTTTTTTTTGATGAACTGTCATGAAGTGTGAATATCATCGTTCCCCTTTCTAAGGATCATTGCCATGACAAAGCCTCTCCGCAGAAGATCTGCCCGTAAGAAAATAGGCTCCGAGGAAAATCAGGGAAAAGGGAGATGCTCGGCTGTCAGACCTTAAGATCAGAGCTATGCTGCCTCCTAACTGATTTGTTATGTCAGCTCTTGTGTGAAGGAAGCAGAGGGGAGAGGATTTAGAAAAGGAATGTTCACTGAAAGAGCCAAGCGTGACTCACTGTTCTATGTAGAGACCCTGGGGTAAAATAACACATGCGCACAATTGTCAGGAATTACAGTCTGAGCATTCTGCACATTGCCATAAGTAGTCAGTGACATTGCGATCAGTGGCCAGGAATTATTATTCAAAGGCATGTGAGTCCAGAATGAAGGCTGGCCCCCATATAGAATAAAACATAGAACTGCCCTTCTTTAAGGCTGCCTTTCAGTATACAGTTGTGCATGGTTCCCAAAGTACAGTGAAGCTGTGACTAGTACAGATTTTCTTATTAAAGATCTAACCATTGTGGAATCCGGCCGGGGCTGGAGCCTAGCCAGGACGCCCAGGAGGACCGGAGGAGGGCTTGTGCCTTCTCCAGACCGCGAGGGGGCATCCGCCCTGGTTATGTTGGGGGCCACGGGTAAAGGGCTTAGAAGCCCAGCCCTGTAGGGACCCGTGGCCACCGCCAGGCGGTGCCCCGGTGCCTGAATATCCCTGGAGCCCAGCACTTCCACCACACCAGGAAGTGCTGGGGGGAAGACAAAAGGGGACACCCGGATGGCTTCCGGGTGCGCAGCCGGCACTTCTGCCACACTGGGGTGTGTCTGCGGAGGAGTGCCGGGAAGCAGCTGGAGCCCATCCGGGTTCCTATTTAAGGGGCCGCCTCCCTTCAGTCGATGGCGGAAGTTGGGTGGCAGAGAGACGGAGCTGGAGAGAGGCATTGAGACTGTGAGGCCTGGACTTTGGGGGAATGGTGCAAGAGGCACTGGGGAGTGCACGTGACTAACTGTAAATATTAGTTGTAAATAAACAGTGTGTGGTGGACCCAACGATGTCCGTCTGTCTGTGTCCGGGTTCAAGTTCACACCATCTAATCTCAAGGTCTCTCCTTACATTATCCATCCATTTTCCAAATCCTTTTATCCAGGCATGCTAAGCAGCTGGAGCCTATCCCAGCAGTCACTGGGTGCGAGGCAGAAATAATTCCTAAACAGGATGTCAGTCCATCACAGGGCCAACAGACACACACACACACACAATCAAAGCCAAGCACCCAAGTAAACTATTCTATCGAATTTTCTGACTTACAGAATGTAGCATCCCACTTCAAGGAAATGGTCTTAATACTCAAACTGTGAGATTACTCTGCATTCTTCACATCTTTTCAGAGACTTTCATTAATATATGGGGTGGAACCCCAAACCTTTTTCTTTGTCTCTTGTGTTTCCTCCTGGGAATCAACACTGAAAACACAATGAATAAAACTCAAACGTAGCAAAATGCACAATTTAAGTAATACAATGTTAAACATAAAATCACACCAAAACATAAAACATAGATAGATAGATAGATTAAAGGAACACACTCTCCTAAGGAAGAAGAGTCTGCTCTGCCCTTTCTTATATAGTCCCTCATGGGTTACGAGACCTTGTCATTGTTGTGGACCCCAAGTACTTGTTTAGAGTGCACCACATCCACATCTACTCCCTGAGCAGTGACAAGGCATAGAAGCTCTTTGGTACGGCAAACATTAATAGCCAGTTCCTTGGTATTTTGCTGATGTTAAGTTGCAGACAGTTCTTTCTCCACCTGTCTCCTCTCCTCTGTCTCATCCCCCTTATCAATACACTCCATAAATGCAGAGTCATCTGAGAATTTCTGCAAGTGACCTGACCTGCTGTTGTATTGTTATTCGGAGGTGTACAGAGTAAAGAGTAAAGGAGTTAGGCCTGTTCCTTACCTGTTGCTCCAGTGTTGCTGACATCCATATCAGAGACATAGTCCTTGAGTACCACAAACTGTGGTCAGCTTGACAGATGGTCCATTACCCAGGACACCACAGGCTCATCCACCTGCATATCTCTGAGTGTACCCCTTAACAGGGATGGCTGGATGGTATTGAAGGCACTGGAGAAATAAAACAACATAAATCCTCACAGTGCTGCCAGCTTTGTCCAGCCTTGTGGAGCAGAAGGCTAATTGCAACCTCCACTCCAGTTTTAACTTAATAGGCAAACTGCAGTGGGTCCCGGTTGTCTACCACAACGGGACTTATATAGTCCAGGATCAGCCTGGAGGTCTTCATGATGTGAGATGTAAGTGCCACTGGTCTGAAGTCATTAGGTGAAGAGGTGCCTGCCTTCTTTGGAACAGTGCAGGATGTTTTCCATAGTAGCAGCATTTTCTGGAGCCTTAGGAACAAACTGAGCAGGTTACAAAGGAGTTGGTCAGCACAGGCCTTAGGAGCTCAAGGGCTGACTCTGTCTGGTCCTGAGGTTTTCCCTGTGTGTAGCTTCCTCCATTGCCTCCTTACTTGGTCTTTAGGTATTGATAGCCCATATTGATCGTCAGAGGTGGACTTGTCACCTGCCATTCCAGTTGACCTGGTAGGAGTTGTTGATGCAGTAGGGATGGTGTATGGAAACTGTTAATTGGAAGAAGGTGGCAGTGGGAGGGAACATTTATTTTAAAATATTGGTTCAGGGCGTTAGCTTTGTCTACATCTCCTACTCGGACCGGAGCCTTGGATTGCTTGAGTTCTGTAATTATACCCAGTCCATTCTAGACATCCTTCATGTTATTCAGAGTCAGTTTGTTTTCTGCTTTAGCTTTGTAAGCTTTCTTCCCATCACTCGGCTTTTTCTTTAGCACATGTTGTGTGTCCTTCAGAGCCTCTTTGTCACCAGATTTGAATGCTCTTCTCTTTGTCTCATTCAGGAGATCTTTTAGCTCTTTAGTAATCCAGGGTTTCTTATTTAGAAAGCAGCACAATGTCTTCGAGGGTACCACAGTGTGGACACAAAAGTTAATACAGTCTGTCATGCAATGACCAAGTCCCTCGACATCATCGCCATGTGAATCACACGTCATTTCCAAGTCTATCATTTGGAAGCAATCATTTCAGCCTCGTCACTGTCCTGGTGGTAACTGGTTGTGCTGTCTAATAACAGGCTTGTACCTAGAAATAAGGAGAATTAGATGGTAGGAAGATCTTTCCAAAGGTGCCAATATTTTACACTTAAAGGCATCTTTAACATTTGAATGCAGCAGACCCAGGTTGTTATTTCCTCTAGTGGAACAGGTCACAAACTGATAGAAATTGGCCATAGTGTATTCCTAAGTTACATAGTTGACAGAAAGAGAGAGTTTGGGAGCATGCACTGGTTACAGCCTGTTGCCGCACCCTCTACATGACAAACCACCCGGATTGTGATCCAAGTGCAGATGTGCACCAGGTGACACCTCAGGCTGGAGCGCCAATCCTGCCACCAACCCCCAAGTTTTCCCAGTAAGTTAGAGGACCTGCTTGCAGTGCTGTATGGAGATTAACATCATACCCAGGATGGAGCAATTGTAGGTTAAGGGCCTTGCTCTTGGTTAAAGTCATCACATACAGGGTGATTCAAAACAATTCATCCGACTTCAAAGTGCCATATTTTTACAACCGTGAGACGCCTAGGAACCAATCGCATACCAATTGAAGGAGGAGGTCAAAGAGTTTCTGACTGTCACCACTCCCAACAACGCTGGATGATCTCCAAAACTGAATTGAAAGATCCCTGAGTACAGTGACATTCGACATGCTCAATCAACTATGGGATGACTTTGACTATCATGTTGATGTTGTCCGCACAGCTGGAGGAGGTCGTATTGAGCACTTGTAAAATTACATAATAAAACTTTACGCTCACCTACACCATTTACAATTTACTGCATTGTTATGTAATGATTTACAAGTGACACTACTCATTCTGAAATCAAATAAATCTTTTTGAATCAACCCTATATTATAACTACAGTGTCAGAATCAGTCATCATTAAAGTGTTGGTGACAGAATAAATCATTTCCATTGCTGAGTCCCCATTTGTGGAGGGAGGAACACAAACACTGGACAACAGATACAAGTTTTGGGGCACCGTAGTGAACCCCAGGCACCTGGTGGAATTGAAATTGCAAAAAGAAAAGAATAAATTGTCTTTTTCAGATGTGGGTCCTATCAAACTCCCACAAGATGATGTCAGAGCCAGTTTTCACTGTCGAGGACAGGAAGTGACGAGTTCAGGGAATCAGGAACCAGAAATGATGTCATTGCCGTCAGTCATGGCTTCTGTAGAGAGAGGAAGAGAAGAGGCATTAGGCAACAATGCCATCCACTGGTTAGGACTATAATTACATTCATATGAGCCGAGCACACATGTGTGACAATATTAATAAGGATGATATAACTTATCTCCCTGAGCAAATAACGTGGATGAATTCCGACAGCCGTCATTTCTTCTTACACAATCACTTACTTCATTTACAGATTCCAAGTAGCGTCTCACTGATTTCAAACCCGATTTAGAAGACCCGGTCTGACTGCTCACATTATGACTCCCAGATCCAGTCTCCAATCTTCATTATGAATTCCCATGAGAAATAATTGCTCATTTTAATGGCACATTCCCAGTACACTCTTAGATATCAATTCCTATCTGTGAATACACGGTCATGGTTTCTAAACCCAGTTGACAGGTTATGGTGACAGAGCGCACACACCAGTTACCAGAACAGTGTTGTCTTGATTCACAACCTGACTCCCAGTATACGTTTGACTCCCATACTGTAGTTCGGTTGTCAACTTCAAAGCAAGGCTCTCAGTAGTCTACCACCTGTTGGTTGGACACACAGGCTGTTGCCAATACTACTGCTACTACCACTGAATGCCATAGCTGTCAGGACAGAGTCACTCATTTCAAACATGACTCCCAGTACAGAGTCTTCCATGTACACTCTCTCTACTGACTCCCAGCATGTTGTTTCTGATCTGTAACGCAGACTCTGAACACACACACACAGCTCACTTGCGCAAAGTCCCGATATTTCTGATGTGTTGGTGTATGGGAATGCCTGACTGTCCCGTCTGAGGTGTTCAGAATACACAAGCTAAGAGAGTTGTGTGACAGTTCCTAGAGTGCAGGCCCTTAATGACCTTGACGTCTCTCATTTTGAAGTTTTCAGTTGTTTAATACTGGATACTTTTCCATGCCATGTGATATTGTTAACGGCCCTGCTGGCGGGTTTGCACATGTCAGGAGCATTTTGCTTTTACATTAAATGTTAAAGAGAGAAGGCCTGGAGGGCGGCGACTGGTAGGCGGACTCTCCTTCGCACTTCCCTCCATTTCTTGCGTTGGGACTCGCTGTCTCATCTGCATCCACCACAGATGAAGTCAGGTGGAAAATCGCCACTGTCATCTTTCCTTGCTCTGCGGTGTTTTTTGCGGCTCCACCAATTAACTGAACTCACCAAGGGAGCCAGCAGATTGACTCCCCCGGGTTTAGCAGCAGTCACTTCATGGATCCTCCGTTCAGGTGACAAGCAGGGACTGTTTGAAACCAATGCAGCTTGAGATTACCCTGTCAGAAAGAAAAAGGGAGAAGGAAAAGATACTTTATGGAGGTAACAGAACAGTAAGCATGCCTGAGGTTGGGTCAGACCTCAAATCATTGTTCGCAGGAGTTACATCACAGGTTTTCCTTCACACAACCTCTTGTATTACATTAGTAACCAAAGTCAAACCTGTCATCTGTTAATGCAGGGCAGTCTTAAAAGTCTACTGACATAACAATATGGCCGTCTGCTTTACTTGGATGCCTCCCCCTTCTCTGTCACTCTTTTTCTGAATAAATGTGAGCTTCTATAAAAGAATCAGTGAGTCCAGACTGATTATAACATTTTAAAATGGTGCCGTGGGAGAAAATGGTGTTTATATTACGATTTTCACTTCAGTTAGGAAATGCAATGTGATGATCTGGTGAAAATTTAAGTCACATTTAATGATTTAGCCCTGAGGACCTCCTCTCAGTCTGCTGTCCTCCAGTCCTGCTTTAAAGTAACCAGATGGTTAACTCACACTAAAAACATCTTTTGGAATCTTGAATGTTTTCAAGCATCATCATCATCAATCATCTGACCAGTGATCATGTGGAAGTGTTACCTGATTGGCAAGTCCATTTATTGGCAGAGTCAAGAATGGTCATTGTTTCTATTGCTGTGGATTCAGCCAGATTTCACAGAACTTCGCAGAACTTTGAGATTCTGTGTGTGATCTGGTAACAAATGAAGGCTAACAGCCAAGTAGAGTTATTGAAATCTGGATTGGCGTCAGTCACAGAAGTGATTGTGAACACAATCTACTCTGTAACTTTGTTGTCTGCTGTCCTCCAGTTCTGCTTTAAAGTAACCAGTTAGTTTACTTCCACTGAAAACATCTTATGGTACCTTGAATATTTTCAATCATCATCGTCCATCAGCATCATCCTCATCATCATCAATCATCTGACCAGTGATCATGTGAAAGTGCTATCTGATTGGCTGTGAAGTCCATTTATCAGCAGAGTCAAGACTGGTCATTGTTTCTATTGCTGCGGATTCAGCCAGATTTCACAGAACCACTCAAAACTTTGAGATTCTGTGTGTGATCTGGTAACAAATGAAGGCAAACAGCCAAGTAGAGTTACTGAAATCTGGATTGGCGTCAGTCACAGAAGTGACTGTGAACACAATCTACTCTGTAACTTTGTTGTCTGCTGTCTTCCAGTTTTGCTTTAAAGTAACCAGATGGTTAACTCCCACTGAAAACATCTGGAATCTGGAATGTTTTCAAGCATCATCATCATCATCCTGAATCATCTGACCAGTGATCATGTGGAAGTGTTATCAGCCAAGTTGGGTTACTGAAATCTGACTCTTCTGGTGATCCATGGCCTTCAATGCTGCTAAAGCCCTTATTTTCTTAAACAGCCAACAGAGGTTAAAGAGTGGCAGCAACAATCACACTTGTCTTGATGGAAGACACACAAAGTAGTATTTTTAGGTGTCTGTGACTCATTTTGAATTTTCATATTAGTGCAGATGATTGTAGTAATTAGGAAAATAGATTAGAAGGTTGGAAAATGACTGACTGACTGACAGATAGATAGATAGATAGATACTATGGGCTAAACTCAAACCAAGATAGTGATTGGAGGCTCTTTAATCAATAACCAGTTCCTTGGCTTCGCTGATGTTAAGTTGCAGACAATTCCTTCTGTACCGAGAAACAAAGTTCTCCCCCTTGACTCCTATCCTATGTGTTGTCCACCTTATCAATGCACCAAGTACGTGCAGAATGATCTGGAGATTTCTGCAAATGACATGACCAGGTGTTATATTTGTAGTTGTAGGTGCACAGAGTGTTCCTTGTGGTTCTACAGTGTTGCTGACATCCGTGTATCAGAGACACAGTCCTTGAGTCTCACAAACTGCGGTCTGCCCGACACACAGTATAGTCCATTATCCAGGACACCATAGGCTCATCTGCCTGCAAACCTCTGAGTTTACCCCCTAATAGGGATGGCTGGATGGTATTGAAGTCACAAGTCACAGTTGTTTGTGATTCCTCAGGTGTGTTTCATTGCTTCATAAGATACCTCGGCTTGCTTCTGCCCTTTGGAGTCTGTAGTTGCTATTGTTCAACATGAACACAAGAGCTGTGCCAGTGAAAGTCAAAAAAGCCATTATGAGGCTGAAAAACAAGAAAAAGCCATTCGAGACATTTAGGATGACCTAAATCAACTGTCTGAAACATCATGAAGACGAGAGAACACAGTGGTGAGCTTAGTAATCGCAAAGGGACTGGTGAGCCAAGGAAGACCTCCTCTGCTGATGACAGAAGATTCCTCACTACAACAAAGAAAATGCCCCAAATGTGTGTCCAACAGATCAGAAGGCAGATGTGGATGTGGAAAAGAAATGCAGAGGCCAAACTGAAAGATGCAGACCACTAGTTAGCTACAATAAAAAGATGTCCAGATTACAGTTTGTGAAGAAGGACTTAAATGAAACTGTAGAATTCTGGAAAAAGGTCTTGAGGGCAAACAGGACAAAGATGAACCTGATCAGAGTGTTGGCGAGAGCGATGTGTGCAGATGACAAGGAGCTTCCCAAGATCCAAAGCATACCACCTCGTTTGTTTAACATGGTGCTGGGGGTGTGATGGCTTGGGCATGTATGGCTGCCACAGGTACTGACTGGCACACTTCTCTCCATTGATGATGGAACTGCTAATGACAGTCGCATCAGGAATCCTGAGGTGTAGAGAAACATCTGAACTGCTCATGTTCCTGTGCTTATCACCAAACTGATTCATCCTACAACAACATAATGATCCCAAACACACTGCTAAGGCAACACAGGAGTTTTTCAAAGCTAAAAAACTGAAAATTCTTTAATGGCCAAGCCAATCACCCAATTTAAATCTAACTGAGCAGACCTTCCATATTCTGAAAAAAGAAAACTTAAGGGGACAAGCAGCTGAAACTAGCAGGAGCTGAAGATGGCTGCATTGGAGGCCTGGCAGAGCATCACCAGTGAAGACCCTCAGCACCTGGTGATGTCTATGAATCGCGGACTTCAAGCAGAGGACAATGAGACAAAGTCCAAAATATGACAATGGCTTTAATAGACCTGCCATTACTGTGTCCAAAATATTATGGTGCCCTGAAGTGGGGGGCCTATGTAGAAAAAGTGTTGTCATTTCTACATGGTGTGACCAAAACGTATGCAAATCCCCTTTAATGAAAGTCTACAATGTGCACTTTAATCACGATTTCTGAAATTGTTTGATTTGTAATTTTAAACTGTGGAGTAGAGGGGTAACTCAAGGAAAAATGTATCTTATGGAGGGCGATGTTAATATACTGTGTAAGAGATGGTCGGGACACCCCGAGATGGAAGGACGGGGTAAGGCAGCTTTTTTTGTACACTGCCTCCCCCAATTTGCTATTTGGCAGCTCCCCTGAACCGTGTGTGGTGCCTTGGATTCCCACAGGGCATCCTGGGACTTGGAGTTCGGTATCTCCGCCCTGTTGGATGCTGTGGGTGCCGCCAGGGGGTGCTATGGTATGAAGAATGAGAGACAAGATTCTCGCCTAGCCCAGAAGTACTATAAGGTCAAGGGGACTGGGCTGATTAAAGAACTTGAATTCTGCATCTGACCCGGAAGTGTAGCAAGTCATGTGGGAGGAAGTACAGAAGCACTTCCAGGTCTGGGAATATATAAAGGACTGCGGAACACCCATAACAATGTTTGGTCAACCCATTTAATGGCAAAACACAGCAAAATACCTGGGAGTTATATTAGACAACCGCCTAACATGGAGAAACCACATCACTGAAAGTATATCTAAAGCAAGAAGATCACTCAGCCAACTGTACCCACTGATGAATAGAAAAAATAACCTGAACACTACAAACAAAATAATTCTGAACAGAAGAATCATCAGAGCTCAGCTACTGTATGCAGCACCAGTATGGGGATACGCTTCCAATGTACTCATCCATCAGATTCAGTGCCTTCAAAACAAAGCCCTAAGAATGGCACTCAATGCACCATGGTATGTAACCAACGACTTGATTCATCAAGACACCAAATCCCTGTCGATTCAACAATCCATTCAGAAGAGTTCTATCAAACTATTTACCCAACTAGAAACTCACCCAAACAAAACTCTTCAAGGGATTCTCCAATATGATAAATGTCAATACAAGAATCACAAAAGACCAAAGGCAATATTGGACGACTAAACACCTAAACCATCCTAAAATTTCAGCAAGAGAAACTTGCACAATCCCTAACCAAAACAGCCAAAACTGATTATTATGAGACAAGATAATAAGAATCTCACAGATTAAAAACACAGAGATGAAGGAGTGTGAGAGGCATTGCCTCGGTCCTCCATGAGAGAAGAAAGATTCCAGTCCAGCAAGGAGCCAGATTCAGGTGGAGGTGGACAAAGCTTGCTGGGAGGTGTGAAGGAGAAAGAGAGAGAAGACTATTGTGTATTTCTGATTTGCTTGCCTGTTTATTTTGGCTGTGATGCTTGGAGGGCACTGTAGGAAGGATAAAGGAATTAAAAATACTTCTTGGTGCTTTTACCCTATGTCCTGGGTGTCTGTTCTGTTAGGTTAAAGGGGCAACAGTGAACCCTAGCGTCCACAACTGTAAGTTAAGAACAGGCTCCAGGAAGGGTGGCAGTCATTACTGAGCACACTCACCAAGGTAATTTATCACCCTAGATTTACAGAAAATCTAACACACGTGTCTTTGGGATGACAGAAAGTGAGAGAGGTTGGGGAGCATGTGTTGATTACAGCATGTTGTCGCACACGTCACACGACGAACCACCCGGATTGGGATTCGAGTGCAGCCGTGCAATGGGTGACACCTCAGTGCCACACTGAACAGTGTGAGGCTTTTTACAGTGGCTGGTGTGCCAGTCCTGCCACCAAAGTGCAGGTTTTCCCTGCTTGCAGGACTGGATACAGATTTATGTCATACCCAGGATGAAACGATTGCAGGTAAAGGGCCCAACGGAGTAGCGCCCAGCAAAAAACCCATACAGATGAGATGAAACGTACGTAAACGTCACTAGCTCCAGGATTTTAAATTTATGATTTTGGACTTGCGGAGTAGCAGATGCTAACCCCTGCACCGCCATGCTAGTCCCATTCTTGCCTCTGGCCAACTGAGACTTGTCACAATGAGATCTAAAGGGATTACACATTTGCAGGTTGTTTGTATTAGTATTCAGATTTATTCATAGCTTTAATCTAACTTTATAATTCACTCATTGATTGTTATAATTTCCTGTATATTGTATTAAAAGAGTGATTAGATTTCTCAAGTCCAGACATATTAACATGGCAGATTTCAGATACACAGCACTCGATGGATGTCGGACAGAGGATTATTCTCCCTGAGATCTCTGATAAACTGATCCAGGACCTTTTCCTTATGGCGATTCAGTCAATTTCAGCTGCCATGCTTCGAGACGTGCCAGGGCAGTGTCATAAATGAACCCCACTAATTGCTCATCAAGCAGAATGCATCTCCCATTTCGTAGAATAGATATCCAAGAACCAAATGTGCCAGGTCGATAATCTGAAATTCACATTTAATTTGCATAATAATGATTTGGGCAAGTGTATACAAGCTCCGAATGGCATTAACACACATACAGGCTCACACCAAATGATTCGCTCCCTGTCAAAAGCAGAATTTGCAATAAGTAAGAATACAAAACGACAAGCCTGCTTGATTTATTATTCTCGCTCGGAGAAAAATTGATTTCAGTTACTGCTTTTGTACTCATGTCTGAGGCTTCCTTTGCAAAAAATAGAAAAGAAAAGAAAAGTCACTTGATTTCATACAATAACCCGTCGTATTTTAAAGGTCATGTTGTCTCTTTTGCAAGACGCGTCTCATGATGAATTTCTGGGTCTGTATGGCCCAATCCTGACGTCGATCTTTTTGCATTTTCTTCTTTCTTGAGGTTGAAATACTTAATATGCGTGTCATTTAAATTATTTGTTTTTAGACAAAAGGAGCTGGTTGATATTCTACTTTATACCGTCTTCAAGATTTTTAAAACCGTTTTCTCTTGGACTTCTTAAAAATGAAATGCCGCTGTGATGACCGGGTGTTCTGATCAGTTTCCCAGCTTCTTACATTAGTGCCAAAGTAAACACCTGCATCCCGCTTTGTGAGCCTCGCTCCTCAATATCCTCAGCACCATCTTCTATAGTTACTATTTTTAGGCATAAAATAAAAGGGATGAATTATTTTATCTCGGATATCTCTTTCTCACCACTTTGGTAATTTAGAGTGGAGATCAGACTGCCTGGAAAGCAGCACAGCAGTTCCAGGAGGCTGTGGCGACTGAGCAACTAGTTTTCTAACACTACATTACTGTGTCACACATACGCCTTTAAGGATCTCGTCACGGGCTCAATCTAGGTATGTGATAACCTGCTGGGGTGAGAGGGGGCGCTGTTGCTAACATTCCCTCCCTGCAGCACAGAGGAACCTCCAAGTGAATGCACTTAGCTCCGCCCCCTTCCGGTCTGTGAGATATAAGAAGCCTTAGAGTTAGAGTGACCTGCCAGACGAAGCTTCAGTTATCGACCTCCTATTCTGCTGCGAGTATTGTTTTGCTGTAGAGGCACTAGATGATATGTCAGTCCACTGACAGCAAACTTATGAACACACACAAACGTTAATATGCCAGGCTAGCCCAATTCACCCTTTTTCACACACACACAGGCTGAGATGCCAGCCCAGCACAGGACAAATTTATGATCATACCCACTGGATGGGATTCCATTCCAGTACAGGGCACTCTTAAGCATATATCCATTCAGGCACAGGGCACACTCATGCATTTATATATATATATATATATATATATATATA
>JANRMT010049829.1:26475957-26501273 GCA_026402145.1 Polypterus bichir lapradei | reverse complement strand
ATCTATCTATCTATCTATCTATCTATCTATCTATCTATCTATCTATCCTATCACCTATATTAAAATTACTATTTACTATTTATCTATCTTGCCAACTATACTAAAAATCACTATTTCTATTTGATGTTACTTTCCTAGAAAAGAACAGTCTTTCATTCCATTAATCCTTGTGAAATACACTGAGTGTTATTGTTTCAAAGTCATATCAGGTTCATTGATGGTTCATTGATGGTAAATCCAAACCACTGATGCTTGATGTTCACTTGTCCATAAAACTATCTCCTAGTGGGTGTATTTTCAAATACAATAATGTATAAGCTAATATCAATATTGTCAGAATATGAAGGGATGGAACAACCATTAGGGTTTTGAACCATATAGTCGTTATTTTATTATTATATTAATTTTAACAGTGGTACTAAATTTCAGCATTATTTTGGTGATCTTATCAGGTTGTCATTTTGTGTTCTCACAATTGCCACTAATTAGTGGTATTCTAACAGAATCATGATCATGCAGTTTATTGTGCTGTACCTCCTGTTGCTACCAATTGCTTGCAGTGTTGCGATTCATTACATCACAACTGTTTAAGATGGTGGCACATTATTCCTGATGTCTAAGCTTGTGGATACAAAAAGATTTACTGTTGATTAATGCTTTCTCATTGATTTTTTGAAATTCATTTTGGCTTTTAGTATTTTCAGATCCTCCATTTTTGACTCTATCTGTATTAGACTTTGTCTGCTCTTTTCATCTCTTGATTCATCTGAAAAATTAGCCTCTGGATTTGCCTTGAGAGAATTGTGTAAAGATGTTTTCACACCTAGTTCATTTGGGACAGTTTTTTCAAACTCTGAACTCTGGTAGATATGAATGTGCCACTTGAACGTTGGTGTGGATCAGAAAATGGATAATGAATCATAACCCTTTAGAAATGGTGGTGTTTGTTGCAAAGCAAACCAGTTACTAAATCTTTACATGACAATGACTCTCCATGATGATTTTTCATGGTAACAGATTGTTTCAGCCCAATAAAAGAAGTCAATGATATGGCCACGAGGTATTTGTTACTTTTGGTTTCTGTGAAAGTTTGCTGTGTAAAACACAATCTTACTAATTGGCGACTGAAACAATGTAACTAATCATCTTCTGATTTGGCCCAAAGCAGACAGATTATGAGTGTGAAAAAATGTCATGATTTGAAGTGGCAGGACTTTTAGAGGTGATTGAAAGTGAATATCGGGGAATGTGTCTATAAATCTGTGAAAAAAAAAATGTAAAGAATGCCACAAGAAGAAACTATCATATTTTCTTTACAATTCGATAGGATCTACATATAGGGAAATGATAGTTTTTGCTTAAAAAATATTCTGAGATATGAATCTCAATTAATGCCGCTGTACATCCATAGTAATTGCAGAGCGAAGACACACTGAGAGCAGAGAGTGGCAACATTTCGCATGTTGATTAACACACACAAGGAAGGATTTTGCTTTTCTCTTACCTAGAATTAAAGGGGCTGAGGTATTATACAATCTGATAGAACCAATCAAAATGATGTTGGTGTAAACCTTGTGGTGAGATTACTTTAGAACACTAAATGATCTCATCCTCAATGTGTAAAAGTGAATGATTACAAAATACAGTATGACATTTGGTAAACCTATAATTCTCTAGGGCACCGTTTCCCAAACTGTGGGCTATGGTGGAACTGAAGGTGGGCTGCAGTCCACACCAGATGTGCTTAATTCAGAACAGCAGCATCACAGGTGGATTGCAACCCTAACTCAGATGAAACCCTATCCACCAGGCCAATGGTCATGCTCGATTCACAGCAGCAGCATCGCAGAAAGATCTCAGGCCATAACGGATGACTTCCCCAATATCCGCTCTAACAATTGTACTGTGATCCCCATGGAGGAACAGGGTTGACAATCATGCTTGATTAATCTACTGCTCTGACGATAAGAACACCGCCCACCCCTTTGACATTCATACTCGATTTACTGAGAGGTTCGTTAGCATCCAAGGGGCATGTGAAAAGGGGTTAAGAAACCCTGTTCTAGAGTACAATCAGAAGAAAGTTACAATTGTCAACTAAAAAGAAACTCAGGGATGAAACTGTTGACCTGTGAAATATTACAGCATTTGAATTTCATTCGATGAAACACTTGATATGGAGACTTAAATCGCATGTAAATATGTTGAGAGTAGGCCTTTGTCAGCATGCCTATGTCGATTAAACACAGGAAGCTCTGCAGTCTACTTTGACTTTACGCTGTAGGAAGGTAAGTAAATAAATCAAGGTAAACAACATTCAATCTGTCTTTTATGTAAGTAACATATAAATGTTTTTCATATAAAGACCATCACAAAACATAATCACAAACAGAACCTTGCATGATACCTTGGCAAGCTCAGCATGCCCTGCTGTTTCGTTGAAGAACATGTGTGTAGAAGATTCACTGGCAGGATGATGCCAAACCATCTTTTGCCTTTATTCCTGGTGCAGCTGCGTTGTTCTTATGTGTGAGTGGATGTTTCTTGTGAGGAGGGCTTCTGTTCTCGTTCTCCAATGTAGAACCCTCATCCTTATCTGAGTTCACCTCTGTTATAGCATGTCTTTATTTGAAAACATCAGTGTCAGATCGGAGGAAGCATGAATGCGACTGAGAGAATAAAACTGAATAAAAAAAATGCTAACCTGTACAAGTACCATAAATTTACCGCAGCTGTTACAGACTCAAATCAAATGTATGGTTTTATTCTATAATAATAACAATAAGAGCAGCTCACTCTTTAAAACAGTAAATCTAGGAAGGGCCTAGAATCGAACCCGCGACCTCTTGATTATGCGCCAGCAGTTCTTACCGCTTCTCCACCCAAGTGGTTGTATCACCATTGTACCCTTACCCAATTTCTTTTTCTTTGGTTATATTCTTGAATAAAAGCATACTTGCTTTGTTATAAGTGTACCTTTTGTGAAAGTGTTTATTTGATATTTGGACTTCAGTCTTGACACATTATACACTTCATGTCAAAATTTTGTCATTAGTACTATAATATGAGAAAATGTTCTGTTTTAGCTATGTGTTCTACATTTCTTGCCTCGCATTTCCTGTCATCCTACACTTACGTAGATCGTTATTGGCATGAAATGCATGTGTTCAAAATAATTATATATTATTTACCCTCTACAACTCCAGGCGCCTGACAACCAGATAAACAAGACTTGAGCTGGAAGAACTTTTTGTCCGAGTTGAGCTGCGGCAGTGGGATGATGGGATAGCAGACTTCTTGCTGCTTGTGCTGACCGACTCATTTAAAAAACAAAAGACGTCAATGGAGACGTGCGAAGGAATTTAAGGTGGCCTGAGATTACGTGTTTTTTCGTAGGCTTCAGGGATTCTAGTGTTAAATGCTGCTGTCACCAGCTTTCCTGCTCATTCACACCACCAGTTCTGCCTTGGGGGCAGAGGTAACACCATCGATGATCACTTTCCCCAACTTCATTACTTAATCCAAGTCAAGGTTCCTCCAGTGGCCTGCTGGCACCCACACACCAAGACCAATGGATTTTAGTAGTGGAGAGGTGCCTCGCTCTCCAGCCAGTGAAGAAGGATATAGATGTGATGAAGATATAAGGCACTGCTGGCCATGAAGTGAAGCAGTAAGCTGTGCTGCAAATTTAATTTTGTGAGAATAGTTCTAATTCTTTACATAATGGTCAGATTACACACTGTTAGTTTACAAACTATGTCTCAAAATCGCTCATTCTAATTGACATCTACACCAACATTTTGACCTCAGCAGGCGGTTTCTTTGTCAGGTTGCTGCATGTTCAGCCCAGGCCATTCAAAAGTTTAATATTGTCTCATGGTTTATCTTTAGCTTTATCTGAAAGTGGGATGATTAAAGTGATAGGTGAAGGTATTCATACAGTGTATGACAACCTGAGGGTCAAAAAACAACAAAATGTAAATACAACAAATGGGTAACAAAACACAATAAAATGTGTAGGATCTTTTGTAAAAGAGAGACATAAATATTAAAAAAAACACATGTGTGACGGTCCAGGTTGGCTCAACACTCCATTGTCACTGCCGAGAACCTCTTCAACCATTGATAGTCATGAACTGAGATGTAGACATCTAGCAAGGGGTACGTGCAAAAAGTGCAGTGCAGCAAATACGTAAATAAATAAATAATCCATAAAAGTGTAGTGTCTATGTAGAGGTTAAAATATCCTAGAAATTAAGGTTCTATTAAAACAAAGTTAAAATCACAGGTAGAAATCTGTTCCATAAAACACTCACGACCCCTGGTGCATCCTTCTAAAACTGATGACCGTTGAAATGTCCTTCCAGTAGGTGCAGTCAACAACAACAACAACATTTATTTATATGGCACATTTTCATACAAAAAGTAGCTCAAAGTGCTTTACATAATGAAGAATAGAAAAATAAAAGACACAATAAGAAAATAAAATAAGTCAACATTAATTAACATAGAATAAGAGTAAGGTCCAATGGCCAGGGTGGACAGAAAAACACAAAAAAACTTCAGACGGCTGGAGAAAAAAATAAAATCTGTAGGGATTCCAGACCATTAGACTGCCCAGACCCCTCTGGGCATTCTACCTAACATAAATTAAACAATCCTCTTTGGATTTAGGGTTCTCACGGAAGGACTTGATGATGATGGTAACTTAGACTTCTGGCTTTTAATCCATCCATCATTGTTGGAGCATCATGATGCTTTGAGTAGGTGGTGGTGGCGCAGGCCGCCACCACAAAGAAACCGGAAAAAGAAACAGAAGAGAGAGTAGGGGTCAATTCTAAATACCTGGCTTGGGTCCCCATTGCCAGGCCTTTGACATATGTGGGGTGCCACACCAAGCTGCACACACATCCCCTGCTACCAATCCTTCAATGTCTATGGGAGACAATGCCTAAAGGGCTGTTCCTATTCCCCAACACCGCTCAATAGGAGTGCCCCTTCTTCAGCCCCAGGCTCACTCCCAACCACCAGCCTCCATTCCGTCACACACTGGCATATCCCGATCCTACCATCTCTGTCACTTCAATCTCCAATTCCTTTCTTTTCATTCTTTCTCAGTTTCTCTGTCCCTCTTTCTTCTTTCTTTTTTATTCCCCTTTCCCTCAGTCATACGGCCTGATTGGGTGCAGATGACCCACTCCGAGGTGAGAATGAGACACCTGACTGATCTTCTCGCATTTGCACCTGAGTGCACATTCAGCAAAGTACTGCAATCATCCATGGAGTGGCACCATCATGCGCTCATCTGCACCCATCCTGATCCTGCACGCTTCTGGGACGCAACTATTTACATAAGAACCTGCACTGTGCTGCAGACCACTTATCACAAAATGTATAAAATGTTATGCTTAATGGAAACAGAATAAGGTCAAAATTACAAAATGCATGCATGAAGAATACAGTCATAAAGCAAAGAGTAAGAGCCAAGTGCCTTTCAATATAAAGAAGTCAGTTCAGATCAAAAGAGAAAGGGTTGTGAGTGAAAAGTGGTCCGTCTGAGGAAATGCCATTACATTTCAGTCATTACAGGAGACTTACATCTCTAAAGGGGTTCAGAAAACTTTCAACTAAATGCAATATGATCTCTCAACATGGGAAGCATGAGATATATGCCTCCAGTCCTTAAAGTGGAAATAAATTACTGGCGGCACTCTGTTTATAGCAATACACTAGCATTCAGTCTCCACAGGTATGCTAGAAAATATTGGGCATTCTCTAAGCAGAGGAGCCGGTACTACATACCTGTGAGTACTGGTCCACTGTATGAATCTTATGACATGCAAACTGCATAATATGTCAATCAAATGACAATGATGATTTTACAGATCCATAGGATATTTAAGAATTTGCTTCAAATTGGTTAAAAGTAAGGACCCTAAAATATAACAGTTTGGATATACCCTCAGGTAAACCTCATAGGTTTAAAATGCAGTTAACCTGAACTTCAAAGGACAAAGCAATAGAACTATAGCAAGATCGCAATGCTAATGTTAGAAGTTGTATCATAGGCCATGAAAGCAAAACTTTCATAAGGATGTAAAGTCCTTAATCACATCTTGTTAAACAGAAGGCTCATAAAATCTGAATGTCCTACTGATTTTGGCCCAAGGATTATCCCACACTTTAAATATTATAGTATGACGTGGTGAATCTCCAAGAGTGACACTACAGGTCTTTAATGTTCAAAGCATACAGATATGACTCAATTTCCATTTACTTTAACAGGAAAAAGGTTCTCATGGGGTACATTTCCACGCTTGAGATCTAATGGATCCAGACACCACAACTAGAGCTCTCTTGCTAAGGCTCTTAGATACAGTTATAGTTGAGGCTGCAGAAAGGAAAGTGAGATTTGAAAATATGGCCTTTTGCTTGACAGGTCTGAGAGGAGAGGAATACTAAGAGATTTTCTTCTTCTTTTTCTTTTGGCTGCTCCTTTTTAGGGGTTGCCACAGTGGATCATCTTCTTCCATATCTTCCTGTCCTCGTCATCTTGCTCTATCACACCCATCATTTGCATGTCCTCTCTCACCACATCCATAAACCTTCTCTTAGGCTTTCCTCTTTTCCTCCTTTCTTAGCATCCTTCTTCCAATATACTCAGCATCTCTCCTCTGCACATGTCCAAACCAACGCAATCTCGCAATCTCTCTGACTTTGTCTCCCAACTGTCCAACTTGAACTGACCGATCGATATGTTGATTTTTTTTTGTAAGGAACTAAAGCCTACTTTTAGCCTGGAAAACCTTTCAAAAGTCATTAGAGAAGCTTCATTTGTATTGTTTCTTTTAAATCTTTCTAATATTTGTGAACTGACATCTAATGAAAGGGTTTTGGGGTGACCGTATCCTTAAAAACACAGATACTTTATTCCTATGCCCAGATTCTTTGTTACGCACACCAACACATTTGTCATCCACCCCAACTCTTACTCTCTTGTCACTGCACTCACGTGGCCTGGAATGAGTTACAGCCCAACAGTCACAATGCGCTAATGGATTCAGACTGCCCCCAGAACTGACTCCTACTGTACTTCACTTCTCCTATTAGAGGGTATCTCCTCTTTATTCGTTGATGGCAACTGAGAGCAAATCCTAAAGGCAAGCAGGTAATAAATTTGTATTAAGTCTGTGGTTGCCAGAGTAAAGGAAATAGCGACAACACAGGAATATTTTGAGGTGCCTCCACCTTTACAGGCAGTGTCCAACAAAAACAATGCTCAATGTTGTACGAAAACAACAAAAAGCCAATCGCCACATAGTGGAGTGGCTTCTAATTTATTCAGCTCTGCCGATGGGTCATCTGACTCGTAGCTCCTTTGGGTCAGGTCACCTCTGCCATAAAAGAGACCTCCTTCCAACATTCGACCTTTTGAAGCTCTCACTGGTGAGTTGGTTTCTCAGGACTCTGAAGGAAGAAAATGACAAGAAGGTTAGGTCTCAGCAGGTGTGGTATCACATATCGTGGAGGAGTTGGGATGGTGATCCTCAGACGCGCGTGCATGACATGTCATTATAGACTTTAACATTCTTAAATTATCTTAATGCGCCAAAAAGCAAAAGCAAATAAAAGTAAGTGGGTGTGATAAATTGCCAATAATACAACATGGAACCCTCATAGACGATGTTGTCTGATGCGCCATGTGTTTGGGGTTCAGTCTCTTAAAATGCTGCATTGTCTTGGATACTGGGATGGTCTTTGTGTTCTTCCTGTCTCTATCCTGTCTCAATTCATTACTTTTACTTTAATCCTTCATTTGAACTAATTTTTAAAGTCTGTAAGTGCCAAGGTGAACACCCCTAGCCTATCTCTGCCCAGTGTCATTTTGCATGCAAGTAGATAACCAATGGTTCTGCAGTTTTACTGTATTGCATGTGGAAAGTCCAGAAAATGTCTAGTTTACCATTTAAGATTCTGACCTTTCTTCTTGCTAGACTGCCCCTTTTACAGTTCTGCTAGTTTAACTTTCTGTCTGGTGTCTCTACTAACATTTCCTCTTTATATGGTTGAAACTTGCCACTTTTACAGAGATTAAAAGTTCAACTACAAAATAAAATATAACAAAACAAAAGATTGTCTGTAATCCCTCTTAATACTTTAAAGCACAAGAATAATATCACATTATCCTACAATTAGTTATACAGAAAGTCAATATGTGTCATGCGCACAATTACACAAAAAAAGGGAAATTTATGATAACTAAAAGCAAAGGTGACCAATCAAAGTAGCAAATAAACAGATTGTTGTGAGGGTGTGAGGCCTCCAAAAGATCATGAAGCAGTCTAGGACCTTCATTAGCTTTCCCAGAAGAGGCTCACAGTAAGGGTGTACACATACTTGTAATCTGTTCCATGCCCGAGCATGTTTGTCCGAATGTAACCCCTGTAAAGAAAGTGAAGAACAACAATAAAGGTTTGGGTGGGATCCATCCCCGTATATTGTAGAGTTGCTGCAAGGGAAAATATGCATAATACTCCACCGAGTAATCATAAAAGACCGAGTCACAGAACAGGACTGAATGGCAAAGCAGAGTTGGTGAGTTTTTGTAGCTGAGGGGGAGGAAAAGGTGGGTCATCTGGAGAGAAAAGGTGGAAGTGAGGTCATTGGAGGGCGTGGTCTTAAGCGGATGTGGACTAGGTCTTACTTGTTTTTGCAAGGAGGGAGAAGAGGCATTAGTGCACGTGAAAGTGCCGCACACTGGAGTTTCAACATTAACTAGACCCACCTGATGCCTCTCGAAGAGTGTGACACCCAGCAAAAGTCTAATTTGTTTGTCTAGTATGATCGCTCCATGTCGGGCCAACCATACCGTGCGTTGGCCTGCTTGAATGAGGTGGGTCTCAGCATAGTTCAGTAGGATTCGGGAACAGTATGATCGCTAAATGTGCCTAAGCACGGAAAACAGACATGACATCAGTGATGTGTGCTCCATACTCAATAAATCTGTAAGAGGGTAGAGCGTTACCCTGCCATATATGACTCCAAAACAACCACAAAATAAGGAAAATCATTTCGACATGCATGCCATCTCTCTGTGTTCAGATCTTGTTTTGGCTTTACACAAAGTTGCATGGTCATGACAAAAGCGTCTGAGGGCCCAAAACATTGAGCACAGTGTGAGTGCAGGCCAGTGGGGGAGTAGGGAGGAGAGGGCAATTGCGCTTGGGGACGGTATGGGACAAATGGGCCTAATGTGAGTACATTCTTAGTCAGCCAACCTCAACTATCACATGTAGGCTTCAGTCTAAGCAAACCCTACAAATAGGGAACTGACATTAGCATTTAGAAAGGTATAGAGAGTTCCAAAAGATATCTCAATAATGCTTCACAAGAGAGAGATACCATCATACTCTAGCTTGTACAGACAATTTGCACAAAGAATCTTTATAAAGGAAGATGTTTATTGAAATAATCAAAAATAGAGCAACAATGCACAAAAGAACAAAAGTAGGTCAAAAGAATGTGCCTACAAAGACAATCCAAGGCAAATACTCCTAATACACAATCCACAAGGCAAAATCCTGAAACAATCAAAGACATCACAAAAAGAATAAGTACTTCCAAGGAAATGGTAATATTGATGATGACCAATTGATAATGGCAACACTGATAACTTCAAAGAGCTTTCACTGGCTTCTTCTAAAGGACCTAAGTACCCAAAGGGAGGACCCGGCAGCTCCAACAGAACACAAGGAGTAGATGCTATTTTAAAAAAAGAACAAATAAAAAGTGAACTAACAGAATTAATAAAAAAGCATGAAAAATGATAACTCTAACACAACTAAACAGCAATAAAACAGAAAATAAACACAAAGCAGTGCAAAAACTTTGGCTGTAATACAACATAGATAAAATACTAAAAAATGTGCAGATTTTTGGGACTAACTAATCTATTTATTGTGGCCTTTCTTCATCCTTCCAGCTGAGTCCTTGTCCCAACTCACCTCCTGGGTGTAGGTTTGAAATTATATGTCATCTTCATGTCTAGTAACCATGAGAATGACACCAGAGGTCAGACGTGCACTTGCTATATTGTAATAAAGATGCTAGAGATCCCCTTAGTGGTCCCTGCTGTCAATGAATAAATAATTCAACTTCAGGGCAGTCGCCTTGCCTCTTGATCTCTAAAAAATTAAAACCCAGTCTCTGCTCTACCAGTATGAGTGCCAGTGTTGCCCTCTATAGGCCTGCACTCTTTGACTTCACATACAGTAAGTTCTCTACCAATACTTTGAGAATGAGACTCCCATGTAATCTATTTGGATTGTCTGACCTGTAGAGTCCTGGGGGAACATTAAATAATTCCACCCAAATCAATTCTATTCCCTATTTTCCAGGTGAACCTGGAAAGTAGAGGTGTACACTGGGTGGAATTCTTTTTTTTAATTTGAGAAGGAGATGAAGAATAATGTGAAGATAAAAGAAGCAGGATAATCTTCGGTAGAGGGACGTCAAGGGTTAACCAGAATAGACTAACAGTACCAATTGTAAAAAATGAAAATCACAGTCTTCAAACATTTATCAAGAATTATCTCTAACCAAAAGAATATTTGTAAAGCAAACTCTGAATATATTCTTTTTTTAAAATGAAGACCAGATGATGAAATAGTAGACATTATACAGCATCATAGTTTGAAACCAGAAACTCAATTAGATCTGTAAATGTAGCCAAAACAAAAAAGTTGTAGTCAAAAGAATGAACTGTAATTTTCTTTGTAACTACATTTAATTTTGGGGGGAATCCACAATCTCGGATGACTGAAAAATCGTTTAGTATAAAGATCAATGAATCACACTTCGATATCTCCAAGCAACATTGTGGCAAGCAGCCACAACCATTGACAAAAGGTCGGCACCCATAGTACACAACATGATAAATATGCAGCAACCCTGAAAGCCAACCATTCATGTTTTTTAACAATATCATAAAAAATTAAGAAAAAGCAAAGCAATGTAATGTGTTCATAACAGAATTTATTAAAAAAACTGGTTACTGAACAATACCACCATCTTAAATAGTGATAACATGACAAAATCATTTATAGTGATGTTGACAATCGTGGTTAGCAAAGCGCAATATTGTTATGAAATGGTTTCATTATCCCATTTTTTGGAAACATTTGTTATTTTTCGCCTGAACCTGTTGCACCCATTTAGGGTTTTCATACACAGGTAATCTAAATTTGATGAGAGTTTGTGAGTTTAAGGTTCTCAATATTCTATCGTTTCTGATGCCATTTTGTGATTCTCTGTTGTAAATGGAGTGGTGTCACTGTAATGTCATCAACATGCTGAGTTAAAAGGTTGCTGTAGGGATTCCTTTCTTATCCAAGATGGCAGATAGACATGACCTCTTGTTAAGAATTTTCTGTTTTATAGTTTTCGTAGTTTTTCACTCTGCATTTCTGACTAAGATGCATGTTTTGGTTCTGCTTAGGTTACGACTTTAGTTTTGTTTTCGCAATATTTTTTTCTTCTGGTCCAACTCCTTTTTAAAAACTGCTAGATCTTCAACTCTAGAAGAACATACATTTCTACAAGTCATAAAAAGCGAGCGTAAAATAGTGGCAACTGCAAAGAAAACCCAGTCTTAAATGATGGTGATCCAACAACACCATCTTAACAGTAAAAATGAATGACATTTCCCACAATTCCCCGGAACTGTGCTACATTGACATCATTAACACAACTATTTAGGGATTGCCTTTTTTAGTTTCAATTTATCCAAGATTTGATAAAAAACAGTGAATTATTCGTTGATTAAAAGGCCTCTTTCTTTTCCACGTCTGACTACAATTTCAGTTGTGTCCATTATCTCTTGACGAATGATAGAATTGCTTTTGGTTAATGATCTTCACTCTCCAACTTTGTTTATTCTTCTGGTTCTTTTCAAAAATCCTTCTGTCTAGTTCAGGTGGTACACTTGCTACTCCTGCACACATTCATCCATTTCTTGCTAAGCTGTTCTCCTGCTCTGTGCCCTCATCTTGGAGTAGCAAGATAATGTGCAACCACCTCAGGAAAACTGTTTAGTAAGCTGCTTTACCATCCATGAAACAAAATACAGTATTTGTAGGGTCCTGCTAGTCATAGAGCAACCATTTCCGTGGAACCACAGGCTAGCCAAATTTACCTTCTGATACCTGCTGCCAGCAACAAGATAAAGCTTTACTGAAATCCACCAGGAAGCCATTGATGTCTAAATTAATACAAATGAATAATTTGTCTTGCTGTTTTTTCAAAGGGTGTAGCTCATTATGTTCATTCTTACTGTTTTTTTAATAATTGGGTCTTCACAGGAAAAATGTCAGATTTTTTTTCCCCTGTAATCCAATCCAGCAGTTAAACAGTTGGATATTAACAGGAAGATGGCAGGTTCAACTCTGTGCACAAGCAATTACACACGGCATGCTCAAAGGCAGGTCTTTGCCTCGCTGTGTGCTCCCTTTTTTTTCTAAGGAACTCTGGTTTTGGGCAGAATTTAATCGAAAAAAGCAACTATGGGCTTCATAGCTATTATGTGGTAATACCCTGAACAAAAGACATGACATCCTCAAGTGCTGCAAATCAAGGGTAACCAGCTACTGAAGAGTAAAGGCTGAATTATGTGACCACATCCTGAGCGAGGTCCATCACTCATAGCCTGGAGAGCAGGGGCTGTGTTATCCACACCAGCCACTTACCTGCTTCAAGGCATAAATCCACTACGTCACCATGAGACCTTGCCTGAGACCAACAGCTAAGAGGCTGAGAGATGGAGATTGTAGCTTAGCCACTGGCTTGTCTTGATACCCTGAAAAATCCTGGCCTGTTCCTGGCTCTTTGGCATTTAAAGTCTACCAAATGGTCCAGTGTCAGCTCAGGAGGCTCAAGAAGGGGCTATAGGCTTATTGTTTTCAATAAAGTGAACAGGTTTGTTTATATAAGCTCCTTCTGCTGTCATGTGAAAAAGTAAGTACACCCCATGACATTTTTTGTTCATAGACATATCAAAATTTGAACATTATTTAAACCAAGGATCCCCAACTCGGGTCCTGGAGGGCCACAGTGGCTGCAGGTTTTCATTCTAACCCTTTTCTTAATTAGTGACCTGTTTTTGCTGCTAATTAACTTCTTTTGAATTCATTTTAATTGACTTGCTCTTGAAAACTCAGACCTCTTATTTGTTTCTTTCTTCTTAATTAGCAGCTGTGGTGGACTGCTGGGGTTCTTCGGCACAGAAGGACCAGGGGAGAGAGTTTATACCGGATACTGTCTCCCCAAGTCCTTCTGTGTCGAAGGTGTCCCTGCTGGATAAGGGCCCCGGCGGTCTGCCACACAGTCAAGCAATAATGAGATACAAAATGAGCCAAAACATGACCAGCAAACTATGTCCATCACACAATAGCTGAAAATAAAGAAAGATGAAGGTCTCAAAATTGTTGATCTGCTCAGGTCCATAAAACATTTTAACAGCACTCTTAGAAAAGAGAAGATCAACAATTTAGTAAATGTCTGCTATTGCACAATGAGAGCAGCAACAAGCCATGGAATTAAAGAACAAATTTAATGAACAGTAAGAATCAGCCCCTAATTTAGCAAATGGTTGGAGTTTGAGGCCCTGACTTAGTTGGTCTTCTGTTGGCTCCCTCACCTCACATTTCATTTCTGTTTGGGTGCCGTTTAAGGAATGAAATGAAGCAATTCAGATGAATGATGAAGAAATTCAAGGGAACACATCTTAAACAAAACAAGTCAATTGCAATGAACAGAAAAGGAGTTAATTAGCCACAAAAACTGGGTTAGAAGGAAAACCTGCAGCCACTGTGGCCCTCCAGGACCTGAGTTGGAGACCAATGGTTTAAGCAATATCTTTAGATAACAGTGTATTAATTGGAAAAAAAAGATTATTAAACAGATATGCTATTTCCATCTGTGGAAAAAGTTAGTCCAGCCCTGGTTCTAAGAACTAGTATTGCCCCCTCAAGTAGGCCCTTCCTTTAACTGTCTAACAGTCAGCTAGGAGGACATTTTTCTCTCCTCTTTGTAGATCTCTTTCATCTGTGTGATATCCGAGGGGTCTCTTGCTTGCACAACCTATTTCAAATCCCTCTGCAGCATCTTGTTTGGCTTCGACTTGGCCATTCCAGATCCCTCCATTCCTTTTTTCTCTGACATTCCTAGGTGGATTTACTGGTATGTTTAGAGTCATTGTCATAATGTAAGGTCCAAATCTGGTTGAGCTTCAGTTTTCTGACAGATGGTCTCTTGTTTTCCCCAAGTACCCTATAGCACAATGATGAATTCAAAGAGGATTCTGTGATGGTGAGCTACCTAGGCCTTACTACAGCAAATAAACGTGTGGTATAGAGGGTCCGCGGCTCTAAATGAATGGCCAGTTTTTTAAATAAATAATCACCACACTCGTAACTTAAGGTGGGGGTGTGGTACTGTGGCCAGAGCGGTTCCCAGGCGTGATACAGGCATGGACGTTTCCGCACTGAAGTGCACCGGTGTGGATCACCCGTGTCCGTAATTGATGCCAGGAGCTGCTAATCACCACACCTGTGCCACATCCCCATTATACTGTAAGTAGGAGGAGCGTGAGTGCGTAGGGGAGAAAAAAGAAAAAAAGAAATGAAGTTAGTGGAGAGAAGAGGAAGGAAGGAAGAAAAACAAAAAACGGCATGGGAATGAGTGAGCAAGCTTACTGGAATGTAGGCAGCTGGGAGAAGAGCCCCTCAGCAGGAGTGTATGGCTGACACTCGGTGGGGCCAGCGGGAAGTGGTGGCTCTAGCTGAGCGATCTCAGGAGCTGAAGTGTCACAGAAGGTGGTTGGCTCGCTGCGGAAGGCAGCGGGAGTCAGGGAAGCTTCGGAGAGTGAGCCCCAGGATGAGTGCCCTGGTCGCTGGGGAACCCGAATCTCGGTCTGGCGGGAGCTTAACGTAGCCTGGGGATGGGAGGCTACTGGAACAGGTGAATGTCAGCTGCAGCTGCAGGTAGGGTGACTCCCCTGTTGCAAAGCCCATTGGGATAAGCAGGGGAGCCGGCAGTTAAACGAAGAAGGCATCGAGTGTTTAAAAAGGAATTTCTTCCAGCCTGTTGTTTTTAACCTCGTTTTAAAGGATTTATTTATTTTGGATTTTTAACCTCCACTAGTCATTTTTATGGATTATTTATTTATTGAACCATGGAGCACTGCGCTGTGGACACTGCTTTGATTTGTTTAGTTTTTGTTTTTAATAAAAGCACTTTTGCACTTTGCACCATCCCCTTGCTCCCAGAGTGATTTGTCCCCATCTGCCACTTCATCTGGTTACATTACCAATGGTGTTGGGTCCAAGAGACTCCTGAAGAGAGAAGAGGGAGCATGAAGCTGGACCCACACTGTCATAAAGCGCCACCCCATAACATATTAGTTGGTAACAACTTCTTCTAGTCCAAAGCTGTACTAGGTTTTCACAAAACATGTCTTCTGGTACTGTGGCCAAATAAATCTGCCTTTGTCTTGTCTATCCAGACCACTGAAGTTCTGCTCATTGTCTAGGTGTTCATGGGCAAACTGTCGTCTTGCTCTGATGCTCTTTATGGACAGCAAAGGTTTCCTTTTGGTAAACCTCCCATGTCCTGCAGATCTGATTTGCGCAACCCCTTTCTAATGGTAAACTCACACACTTTGTCATGAACAGTAGCAAAAGCTAACTGTAGGTCGCAAGATGAAATTCTAGGGTCTGTGGAGGTTTCTTTTAGCATCTTGCATTCTGCCCTCAGGCTGAATTTGTTTGGGTGACCATTTCTGGATGAGTTTGTATTTGTTTGAAACTTTCTCCACTTGTAGATGATCTTCTGCACAGTGGAATGGTTGTGTTCCAATTGTTTGAAGATCTTTTGAAATCTCATCTAGGCATCTGTAACCTTCTTTCTGAAGGCCTCGGAGAGCTCTTTTGATCTAGGGATGGTGATAACGGAAACTTGAACAACAAAGAGCAAACCGAATTAAATGAATGAACTTTAAAAAAGACAGTCTCTGCCAATATCCTCTCCATGTGGTACACTGTATCTAATCATCTGGTGCACCGGATTCTAATTTGAGGTCTTTTGAGGTGGTGATAAATTTAGCAATGTACTTGCGTTTTTTCCACATGTGAAAGTTGCCTCCAAGTTATAAAATGAACAACAAAACGCAGATACGGCTTGACGTTTGTCATAGCACCTTTATCAACTGGTACTGCTTGAATGAAGATCAAATCTTGACATGTCCACATCTGTTAAAAATGAAAAAAGCATTTCATGGGATGCACTTACTTTTTCACATAATAACTGTGTTAGAAGAGTTGGAAGAGATTAGAGATTTCTAATAAATGAACCTGATGGAGATTCATGTTTTGATATGTAATAAATCGAGTCAGACATTGGCTGAGAAGTTCACAGGTCAATCAAAAAAGACCCTTTGCACCCATACAACACCCTTCTAGCTGATCCTCCTTAACCCTTTCGGCCCTGGATTTTCTATTTTTAGGGGAAAATTATTTTGTGAGATATTCTACCTTTGGGGTGTCTAGGAAGCTTAAAAATGAAAAAAACTAAAAATATATATATCACTATTATTATACAATAGCTGTCAAATACTTCAAAACTACTTGTTTTACTTCCGGGTTTTGCAGACTGTATGCCAGTCTCTGCAGTCTGCACTCGTAGCAGCATGCCTGGCTCTAATGGCTGTGCCTGTGCTTTACAAAACCGGCTGCATATATATATGTACTAGTAATAGGATGTCAGAACTGAAAGGGTTAAATTAAAACATTTGTCACCAAAAGCATTTTCTGAACACTCTTACCAGATTTTGAGTTCCCTCTGGGTGTCTTCATGTCAACATGAAGAGCATACCTGCACATTCTAAACGTTTGTGCTTAATATGTGGTTCAAAACCTTATTACTTACCGTTTTTTTAGTGTTAAACAACTGAGATCCTTTTATTCAAGGGCAAGTGCGTAAAAAAAAAATAATAATTGATGCCAAAGTAAATAAACATATGAAAAACCTCTTTGTTTAAATGAATTTTTAATGCCGTACCACTGCTTTGTTGTTTTCCTGGGATTTGGAAGGAAACAGCAGCTGTCAGAACAGATTTAGCCCAGAGTGAGCCAATAGCAGCAGCCGACAGTATCTTACAAATGTAATGTTGTCTGAGTGCTGGAAACTGTAGCTATTATCACAAAATATGACTGCCTGTACTGCCAACAGACGTGATGTGTCTTTCTAAAGCACTGCACGCTAAAATGCATAAAACCAAGAAACTCCAGTGTCATTCATGGCAGGAACTTGATTGAATATAATAATCATTTTGTAAACCTTTTGTTGGTCCCTTAGGGAGTCTACAGTTTATTTATGTGTATTGCATAAAGCAAGCATGTGCACAATGATTCAACTCTACCAAGATAGGACAGCTGGCTTCACTCTGCTAGGGATAAATGTTGTCCCAGCCACTAAGTGTATAAAATTTGTACATCCCAGCTTCTGCTTTGGTTATCTTGGGATACTGTCATTTCCGTCTCCCAGATTAGGATGCTGTCTGATACTAAGGCCCTGCAAAAAAACACAGGCATTAGTCTCCTTTCTCGACTTTTATCCACACTACCCCTGAAAACTGAGACTTTTGAAAATGCTGGATTGGTGTTTCATTGTGAACGGATGAAAACGAAGGCTCTACTTGCGTTCTGATTTGACTGTGTTCATTGCATTGCCCTTCCCTGATTGGATCCTGCCGTTTACAACATCTCATTCCCTGATTGGTTGCCCTTCATGGGAGCAAATCGTATTCCAACATAATGGACAGACATTATGAGTCGCTTATTGCTATGCACCAAAATTGCATTCTGTGCAGTATGAATGCTGCGTACTGTATATGTTGTTATGGTTTTACGGTAAATCCCATGGTCAGTGGCATTACCGTTGTGGTGAAAAATTCAGAACATTAGAACATTAGAACACTCTAGACGAAAACAGGCCATTCAGCCCAACAAAGCTCGCCAGTCCTATCCACTTGTTTCCTCCAAGAAAACATCAAGTCGAGTTTTGAAAGTCCCTAACGTCTTACTGTCTACCACACTACTTGGTAGCTTATTCCAAGTGTCTATCGTTCTTTGTGTAAAGAAAAACTTCCTAATGTTTGTGCGAAATTTACCCTTAACAAGTTTCCAACTGTGTCCCCGTGTTCTTGATGAACTCATTTTAAAATACAAGTCTCGATCCACTGTACTAATTCCCTTCATAATTTTAAACACTTCAATCATGTCACCTCTTAATCTTCTTTTGCTTAAACTGTAAAGGCTCAGCTCTTTTAATCTTTCCTCATAATTCAACCCCTGTAGTCCTGGAATCAGCCTAGTCGCTCTTCTCTGGACCTTTTCTAGTGCTGCTATGTCCTTTTTGTAGCCTGGAGACCAAAACTGCACACAGTACTCAAGATGAAGCCTCACCAGTGCATTATAAAGGTTGAGTGTCACCTCCTTGGACTTGTACTCCACACATCAAGGCGCTATATAACCTAACATTCTGTTAGCCTTCTTAATGGCTTCTGAACACTGTTGGGAAGTTGATAGCTTAGAGTCCCCCATAAAAATCACATTGCAAATTACACAGTTGACAGACTCTTATCAATGTTTAATACTTGATCCATTCATTTAGGAGCAGCAGAATGAACAACGAGACGCTTAACAAAGTGGACAGATGTAGAATGCACCCAAGCTCACAAGCATACGGGACAGAGACACAAAAGTGAAGACAGAGACAGACACACAGGATTCATTTCATTACTTTTCTCCATTGAGTTAATTTTACAAATATTGTTTAGTACAAGATGCCCTCTGATTGCTGTGGACATCTTATCTCCTCACGAACCAACATAGGGTCAGAGTTAGGGTGTCGCTTTAACAATTGCTGTGATTTTATTTAAAGACATGACTACCGTCACCAGTTCTGAAAAGTGTTACTTTGAGTGTAACCAGCACATTAACTTGACACGAGGGCCAATCACTGCAATTCCTTTTCCATGCTGTAGTTCAGAGTTCTGCACACGCAGATACTTTTGAAAGTGCATGAAGCATATGATTATCTGATTTTTACACGGTTTTTTAATTTTTTCACTGCACCATCAATTCAAGGAGCCTTCCACCAATACGCACATGCCCAGTGCAGGCGAATGTAATTTCTTATGCGTCTTTGGTCATTTTAGTGCGGACGGAGATGCTTTTATAAACGATGTGAAAATGCTAGTGTGAACAGAGATCGTTTTTGTTTAAAATTGCCATTTTAAATTGAAAATGTTTTAGTGTGAACATGGCCTAAGCTCACCTGTTAGGTGTAGGTGTTTCTTAGTGTTGAATGGCACCCTGGGATGTGGTGATTCTGCATATCACTGAGATGGACTCTGAACTTTTGTGAGTTTATAGTAAAACAGGTGGGTCCATAAAATTAATGAACAACAGTAATATGTTTGGTAGGCCGAGAGGAAAGTTGGCCTCTTGTGATTGTTACACATGTACAAGTCACAGAAACACAGCCATTCAATCCGATTGATAATAATACAGTGGACCCTTGACTTACGAACTCAATTCGTTCACGAGGGCTGGTTGTAACTCAAGTTGGTTGTAAGTCAAGACTATTTTTCCCATAAGAAATAATGTAAATACCCATAATGCGTTCCGAACCTTCCACTGCAACACTTACTTGACCTTTTCATAAAAAAGGGTTGTATAATGTGCATAATTTACCAAAACACCAATCCTTTTTCTAATGTACTGACCAAAAAGTTATAAAAAGTGCCTAGCCTACCAGAAACAACAATTTCATACTGTACTCACCATTTAATTTAACATCTTTGGGCTGCAGGGAGGGAGGAGGAGAATGAAACGGAAGGTGGTTATTGTTTAGAAGGAGCCTCCTTATGCAAATCTTTTCTTTGTAAAATTATTGAGATGGTGGATTTCGACATGCTGTACATACCGTATTTATTTCCCAAAAATGAGCATTAGAAAATCAGGTGTGCGGCATACATGAGGAAACTTCTGCTTGGGCTCGCTCGCGCACTCACGCTCTCTCTCGCTCGCTTGCTCGCCCACTCGCGCTCTCTCTCTCGCTTGCTCGCGCTCTCTCTCTCTCGCTCGCTTGCTCGCCCACTCGCGCTTGCTCACGCACTCGCACGACAGTGCTCACTCTCTCTCTAAACGCTTCCTTTACAATCACAACGCGCATCGTACACAGGGCAGAACTTTTTTCGCAATTTTCTTTGTAAAAATTAGGGTGCGCGTCTTACACGAGGGTGCGTGGTACATGAGTAAATACGGTATTAGCGGGATCGGTCACATGAACACCACTCTCATATTTCCACATAATTTCCTTCTTCGTTTCGATTCTGATCGCTTTCTTTACCTTAGTTACCTTCTCTTCCTTCCTTAGCAATTATGCGTCTTGCTTGCCATGGTCTTAGTAAATTATATATATAGATAAATCACTGCACTGACCGAAATTACGTCCATAAACACATGTATCTGGGCTCCGACTGACGCTTACGAACGCTCTCGGCTGTTTGTTTACAATCGCACAAGCGGATACACGTGACCGCATTCGGGTCGTAACGCAAGATGTTGGTCGTAAATCAAAACAAAAATTTTGGTCGTAAATCAAGTTGTTCATATGTCAGGCCGGTCGCATGTCAAGGGTCGACTGTAATTCTTTAAATTTAAATAGTCCCCTTCTCACTTCTGAAAGTGCTTTACATAATGAGTGGACCAATGCATCAATGTGTATCCACCTGGATGATGCGATGGCAGCCATTTTTGTGCCAGTACGCTCACCTATATGTTAACTGCTAGGTGGTGAACGGGTGAGAGATAGTTAGCCAGTTAGAGACAGGGGATGATTAGGGGGCCAGAATGATTAGGCCGTGGTAGTCAGTTTAGCCTGGACATTGGGATACCCCCTACTGTTTATAATGGATGCCCAGGGATTATTTATGACCACAGAGAGTCAGGACCTCAGTGTCACATTTCATCAGAAGGATGCCACAATTTTGTTCCACACAGTGTCCATGTCACTGCACTGGGGCATTGGCATCCACACTCAGACCACAGGGTAAGAGCCCCCTGTTGGCCTGACCAATGCCTCTTCCAGCAGTAACCCATGCTTTTCCTAGATGGTCTCTCATTCAAGTACTGGCCAGGCCCGAACATGCTTAGCTTCAGATGGATGACCTCTTCTGAAGTGCATATGAGATGGCTGCTGGTGAGAAAGGGAAGCAATGCAGAAGTTACCATATTTTGGGGGAGTTTGGAATTGTGATAAGGGGCCTCATGTATAAATGGTGCATACAAACAAAAATCACAGAAGCAATCACAAAACAAAAACCAGCTACAATAAACCAGTAAAGCCGAGAACACAACTTACACTTCACAATAGTTAATGACAGTCTACTGGAACCTCCTCCTCAACGTCCATGTAAAGGCTGAGGGCAGTCCCAAGTTGTTGTCACACACGTGCTCATGGGAGGCAGTCAATGGGTTTAAACTAAGGGTTAAAATGCCGGGTCAGGGGCTGACGAAGTGCACTAATGTCTTTTCTCCCTTCTCTGTAGATCCCCAGAAGGAAAGACCACTTAAGCCCCAACCATCCAAGTACTGGCCAGGCCTGAACATGCTTAGCTAACACGTAGTACCTTTTTAAGTTAATGTCCATCAACGCAGATGGTGTCATCTGTCTGCATTTCACACTCTGCGTATTCTGTTTTCTTGAGGTTCAGTTGTAGGCCATTTTCTTCAAGTTGGATCTTCCATTGCTATACACGGTCCTCAGGAGCCCTTGAGATTCTTCTTTAAGAACAATGTTGCCGGCATAGAGGAGTGTCCACGGGTGTGGTGCTTGTAGGTCCACCACAGCTGCGTCCATACGCAAGTTGAATAGTGTTGGCGAGAATGTGTGAGTATCATTAAACTTGTTAAATTCAATAAATGTTCATTTCATGTTTCTCCAAACTTCCTTCATGATACACTCATTCTGAGATTATATTATATTACACTTTTTCAGGAAACAAAACCTTTGTAAAACATGTATAGTCCGGTGTTCTTATATTCAGTAGTCGCTCAGCCAGCTATACTGTACTCGTACATTCTTCAACTTTACCAAACAGAAAGTGTGTGGCTTCATTACACAAGTCTAGGAGAAAATGGTTGAGGGCTCCACGATTTTACCCCATTCATACCGAGGAAGCCATCTGTGTGCCTGCTGGGGACAAATCTTCTATCATAAACAATCAGCGCCAGACCATTAGAAAGGTTTGTGGAGGCTGGGTGGGTCTTTGAAAGTGTGGAGACTTGACTGTTTCCCATCAGCTTTTTGAAGATAGGAAGTGGATTGTGATGGAAGTGCTGAGACCAGGGGAAAGGGAAGAAGCTTCACTGTGAAATAATTGACCTTTTTCTGGTGAAACTCCTTAACATCTTGCCAGTAAGTAATCTGCTCAGGTGCTGGCTGATACTTTTCGGTATTACATGAGCTCAGTGCCGACAAAGGAGCTTAACTCTTCGGATATCTGACTTTTCTCTTCAGTGTGCTTTTGCTGTTATGAGACGTGGAGCTGCTGAAAGTCATCTGCAGCCTGGATTATAGCTGTGAACTCTCAAATGCATGATTAGACTACAACTGTTATACTAATTACTGCCTAACAGCCAGAATCCACCCTCCTCCCTCTGCTCAGCACACGTATCACAGCATAATCAGTAATCGCTGAATTAATTTGCACAGCAATCACTTGTTTCAGTGCTTACTGAAACAGACACGATGAAGGTTAACCCACTCCTGAGTGACGTGCATATCATGACAGCCCGTTGGTCTTTCTCTTCACTTCATTCTAAGCTCTGTGGCTGTCATACTTGTCCCTTCTGCATGTGCCCAGCCTGTTGGGAGTGAGGCGTGTCACGTCACTGGCTGTACTTAGCCAGATCTATCACTTTGATTTGTCCTGACTTCCACATGCCTCCGACCAGCCTTTTCACTCTGTAAGCAACTCAGATCTCCATCAAGCTGTCTACGGCTGTTACGATTCAGACTTTAGTGTGCTCTGGCAGACACTTGGCTAAGGAGCTAAGGGGCAGCCTGCAGGGGGTAACTTTCTTAAATGGCCACTACACAACAAAATCATTAGTGTTAAACTAATCCTTTAAGACTGTGTGTATGTGTGCACATGTGTGCCCACTTCACTCGCCAACCTCCCCCCCGGCCTGCGCTATGGGCCAGCCACTTCACATCTCTGCCACTCGCGTTGTGAAAAGGAGGGCTAAACGCACCCCAAGAAGATGCGGTCAGTCCTCCGAAACCCTCTCTTAAATGGTGATACAATGGGAAACAAATACAGTTTTTTTTTTACCTCCTCTTTGATCGATCAGCTGCTGGCTTGCTGCTGCCGTGCTGCGTGATCTGCATCTTGCGTGGCGCTTCAAACATTTAAAAGCCTGTACAGCAGCTATCATACTCTTTTATTTCCGGCCCCGGGCGTAGTTAAATCTCTTGGCACAAAGTCTCATCTCGCGGGACGTGAGTTCTTGATATTTTTTAGTTTATAATTTAAAAACGGAATAAGAATCTGAAAATCTATCATCACATTAAAGGTCAATAAATTTTGAAAAGAATGATACCAAACATATATATGGAGGGGTTAAATTAAACCTGATTTAAAGCGTGACAAAAAAGTGACATAAAAAGTCACATAAAATCGTTGCACAAAATCGTTGCAGTTTTAGGCTTAGGATTTTATATACCGTATTTACTCATGTACCATGTGCCCTCGTGTAAGACGCGCACCCTAATTTTTACAAAGAAAATTGTGAAAATCGTTTTGCTCCATGTACAACGCACGTTGTGATTGTATAGGAAGTGCAGAGAGAGAGAGCGCGAGCGAAAGAGAGAGAGAGCGCGAGCGAGAGACAGAGAGAGAATCCGAGCAAGAGAGAGAGAGAGAGCGTAAGTGCGTGAACAAGCGAGCAAGAGAGAGAGAAAGCGCGAGTGCGCAAGCAAGCAAGTAAGAGAGAGAGCGCGAGCGAGCCCAAGCACAAGAAGTAAACATTACAGAATTACATTTCCTCGTGTATGACGCGCACCTGATTTTCTAATGCTAATTTTCGGGAAAAAATGTGCGCGTGGTACATGACTTGCCCCCTACTCGCTTCGCTCGCCCACCCCCTAACCAAACCCCCCGGGGGGCACGCTTCACAGTTGCCACTTCCCGTCTCTGCCGCTCGTGCTGTGAAGGTGGGGGGGGGGGTTTTCAACGCATGCTAAGGAGATGTGGACGGAGCTGCGAGTCGATCATTTAAAAGCATGTACAGAAGCTGCTGCTACCGAGCTGTGTGATCTGCTTGTCGCACTGCATGTCGATCATTTAAAAGCCTGTACAGCAGCTGTCCTTTTGTCTCACTTGCTTGTCTCGTGGGATGTTAAAATGTCTCTGAGAAATTGTTTGTAAGTAGGTTGTGACGTGCAAGTAGTCTCGCAGGACTTCAAAGTGTCTCTCCGAGATAATCACATCTCGACCCAAGATTTTTTTATATAATAGATAGATATATATTTTAGAGTAGATATATATATATATATATATATATATATATATAAAATCCTAAGCCTAAAAGTGTGCATAGTGTATAGCACAGGCAAGTCAGGTTGGTGAGCGAAGCGAATATATACAGTATATATATATATTGTCACGGGCACCCAGCCGGGACACCTATATAGCGCCTCTAGTAGGAGAGGAAAGCCGCCCTGGTTGCTATAGGGGTCACGGGAACTGAGCTGGGAAACTCAACCCTATAGGGGCCCGTGGCCACCACCAGGGGGCAGATTCTGGTTCCTGAAGCCCTGGAAGCCAGCACTTCCGCCACACCAGGAAGTGCCGGCGGAAGTTCATTAAAGGGCACCTGGAGCATATCCAGGACAACATAAAAGGGGCTGTCTTCCAACAGTCAGAGAGCTGGTGTCGGGTGGAGGAAGGCAAGGCTTCCGAGTGTGGAGAGAAGGCAGCCCAAAGAGGACCATTGTGAAGTCGAGAGAGAGAGGGTGATGTGCGGGACTGTGTACATTTCTAAATAGTTTAATAAATTGTGTGTGGTGGACTTAAAACGGTGTCTGTCTGTCTGTGGTTGGGCTGGCTTTCACTATATATATATATATATATATATATATATATATATATATATATATATATATATATATATATATATATATATATATAT
>JANRMT010049829.1:26430198-26470137 GCA_026402145.1 Polypterus bichir lapradei | reverse complement strand
CTATCTATCTATCTATCTATCTATCTATCTATCTATCTATCTATCTATCTATCTATCTATCTATTTGTTTTGGATGTATGCTAATTTAGGTAATTGAATGTGGGTTTTTTTTATTTCTATTTGCATTTTACTGAGAAGTAGCAGCAGCACCCGACACTGCTCAGGTAAGACATTTCAGCGCAGAACTATCCAACTTTTACAAATGGTCTCAAAATGTGATATGTGTGCAACATTTTATCACTTGACAGAAGTGGAATCAGAATCCATGCCTTCTGTGCAACTGTCGTAAGACACCACTCACTCATGCAAGTTTCCGGAATCTTCTCTAGAGAGTGAAGCGCACCTCTAAATAACATTGCCTTGCTTTAAGTGACCAACCTCATTAGAATGCTTCCTTGTTGCTAGCCGTGAATTTACTTCCTTAATGACTTGCAGCTTCCTGAAAGCTTTCACGCCATACTAATGGAATGATGTGTGGTTGTTTATTTCACCCCACTTTCTTTCCTATGTGGTTGCTCTTCCTCTGTTTGTAAAAGTCAGATACCACCCTTTGGCTATGATGGCAGAATGAAACACCACCACAAACAAAAATCAGGACATCATTAACATACTAAGGAAAGCACAATCTTCTTATGCAATATGCTACTGTGGCTGTTCATTTGTCTGTCCAGGATTTTAAATCACCTGTAGCTCGCAACCTGTTTGACCGATTGACCTGAAATTTGGTACACATATACTACGTGACGTCTACTATCCACTTTCGGGGTGATGATTGACCTCCAAGGTTATTCCTCTTTTATTTTATTGTAGTATCAGCTCTCGCAGCAGCCAGCAGGGAGGCCGTGTGGTGCATGTGTACGGGCACTGTTCTCATTCCCTCCCACCTTCGCCATCAATTCCCCTACATCTTTATATCTTAAATCATTCTTGAGGCACATTGAAGACTTAAGTGCCAGCTTAAGTGAAAAATTAAAGAAAACGTACTAAGTAATTGCAACACAAACACTGACTTAATCAGTTTTAACGTGAAAAGATGCCAACGAAACGAGACAAGAAGTGGGCTGCCAGGGTGGAGAAAAGAAGAACTGCTCAGGAAGCAGCAAGCGCTTCAACCTCCGAGGAAACGAATGATAAACGTACAGAGAAAGAGGATGTCGTTACGGGTGTATAATAATGTTACAACATGGCCATGAAGTAGGGATGTAATTAATATTTTAGAACAGTGGTTTCTGCAGTGTTCCTAAAGAGCATCAATTAGCCATTTAGTGTTAGTGTCCATCTCTGAATGGTTAATTCTATTCTGAATAGAAATGAAGGTCAAACACACAATGTTTCTGCTGTATGGCCTTCATCAGGTGTCGGCATAGACTTCATCAGACTATACAGGTGAAGCTTTGTGTCTCACTTGGTCAGACTGGTTTTCAACTAACAATCCCTGCACCTACTTCAGTTGCATGTGCCATAACATTCCCTGTTGATCTGTAAGTGAAGAAGTACGGCATAGTGACTGAAATAGAAGCACAGGATGGGCAGATGCAGCCCTGTCCCTCCGATTTTCTCTGACACTCCTATAGTTGCTGTGTCCTCTGGCCTTTAACCAGCTGTGCTTGGCAGTACTTGACTGAACTTTGAGAAAGAAAAAAATTAAGAATGCATGGGGGTCTAACACAAAAAGACAGAAGTCTACATGACAATCATCATCAAGTCCTTCTGTGAGAACCCTAACTACAAAGAGGACTGTTTCATTTATGTGAGGTAGAATTCCCAGAGGGGACTGGGTGGTCCCGTGGTCTGGAATCCCTGCAGATTTTATTTTTTTTCTCCAGCCGTCTGGAGTTTTTTTGGTTTTTTCTGTCCTCCCTGGCCATCGGACCTTACTCTTATTCTATTTTAATTAATGTTGACTTTTTTATTTTCTTACTGTCTTTTATTTTTCTATTCTTCATTATGTAAAGCACTTTGAGCTACATTTTTTTGTATGAAAATATACTATATAAATAAATGTTGTTGTTGTAACACAAAGTTTAGGCTTTAGTTCTAACTAAACGTCTGTTACCTGCTTACTACGTGTGTTTGAAAGTCGGCATTCTTGCAAAATAAAGTGTGATATTTGGCTACTTTGACTGTCCATTGATGGCTCCACAATCCCTTGTTGCATCCGGGAGCCTCTTCAACCCAAAACCTTTGATAGACAATGAGGACACACGTGAGGACACATACATTTCATAAGGGGTTGGTGCAAACAGTGTCAGTGCTTTTATTAAAATCAATCAAAAGCAGTATTCAAAAGTGCAAGGTATTAATCAATCTTCTTTAAATAAATAATCCATAAAACAAGAAAACATGGAGGCCAAAAACAAGTCAATAAATGAGGTTAAATATCCTCGGCTGTAAAACCATGTTTTTAAAACACAAAACGAGCTACGTTAACCCTGTTCAGATCATTTAGCACAGGGAGACGTCAACCAGCTGAAGCAGACATCACTTAACCCTGGCCCATGTCTCGACCGACAATCCCTCGATGTTCCATGGGGCGCCACTCCGAGCCGGCTCCTACTCCAACCACCAGACTCTCAAGATCTCCGGGTGCCTTCTCCAAGCACATGTTGAACACCCTACAGAGCAGGAGTGACCCACAGCCCCCTACCTCCGGCCACATGCTCCTTCCCCTGGGTCTCACTTTCCCGTCCATCTACTTTCTCTCTGTCTTGCATTGGTTCAATCAGTTCCTTCGCATTCTTTTCTTTAACCTCCCTGCCTTTCTGTTGATCCTCCAATTTCTTTCTCTGTTCTGATCCCTCCTTGTCCTGTGCTGTCTCTTTTTATTTGACCTGACTGATGTGGGTCAGATATGCTTCTATATCTGAGGTGTGAAAGAGGCACCTGGCCGATCTGCTCACCTTTGCACATGTATGCACGATTGGCCAAGTGCCCCGATCAAGTGAAGAGCACTCATACATGGCCACAACCAATCAGAGTCTGTACTTCCCAGGATGTGATCATTTATTTAAAAACTGCACTGTGCCATGGACCTCTTACCACAGCTACATTAAGGTACAGGAAATTAGAAGACTTCTAATGATGGTGTCGTCTTGTTTAACACCAGACATTTACATCCGAATCATAAACTTTCAACTTAGTCTTCACCACTGCAGTTGCTGCTTCATAAATCATTAAATTGTATGTTCTGCTGAACTGCTTTTGCTTACATAATCATATTTAAAATGGCGCTGCTGAGCTGACCACTCCTATACTCTGATCCTGCTGCAGTCCCTTGCTTGTAAATTATTACATTTTTCACACGTTGTTGCCTCTTTTGTGAAAATTTTCAATATTTCTCCTCTCACCTATGTCTTACACGTCCCACCTCTTTGCTTCAGTTACGTTTTTTGGGTAGGGCGATGACGGATGACCCAGGAGTTAGTAGGTATGAGAAGCATTTAAAAATAAACAGGAATTTAATAACTACACTTTATTGAATTAAACGACTTACACACTACAGTATTTTTCTATGTAGTCTTCTACCACTACAATCCACTTGTCCCAGCACCCAGGAAGCTTATTAATCCCAGAAGAGTAGAAGTCTTTCGACTGCATGTTGACCCATTCTTGCACTCCTGCAATCATCTCCTTATTCAATTTGAATTTCATCTCTCCTAAAAATCCCTTAAGTGGACCGAAGAGATGACTGGAACTAATCATACACTCCAGACTGAGAGATACACTCTCCCCCAAACTGATTTTTAACTCTCAAATAAATCTGAGATAGAAGGACTCCTTCTTTTGTCAAAAATGTAATAATAATTTGCTGTGCCACACTGCTCTGTACCTCCTGCTCTGACATATTGATTACAACTGACAAGAAAGAGCAGCCAGCTGTACTAACGACAGGTTCAAATATGCATGTGTTTGTCCAATGAGTCAGGTCTACCTTGCACTCTTTGAAAGAACAAGAGCATGAGAATTTCTGTTTATAACTGAACGTCCCTCGTATTTGTTGTGAAATAAACAGACTCGATACACTCAAAAAGGTTTGGGGCAGCCACCCGTATAATATTTCTGGCTGCACAAAGGGTATGAAAATGGCACTGATGTGCATAGGTTGGAGTCCACAACTGAAATGATGTCTTAATGAAAAAATGGCGGCTTTAAAGGCCAGGATCGGAAGTGACATGGCAGAACTGGAAGTGACATTCTTCTGGGCTCCAGAACCGGAAGTGATGTCATCAAGGTCGAATCAGGCAGGTTTTTCCGTGTTTGGATTGCAGGGACAACAGAAGAAGGTTTTAGTGCACCTCGCCACCCCTAGCCTGGCATGGAATTACCTTCATTTGGTCCATACAGCTCCTTCCTACTCACACGTGTGTGACAATGTATTACAGTTTTGTATATTTTGAGGTGTAAACTCATGAGGATTCATATTCTAATATTTATTTCAATTTTGGAATTACATTTATGAAGAATAGTTTTGTTAACATCGTGGTTTTGTTTATTTACGCAAAGTTGTTTTAAAAGACACTTCGACCATTGCGACAATGACGTGGCAGGAGCGATGAAACAAATATACCAGCGATTGCACTATGATCCAGGTCTGTGTACTTCTGGCATTTGAAAATTTGTTTCAGAAAATATAATTTAATTAAAAGAAAAAGAGACACTTATTTGATTTTCAACTTAAAAGGGAAAAATGAAAAATGTCTAAACCAGAAGATTTTGTAGGTCAACAACCAGGTTGGGTAATGCGCCACTTGCAGCAAACACTGGTCACTGGTGAGTAGACTGGATCATCATCATGATGTTGGAACAGTACTCAGACGTGATTATAGAGATGGCAAAACAAGGCCTGTCATCGAAAATCATATCTGTAAATCACCAAATGTTAGCTGTTTCGCAGTAAGTAACAATAACGTTCATAAAAGAACCGGTACATCAATGAAGCAAAGTTTGCAAAGCTTGCATTTTTACCTGCAAGATGTGACTCAGTTTTTCTGCAGTCATGTCCTCGTCCTGGAGTGTCACTCTTTTACTGTTCTGAAAAACAATGTAATGGCCTATCCTCTGCTGATGCCAGTGTAACTTCAAGGCCGTCAATCGACGTGTTCGCACGTGTCGTCAAAAATCGCGCAGAAGAAGAAATACTTCTGGTTTCAGACAACAAAAATTCATCTGTTTTGTTGTTTTTGAGCTATTCCACTTTCATTATTTGAATCACGAATAAATCCAAAAAAGTATGTGTCATTTTAAGTTTATGACTGCTATTTGTTACCATAGAATTAAAAAGAATATCTTATTTTTCCCTCGTTTTATTCTTTAATCAAAAGTCAAAATGTGAAAATTCCTTTCATTTTCATTTTTTCGTTTTTGCTTCTAAAATGAAAATTCAAATACCAAAAAGTACACTGACCGTAACTTCAAGGCCGTCGATCGATGTGTTGTGAGGAGGACTGTTTGTACGTGTCATCAAAAATTGCGCATTAGAAGAAATACTTCCGCTTTCAGACAACGAAGATGCGTCTGTTTTGTCGTTTTTGAGCTTTACACTTTCATTGTTTGAATCACAAATAAATCCAGAAAAGTATGTGTCATTTTAAGTTTATGACTGCTATTTGTTACCATAGAATTAAAAATTATTTATTTTCCCTCACTTTATTCTTTAATCAAAAATCAAAATCTGCAAATTCCTTTCATTTTCATTTTTTCATTTTTGCTTCTAAAATGAAATTTCAAATACCAAAAAGTACACGGACCGATCAAGCTTATGATTTTTTTTTCAACTGTTCCTTTGCTTTTAAAAATGATTTACATCTGTAATCAAATGCAATCAAATGGTGGGGCGGGGGGCTGAGGGGGCAGAGAAAGACAGCAAGCTATTTATAATCTGTCCTTTTTTACCCCCACAATTCTAAGTTCCAACACAACAATAGGCTTCATAGCAATAAAGATATCTTATGTAATAATGTACCACCTTAATTTAAGACTACAAAATGTCAACGAACGTTCAGAAGCAATGTCTCTATGATAGTGAACTTTGTGAGCTGGAATGTCAAAGGTCTCAATCAGGAATGAAACTAAATTAAATTAAATTTTGCTTCACCCTATCTCACAATTATCATCTTGTCCCTTTGTTTTTACTGGTTGCCTGGTTTGTGGTAATAAAAAAATTTTTAACCCCTGCACTTTTTTTTGACTACGCTCTGCTTTTCATTTTCATCTGCTGCTGTTTTGTTTGCGCTCACAGTAATTCCTGGGCACACCGTTGCATTCTTAACAGTAGGATCGAGCCCTTCGTGCTTGTCATGTCACACCAGTATCTCTCTGAGTCTCGCTCACTCACTTTCTCGTTTGATCTTAGTTTATGGCCTGGCCCACCACCCACAAAGAAAATGGACCACCAGTGATTTTCCTGGTGGTGCCAATGACCACTCAATCTATGCCACACACTATGAAGAATGTATGTGAAAGGGTAGACTGACAGCACCCTTTGTGACATTGATGAGGTTTCTCCACCTTCAGAGTCTTCATCAGCATTTGTTTGCCCGTATTTCTGATCAGATCTTCAGGTCTGTGAGTCACACATCATATGCTGACTTTGACTGTCTCTTACCGGATAATGGCCTCTGTTCATGGCTTTTCTGTTCACCTGGCCTCTATTCTTCACTGCTAGTAATGATATATAATCATCTTCTTCATCAGCCGCTGTCACTGCCTTTAAGATGCTTCACATTACTCTCACTTCCTGAGTACAGACCCAGGCATGAATTGATTCTTGGGGTCTGATTCTGTCTTTTTTATTTTCAACATGTGCTTAACTCTTTGGCTTTAAGCTAACTAACACCACATCTCTAGTCAATCAATTGTTGCTTTACTGCTGTGCAGCAACTAAAAAAGAAATGCTTTATGGCTTAGATATTTGCAATCGGGATGGACATTGTGGTTATCTGGTGTTTTTTAAATCAGTGGTTTTTATTTCATAAGTGTGACTTTGTTTCTAATCAGGAGGATCCGAACCCATTAAACTGAATATTGGCAGTCTTCCCTTTTGTAAATAGAGAAGCTGAAATAGTCACGTTTTTATTACTGCTGCTTGATAAGATTTCAATGTCTCTACCATTAACCTCATCAAGTCAAAATGGATCAAAACCTAAAGCAGTTCTGAGTGATTGGCAAAAGCAAAATCTGAATAAGATGCAAACCCATGCATGCTGGGTGAATTCACTGCCATCATTTAACACAGGACTCCACTAATACTAAAAGAAGAGAAGAGAGGAGAGTGCTAAGAGAAAACCCAATGCAGACATAGAGATAGTGATCAGAGTTCAACCCGGCCTCCCACGGCTTTGTGACAGCAAAGCTAACTACTGTGCCACCTTACACTCATTTGTCAAAAAGGGACAACTGAAGATGTTGCACTTTCTATTCAAGTGGAACATTTAACAGAAGATGCAGACAGTATTCTGCTTCCCGCACTCTTTATTTTGTTGTAAATTGTTTTACAAGATTAGCTATTTTTGACCATCAATCTCTGTGGTGGGCTGGTGCCCTGCCCAGGGTTTGTTTCCTGCCTTGCACCCTGTGCTGGCTGCGATTGGCTCCAGCAGACCACCGTGACCCTGTAGTTAGGATATAGCAGGTTAGATAATGGATGGATGGATGAACCATCAAACTGCACTCAGTAACACATAGTGACAAAGTGAAAACATGTTTTCAGCAAGGTATGTAAATTTATTAAAAATCAACCTCTGAAATTGTGTGGTATTCAGACTTTGAATTCAACACTTTGTAAAGCATTTACTGCTTTGAGTCTTAACAAGTAGGACGATACAAGCTTTGTACTCCTGGATTCAGGCACTTCACCCCATTCTTCCTGGCAGTTCTTCTCAAGCTCTATTTGATTTGATGGGAACTGTCGGAAAAACTGCCATCTTCAGGTCTCCCCACAGAGGTTTAGCCTCCTTAGCGTTACACTTTTTCTCAAAAAAACATGTAAAAAGCACTGCATTTTATGGCTTGAAAAACTAAATTTTTATTAAATCTCATCTTTCTAAAGTAAAAGATGCAAAACACTAAAAGAACAAATTCAGAAGTGTAGAGGGAAGAGTGTCAGGAGTGACTTGTGACAGACGGGTACCAGCAAGAGCGAAAGAGAAGGTCTACAGGATGGTAGTGAGACCAGCTATGTTATATATGCTGGAGACGGTGGCAATGACCAGAAAGCAGGAGACAGAGCTGGAGGTGGCAGAGTTAAAGATGCTAAGATTTGCACTGGGTGTGACGAGGATGGACAGAATTAGAAATGAGGACATTTGAGGTTCAGCTCAGGTTGGATAGTTTGGAGACAAAGTCAGAGAGGTGAGATTGCGTTTGTTTGGACATGTGCAGAGGAGAGATGCTGGGTATATTGGGAGAAGGATGCTAAGGATAGAGCTGCCAGAAAAGAGGAAAAGAGGAAGGCCTAAGCGAAGGTTTATGGATGTGGTGAGAGAGGACATGCAGGTGATGGTTGTAACAGCGCAAGATGACAAGGGCAGGAAGATATGGAACAAGACGATCCGCTGTGGCAACCCCTAACGGGAGCAGCCTCAAGAAAAAGAAGGAGAAAGTATAATAATGATACAAATAATAATAATAGTAATAGTAATAATAATATGAACAGTACACTACACATATGTGAGTGACGAGTGTCACTTTTGGATTCCCAGAATCACTTTTGATTTCATTAACCATCTAAATTTCACTGCCTGAAGACAAGTTCACTTCATCATCACTGCTGATGAGAGGCGTTTCGTACGAGATGCCATTATGAGGCTAGGAGAAGACGTATCAAAACCGTTGCCCGGGTAACACTCGGGCCTGATGCTTACACAAGACACACCCATACCGTTGCCCGAGTAACGCTCGGCACTAGCGATGTTGGCACTTTTACGGGCTCAGTAATCCTTGGGTCTATGCACTGTTGCCCGAATAACACTCAGGACTAACGCTTTTAGCACTGTTTTTACAGCCCGGGTGGCACTCAGGTCTAATGCTAGTCCGGGCTTTGGCTGGGCCACTCACTGGCAGTCAGAAACTTACCCTGAAGCCACTTGAGTGTTGTGCTGGCTGTATACTTCGGGTGATTGTTGTGTCAATTGATGAACCATTGCCCCAAGTCTGAAGTCTGGTGCATTTTAAAGCAGTTATTCTTCAAGGACCTCTCTGTTTTTGGCTGCATTCACCTTTCCCTCAGTTTTGACACATCTCCCCATCCCTGCCATTGAGGAAGACCCCTATAGCATGAAGCTTCTTCCACGATGCTTCACCGTAGTGATGGTTGATCATCAGGGCTGTGTCTTTGTCACACATAGTGCTTGAAGTTTTGCATGAAGAGTTAATTTCTTGTCTCACCAGACCAAAGAATCATTTTCATCCTGCTCTCATGGGCCTTCATTTGGCAAACTCCAAGAAGGCTGTGAAATGCATCTGAGTGATGGACAGCTGGCTATCCTTCTGACAGGTTCTCTCATCTGAGCAGAGGACTTCTGAAGCTCTGCTAGACTGACCATTGGGTTCTTGTTCAACTCCCTGATCAAGAACCTTCTTGCCCAGTTAATCAATTTAGAAGAGTCCTGGCATATCCAAAATTCTTCTGTGCTTCTCTGAACACTCAAAGCTTTAGAAATGGTTTTATCCCCTCGTCATGTTCTATGCCTGACCACAATTTGATCGTGGAGGTCTACGGAGAGTTCCTTGGAGGTCATGGCTTGGTTTTTGACCTGACATGCAGTGTGTATGCCTTACTACTGTAAACTGTCCAGTCAGTTCAGTTTGCCAGAGGTGGAATCCAATCAAGTTCTTGTCACATGTCAAGTTAGGAATACTTATGTGAATGAGAGGATTCAACTTTTGATTATTAATAAATCTGCTAACCTTTAACCATTATGGGTTAATGAATATACGGGAAGGGCGGGCAGAAATAACAAGATTTTTTTTATTAAAAAAATTTGCATATTTCTCAGAAGATTTACAAAATTTAATCACCCTCAAAATACTCTCCCTGACACATGATACACTTGTCCCATTGCTTTTTTCCATTGTTCATTACTGTTCTGAAATTCTTCCAAAGTGATAGCCTTCAGTGCCTCCGTCGTTTGCTTCTTGACCTCCTCTACATCCTAAAAACTCTTTCCTTTAAGGCCCCTCTTCATTCTTGGAAATAAGAAAAAAAAACTCAGGGTGCAAGGTCCAGGGAGTGGAAAGGGACAGGGACCGTTGTCATCCTGTTTTTCGTGAGAAACTGCCACACACTCAATGCTGTTCTTTTGCAGGAGCGTTGTCGTGATGCAGAAGCCACTCGCCTGATCGTCACAATTTGGGTCGTTTATTCCACACAGCATCATGCAATCACTTGAACAGTTTAAGGTAAAAACCCTTGCCTGGCTCAAAGCTTCTTCTTTGAAAGCCTCTCAAAGCATTGTGACAGATTCTGTTGCTGTTTTTCCCAAAAGGAAACAGAACTTTATGCAAACACGTTATTCTTTCAAGTCTGCCATCACAAAATCGACGAAGACGGTAATGGAAGCTGAAGAAAAAAAATTACACTGACATTTCCCCAAGGACAACGCTTGGCCAAATGATTCAGATGGAAGTCTAGTACACGCACCTATCGGCAAACGTCGAAACTAACGCCCCTCCAGCCTCCAGAAAAAAATTCTCATTATTTTTGGGTTTTCCCTCATAGAGTGAAGAGCAAAAATGGCAAATTTATCCATTGCGGAAAAAAGACAGGGACACAAAAAAAGATTTGGGGTAGCCACGTCTTTACAGACTGGAGTCCAGAACAGAACTGAGGCGAGCAAGTAAGATGGCATTTATATAGGAGGTTTTGAGGAAGTGATGTCGATGGGGCCGGGACCAGAAGTGATGTCATTACGACCAGAGCGTCATGATCTTAGACTCAGCAGGGATTTCTTTCAGTTGGTCTGCAGAGGAAAGAGAGAGACAAGGTCAATGAACACTGCCATCCCCTGGATTGGCATGTAATTACAGCCCTTTGATAATAAGATGTGCAGAAAGTGAAGGGGCATGAATATTGTCTGTCGTGTTTAATGTCTTGAGCGAAGTGATAGAACTGTTTGTTGATCTAATATCTGGGAAACAAACATCTTCTCCCTTTGTCTGATTTCTGTGTATACTGCATGGTTGAGATGTCCACCCACTGAACCATCCATCCATTATCCAACCTGCTATATCCTAACTAAAGGGTCACAGGGTTCTGTTGGAGCCAATCCCAACCAACATAGGGCGCAAGGCAGGAAACAAACCCCGGGCAGGGCGCACACACACACACACACACCAAGTACATACTAAGGACAATTTAGAATCGCCAATGCACCTTTGCATTCATTTTTAAATCTGCCTTACCTAGTATGGGGCTTTGAAAGTCCAAAGCCCACCCTGTGAGAAACTGTGGTGGCTCAGAAGCTAAGGATCTGTGCTGCTATCCTGGAAGGTTGTCGGTTCAAATCCATGTAACTGCCATACGGGATCCTACTCCGTTGATCCCTGAACCTGAAAATTGCTCCAGGGGAGCTGTAAAATGGCAGACCCTGTGCTCTGATCCCCAAAAAGGTCATATGAAAGGACAATTTTTCAATGGGATTAATAAAGTTTACCAAATCATACATTTTTACACCCTTTAACCCCTTGGGGAATAGCGTACCCTGCAGGGAAAAACTACTTACAATACGGTCTGTTTTGGGTGTGAAATATCTTAAGATGTCTGAAAGTGAAGCCATGTTTGGTGCCATCTTCAAAAGGGGTAACATAGTGTGGCAAAAAAAACAGACAACAGACTGAAAAAGGTTTGGGGATGGTCACCCCGTATACTGCAAAAGATAAAGAAAATGCGTCTTTACTGGAGTTCAAAGATTAACAGCTGAGCTTAAATATTGGGTCCTTGAACAAGGCCCTTAACCTGCAATTGCTCCATCCTGGGTATGACGTTAATCTGCATCCAGCTCTGCCTGTAGGCCCTCCAACCTGCAGGGAAGAACCAGGGGGTTGGTGGCAAGATTGGCACTCCAGCCACCATAAAAAAGCTCACACTGTTCCATTCCATCTGAACTAGTGTGGTGCTGAGGTGTCACCCGTCGCATTGCTACCATCGGGTCCTAGTCTGGGAACTTGAGGTGGTTTGTCATGTGGTGAGTGCGGCAGTGCGCTGTATCAGTGCCCGCTCGTAACCTTAACTCTTTCAGGGCTGATGTCGACTTTTGCCAAAAGGAGGAGTTGACGATGGCAATCAACTTTACACTGTGACAAAACCAACCATTACATTTCAGTTGGACTCTCGTTGCTAGAAGGAAAGTTAGATTCATTGGTTTGACCAAAATTCCTTGTGCTCTCGTGAGTAGCAAGGCACACACAACAGCAAAAATGGCACTGACATCTGGCAAGAGATCAAAGCGAATGCATAAATCAAAATACTCCGTGGATGACGTTTTATTATTTCTGAACTGGACTATGACTTGTCAGACACAGTTTTTGATACAAGTGATCGAAAACGAATGTGAGGATCCAGTTTCAGCTGATTGGTCCCCAGCTAGTCATGGTACTGACAATGTTCACCAGGGAGGACTGCCACTTAACAATGATGAGAGTTAGAAACCAGATTGTGACCGTGACCGCTGCTGCTGTCCCAGCCATTCAAAGACAGCCTGACAGCAAGCCTGCCGCACATTCTTGGCATAATGGCAGCCACAGCATGCAGCAACAGACATTTTATGTTGATTTCTGAGTGAAACCATTGTTTTTTGTAAAAAATATTCAGCCCTCAAAGAGTTAAATATGGTGGAGAGAAGGAAAAGGTGGGGATGTAGGTGGGGATGAAGTCAGCAAAAGGAAAGAAAAACACGTCTTTACAGAAGTGCAGTTCATAAATGAACTGTCTAACAGTTTTAGTCTGCGCTATAAATCTGGTGGATAGGAGAAAGAGGTGGAGTCAGGGTGGCCAGAAGTGTAACTGATGTGGCAGAATGATGGATTCTGGGTATGGGAAATGATGTCATCAGTATTGGCCAAGAAGTGACGTCAACAGAGGCCGGGTCTTTGGGTGGACTGCAGAGGAACAAGAGGAGAGAGGATTACGTGAGAGTGTCAACCCCCGGGTCTGGCAGACAAATATCAGTATTTGAACCTGTAAACTGTCCCCATGTGCACGTGTGTGACAATAGCTAAAGGATCTTTGTCTCTTTTTAGAAAATGAGGTTTACTTTTGTGGGTAAATCACATGCATTGGGGTTTTACGATTACAATGCACCTGACGTTTCGTACAAAACTGCTCAACCTTGCCTTGCTTTTCATCCATCCATCCCCATGGAGGAACCTAAAAACATATTTCTAGATTTTGCTTTTAAATTGAACAGTTCACCCTTAATGTTTGAACAAAATCCTCTAGGCAATCTCCACAGTTTCCCTGGCAATGTTCTGAAATGATTGGCATGTGCAAATAAATAAAAGTCTAGACTTATGAAATGTTTATGTCAATTTCATCTTCAAATATGGTGTGATTATTGTAACACTTTTCAAATTGTATCTTCACAGCGCTGTCTCTGCCTCAGATGTAAAAATGACACTTTGATGTAGCTTCAGCTCCCATATTTCACAATCACTTTTCCTTCATTTTTTTTTTTCACTTTCCACACAATGTGATGATGATAATCAAGTAGCTCAAAGTAAAAAAAAAAAATTGTGGGTTTACAAATTCAACTTAAGTGTCCATACATGACTCCCATTGTGAGAAATTAAAGGGCATGGAAGCTGACATCTATTTATGAAAGTGGTCTTCACCTCAGCTGTAAAATGTTGATTTTTTATTAGTTTTTACTCCTTGCAAGTTTTCACATTGTATTCTTATACAACATTGAATCACAAGGGGATTTCATTTGGCTTTGTTGATGCTGATCCACAGAAAAAGGCTCTTTACTGTTCTGATAAAAAATTAGGCAGTAGACAGAAAAAGGTTTGGGGACGGCCACCCTGTATACTGAAAAGTCAGCAAAAGGAAAGAAAAACACGTCTTTACAGAAGCGCAGTTCACAAAAGAACTGACTAACAGTTTGAGTCTGCGCTATAAATCTGGTGGATAGGAGGAAGAGGTGGAGTCAGGGCGGCCAGAACAGGAACTGATGTGGCAGGAAGGTGGATTTTGGGTACCGGAAATGATGTCATCAGGGTTTGCCGGAAGTGGCGTCAGCAGTGGGTGGAGCGATGGTGATGTCATTGAGAGGCAGGGCCTTTGGCTGAATTGCAGAGGAACGAGAGGATCAGGTGAGGGTGCCCACCCCCAGTCTGGCTGACAAATAACGCTATTTGAATCTGTAAACTGTCCCCTGTGCGCAGAAGACAACCAATATCTGCAAAGTGGTCTAAATTATTACATATATCAGGCATAAAGTAATTGATCTCATAAGTTTACACCCCCTTTAAGTCACTATTTAGTAGATGTACCTTTGTCAGCCATGGCAGCCTTGAGTCTGTGTGTGCACCAAGCTGTAGATTTTTTTCCTAGCTGGCCCACTCATTCTGGACCCAAGTTCAGTTCTTGCCTTTGCTATCCCACTCACAGGTCCACGCTAGTCTCTAATGGCAAGTCCAGACTTTATTTTCGAATAAAATAACTGTTTATCTTTAGACAGATTTAATATAGGAAAATATTAAATTCAAACAAATCCACCGTAATAAAAGAATAAGTGTCTGCGTGTTCGTCCTGCTGCAATGGTATGTCTCTGTCATTCCAAAAGATGGTGCATCACAAACAATTTTAGTAACAAAATGCATTGCATTTGCATTCCAACAGATGGCACATCACAAACATTAACATTGCTTTCACAAATCCCATAGCAAATGGCTTATAACAGAGACATAACATTAACGCTGAGGCCTACGTTGATTACTTAGATTTCAACTGGTCTAAGATGAGTAGCACAGCCAGTTATTATTAAAATAAAATAATTATTGCTTGAAAACAATAAAATAAAATTTAATTGTCAGCTGAAAGATGGATTTTGTTAGGAGGTTGAAAAGAATGCTTTATATTTATAAAGCATCAAAAATGTATACAAATCAGATGACATAATTAGAGCAACTTTTTCAACATGTATCTTTATTTTGTAGCTTTTAAAACCAAATGGCATGTCATATTAAAGAGGCTGAATACTAATGGGAACAGTTACTTTGTGTTTTATATTTATAATTAATGTAGACCACACTGCAGTGATCTGTTTTCATTTTGACATTAAAGAGTCTTTTTTCTATTGTTCAGTGTCAAAAAAGCCAAATTAAACCCACTGTGGCTCAATGTTGAGATATGAAAACTTCCAAGATGGTGACTACCTTTTTGTAGGCTCTATACCGTCAACTCATTCCTTCAACAGCCATCATGTTATGATCTATAAATATAGGAAATCCATATCTCAGCAGTCCTAAGGCCATCTGTTAATGCTCCCTCTCATAGAGCTCATGGTGCGCACACGGCTCAGCCTCATCATGCTGTAGTTGACTTTTCATTTGCTCTTTGAGAACCCATCCATCCACCCACATATTTTGAAGTCTTTTTCATCCATCCATCCATTATCCAACCCGCTATATCCTAACAACAGGGTCATGGGGGTCTGCTGGAGCCAATCCCAGCCAACACAGGGCACAAGGCAGGAAACAAACCCTGGGCAGAAGTCTGTTTCTTTTTCTGTTAATCAATGTCAAAAAAGCCAAATGAAATCCACTGGAATTCAATGTTGAGTTATGGAAACTTCCATGGGGGTGACCAGTTTTTATAGGCACTGCATCTTCACCACCTTCCTTCAATGTCCATCTTCCCATGATCCATAAATTTAGGAAACCCATATCCTCGCAGCCCAAATGACGTCTTTTAAAACTCATTGGCTGCCCCTTATGGTTCACACACGGCTCAGCCTTGAACCTCATCACGTTTTTGTTGACATTTTATTTGCTCTGATTCATCCATCCACCCACATATTTCTAAGCCCGTACCTTTTTCCGTTAATCAGTGTCAAAAAAGCCAAATGAAATCCACTGAGATTCGATGCTGTACAGCAATAAAATCTGAATCCTTTCAAGAGGGTGACAACTTTTTAAAGGCCCTGCATTTGGGGATTTTACACGCCTCTGAACAGCTGGTAGAATTTCATCAGAGGACAAACGGTCGAGCAAGAGGCCTTCTGCTCCGCTCATCACAACTTGGCACTTTGCATGTGACCTGGCATGATTTTACATGTTGGAGCACTGGCACGTCAAGAAATGCTACGGCTTGTCAAAAACTGCATAGCATGACTTAGTGGAATACAAGTAGACTTAATTTGGCATAGCTTAAAATAACACTGTAAAATACCACGCAGTGGCATAGCAGACACAGTGACACAGAGCCTGATGTGAAGAGGCAAAATGCAGCGTAAAGCACAAGCCCATACATTCACCGAGCTGGTGATGTACGCAAGCAGTGCGATGAATCCCCCTACGTGGCTGCTGCCTATCTGTCTTCACCTCTGTGCTCTCCTAACAATTGCGAGAGCAGTCTAAAAATATCAGACCACACAAATGAAATGATAGCAAATGGGGCGCACTTGGTTTGTGCTTCTAATTACATGGCTTGATCTACAGCTCATCAAATGGCGAAATTGATAGCGCAGCGTTTGTCCATTTCTAATCAGGCCCTCCTCTACTACCCTCCCTCTCCGTCTGTTCCTTTCCCTCTCGATCTCTAACGCAAGACAAATCATTGCCATTTGAGCGGCTCATAATTTCAGTATTTCAGAGAAAATCGTTCAATGGCTCTGCAAATCAAAACAATTTGGTTTGCAAGGTGTAATAGACAGTGAGTAGGTGTTGATGTATTTAACTCACTAGAATTATAAAAACACTGTTATCAATCTCTGGCTGTGCTCAGTAAGGTCACCAGCCTTACTGAGCGCAACACAGCAAACAAAAGCCTTTGGCTTGCATTAGATCAAAACCTCTAGCTCCATTCCCAAAAGACGGGACACACGTTAAACCCTGTAGGTTACCTCAACTGACAAATACTCTGCTCCTCTTGCAAGATCATCCAATCAGCTGAAAGGATAACCACCATATGAACCTTTCTTTGAAACAATCATGTAGTAGCCAGACATCCAAAAATCTCCTACCCAGCAGTGTTTTCCTGGTAGCCACACTACCTTTGCTTCTGATGACCCCAACCAGAATCTAACATGACCGCTGCCGCTGGCAGGCATGCCGGCCCTTCAGAAACCCCCTCTTAAACAGTTTTTCAATGGAAAAGAAACACACTCTTTCAGTAACTCTTTGCGGGATCAGCTACCGGCTTGCCGCGTGACTTGTTCCTATGAACATTTAAAAAAATCGAGCCGTGGCCATCCTGTGTTCCTTCACTCTCCTGTCTCTTTTCCCTCAGACTTGCTCCGCTCTGGCCATTGCCACCGGCCCACTGGATCCCCTTGATGAAGAAGATTTTGTGTTCTTTTGAGCAGGAGACGGGGCCGGTGCATCACGTTTCACATCTGTTCCCTGTAAGGCCAGTTTGCCTCTGTAAGAGACTTGTGTTTGTAACTGGCAAAACGGCAATAAAGTTTCTACTCCTTGGATTCTCCTGTGCAACTTTGTGACCCAAGCTTGACAAGTGGTACCAGAAGTGGGGTATTGCACGAATGGATCATCAGAACGCTCCATGGTTGGACCTTCTGAATGTTCCCCTACCTCCAGACTCAGAAGATCAGCCACCTCTGCCAGCTACTCACCCCAGAGACGTGCTTGTGAAGATGATGGCCCGGAGGGTTTCCTGTTCAGCTTTGAGTATACGGCAGTGTTGGTGGGCTGGGACAGACGAAACTGGGCTTGCATCGTCACTTGTCACTTTGTATTTATCTGGAGATGCCCTGCTGGTCTTGCGAAACATCCCCCTTGAGAGAATTGGGGATTATGACTTTTTGAAGCAGCACATACTACTCCGTACAGCTTCGGGCTCCTTTTCAAAGGGGCGTTCGGTGCGGCTTTGGCAGTTCGACCCTGATCGCCCTGTCCACACTTAGCTGCAAGACCTGCTTCATCTTATCCAAGGCTGATTCCGAGGAGACACCTTCAAGCACATAGTGGAAAAGGTCGCCATCGACGCAGTGGTGTCCGGGATAGCTGAAGAGCTCCGAGATTAATTTCTGTGGCACAATATTGACTCGTTAGATGTCTTGGTTTGTAGATTGGAAGGCACTCAGACTGCGTGGAAGCAGGGAGGACACACTTGAACGACTTCAAGCCCTCCTCAGCCCCCCAAGAGGCTTCCTGCGAGCAATCGCCATTCATACATGCCGCAGCCATCTTCTTCTTGATGAAGAAGATTTTATGTTCTTTTGAGCAGGAGTCGGGGCCAGTGTGTCACTCTATATCTCACTATTCGGAGGTTGGTTCACACGTGGTCATCTTCTTTGCTCTTACCATTTGTTCAGCTGATATGACAGAACTTGATCTGGATGACCCTGTGGAACTCAAATGAGCTAACGTTCAAATAACTCTTAGTTGCCCTCTTTTCCAATACTCATTTCACCCTTAAATGAACGTTTGGGGCAACGGTCATCCAATCACCTCATAGCCAAGCACTCCGCCAGATGATCTTCATCGGGGCCTAATTCCTAATTACAGTGGTGCTTGAAATTTTGTGAACCCTTTAGAATTTTCTATATTTCTGCATAAATATGACCTAAAACATCATCAGATTTTCACTCAAGTCCTAAAAGTAGATAAAGAGAAACCAATTAAAGAAATGAGAGAAAAATATTATACTTGGTCATTTATTTATTAAGGAAAATGATCGAATATTACATATTTGTAAGTGGCAAAAGTATGTGAACCTTTGCTTTCAGTATCTGGTGTGACCCCCCTTTGCAGCAATAACTGTAACTAAACGTTTCGGTAACTTTTGATCATTCCTGCACACCGGCTTGGAGGAATTTTAGCCCATTCCTCCATACAGAACAGCTTCAACTCTGGGATGTTGGGTTTCCTCACATGAACTGCTCACTTCAGGTCCTTCCACAACATTTCGATTGGATTAAGGTCAGGACTTTGACTTGGCCATTCCAAAACATTAACTTTATTTTTCTTTAACCATTCTTTGGTAGAACAACTTGTGTGCTTAGGGTCGTTGTCTTGCTGCATGACCCACCTTCTCTTGAGATTCAGTTCATGGACAGATGTCCTGACATTTTCCTTCAGAATTCTCTGATATAATTCAGAATTCATTGCTCCATCAATGAAGGCAAGCCGTCCAGGCCTAAACCATGATACTACCACCACCATGTTTCACAGATGGGATAAGGTTCTTATGCTGGAATGCAGTGTTTCCCTTTCTCCAAACATAACGCTTTTCATTTAAACCAAAAAGTTCTATTTTGGTCTCATCCGTCCACAAAACATTCTTCCAATAGCCTTCTGGTTTGTCCACGTGATCTTTAGCAAACTGCAGACGAGCAGTTTTCTCCTTGCAACCCTGCCATGCACACCATTGTTGTTCAGTGTTCTCCTGATGGTGGACTCATGAACATGAACATTAGCCAATGTGAGAGAGGCCTTCAGTTGCTTAGAAGTTACCGTGGGGTCCTTTGTGACCTCGCCGACTATTACACGCCTTGCTCTTGGAGTGATCTTTGTTGGTCGGCCACTCCTGGGGAGGGTAACAATGGTCTTGAATTTCCTCCATTTGTACACAATCTGTCTGACTGTGGAGTGGTGGAGTCCAAACTCTTTAGAGATGGTTTTGTAACGTTTTCCAGCCTGATGAGCATCAACAACTCTTTTTGTGATGTCTTCAGAAATCTCCTTTGTTCGTGCCATGATACATTTCCACAAACATGTGTTGTGAAGAGCAGACTTTTATAGATCCCTGTTCTTTAAATAACACCGGGTGCCCACTCACACCTGATTGTCATCCCATTGATTGAAAACACCGGACTCGAATTTCACCTTTAAACTAACTGCTAATCCTAGAGGTTCACATACTTTTGCCACTCACAAATATGTAATATTCGATCATTTTCCTCAATAAATAAATGACCAAGTATAATTCTGTCTCATTTGTTTAACTGGTTTCTCTTTATCTACTTTTAGGACTTGAGTGAAAATCTGATGATGTTTTAGGTCATATTTATGCAGAAATATAGAAAATTCTAAAGGGTTCACAAACTTTCAAGCACCACTGTACGTTGTCCACCGTGTGTACGCACAAACACACACATACACTCCACATGCGCATACTGTGCACTCAACAGGGCCGATGGTTATCTCCACCTCCATCCCTCAGAGCATTTATACACTCAGAAAGTGTACTGCTTAATTCTTTATATTCTCATTCTAGAAATAGCCAAGCCTACACTAACTTGTCTTTTGAGCCACCCTGTTACGTCTTGTCAAAAGGCACAGGTTAACCTCATTGATAAGAAATGAAATGTGTTTAACCCATTTCAATATGAAGCTGCTAACCCTGTCAACAGCATCCTGCCAATGTAGATGTCACTGTGGTCTGCCTCCTGCTTTCTAAAGTCTATGACCGACTCCTTGGCTTTGCTGACAATTTCAGTGAGATTCCATTGAGTCAGCAGGTAGACCTGTCCTCTGTAAGCTGACATATAATTGTTGGCGCCATTAGCACATTTAATGAGATCTGGCCACAAAATCAAAGGTGATCAAAGTGTACAGAAGGGGTCTCAATGCACTATCCCCTTTTATCAAATGTTCATTCAGAATTGTCAAGACAACCAGCTCAAGAAGCCCTATTCTAAATTGGACACAGACTATTCTCTACATGCTTTAACCAATATCACACACCCTACAGATCTCATCCTGGCATTTACGCACATCCATCTTCAAATACACACAACCTTCAGTGGTTGATCTTCATTCTAAAAGCCCATTCCTCCAAAGTTAAAGGTCTTCTTCTAAACTTACACTTAACACCTGCTATCCCAACCAACCACCTCCACCATACTCGCAGACCTCATTTATAAACCTGAACCTGTACAGGCCTACCTCTGAAACACTCAAATGCTCTATCATGAAGACCTCATATACAGAAGGCCAAAAACCCACCCTGCAATTTTTACAGAAATCTGCAAAACAGCACGAAAACAGAATATGTCCAAACAGGAGTCCTCATTCTGAAAGTCACACATACGCTGACCTTCAAATCTCACCGAGATGTTCACAAACTCTCATCCAAAAGGTTCTTCCAAAAAGGGCCATCATGAGGTTCTCATTCTGATATACACATCCCCCCATCATACCACCATCAACTACAAACCTGATTTTGAATACAATCAATGAATCTAATGTGTGTTTTGAGGAAAACAGAAACATTCATCCATTCATACATTTATTCATTTATCCATCCATGCTAAGGATAGAGCTGCCAGTCCAAAGGAAAAGAGGAAAGCCAAGAGGAGGTATATGGATATGGTGAGACATGCAGGTGATGGGTATAAACAAAACTGCTAAAACTGATCCTTGACTCCCTAAAACAAACACCAATACCTGAATAAAGTGCTTCTCTATTGAGGAATTACTACGTGCATTTCCATTTTTGTGCAATGGAAGAAAGCAGTGCAAATCAAACTTCTCATTCAGCCATGGTGGACAAGCTAATATTCTGTAAATGACCATAACAAAAAAATGCAAAAAAAATATATATATATATTAAAAAACATAAAGCTGGGTCAAATATGAAGCCAGTGAGATGTCTTGAAAATGGCAGCTGCTTTTAAGAAGAGCTCCTTAATAAGAATTAACTGATCAATTAGTTGGTTTAATGAGTCCAGGTGGTGAATACGACTGTCTGCTTTCAGGTATACAGCTGCAGATCTCTTATGGTTTTCGGCTCTGAGTTGAAAATCTGTTCAATCTGCAAACTAATCCTGAAATTGGCTGCCTACGATTTTGCGGCCTTCATTGCAGAACTCCTGGACATTCCCTTTGCTTTCTGTTAGGCTTCTTCGCTATCATCCCTAAAGCTCTCTTTGCAAAACCTACTCGGTGTTGAACTTTCTGCCCTCATATGGACGGTGCCTATAAAAATTTGAATTTGGCTTCTTTGACAACAACAGAAAATGTCTCTCTAATGTCAAATATAAGAGATCTCTGAAAGGTGTTCTAAGTTCATTACAGATATAAAGCATAAAATTAGAGTATTCACCTCTTTCTCATCAGTATTTAGCAGTGTGATCAGTAGGAGGCGTTGCAACACCCCAAACCCCAGGCACAACCACACAGACACAAGTCCCAGGGGGAAATGCCAGGTTTATTATACAAATACCTTACAAGGCTTCCTTCTAATAGCACAATACAATTCTCTCTCTCTCTTTCTTTGTTCTCCTCCAAACCTCCCAGGCGAACTTCAGCCATCATCCACACCCGACTCCAGCTCTCCAGGATGAGGTCAAGTGGCTTCTTTAATCTTAAACCCAGGAGTATTTCTGGTGCCCATTGGAAGCACTTCCAGGTCAAACAGAAGTCCCACAATGTTGGGATCAGGGAGTCTTGCAGCACCAGACAAGGCTGCCCCCACAGGACTACAATTCCCAGCATGCTTTGCAGGTGTCCATATAGGTAGTATTGCTAAGGGATGCTGCCACCTAACATATCGGGGTAGCATGTATTCATGATAGGTTGATGCCCCCTCTTCTTTCATCACATTGGCCTCCCAGTATTGTTCCTTACCCCATCCTGGCCAGAACGCCCACCCATGTCCGCCATCCTTCACAGCAGATGTGCCTTTGTCAGTCATGACAACCATGAGTCTGTGTCTCAATCGGCTTTGTACATTTAGACTCAGCCATTTTTCCAACTTTTTCTTTGTAAATCTGCTCAAGCTCTGTCAAGTTGTGTGTTGATTGTGAGTGAACAGCCTTTATCAAGTCCAGCCACAAATTCTAAATTGGTTTAAGATCTGGGCTCTGCCACTCAAGGTCATTAGCATTGTTGTTTTTAAGCCCTTTCTGTGAAGCATTGGCTTTAGGCTTGGGGTTGTTGGCTTCCTGGAAAGCAAATCTTCTCCCAAGGTGCTGGTGTCTTGCAGACTGCAGCAGGGTTTCCTTTAAGATTTCCTCAGATTTTGCTTCATTCTTTACTTTCCAGAGCCTGCTGCAGAGGAGCATTCCCACAACATGCTTCACAATGGGAATATCATATTTTTTATAATGTGTTCTATTTAAATATGGAGTTTACTCTGATGGTCAATAAGCTCAGTTTTGCTCTCATCAGGCCATAGAGCCTTCTTCCTGCTGACTTCAGGAGGTCAAATTTGCCTTCTGGCAAACTCTATCCAAGATGGTATGTGCATGTTGTGACATTTGGTTTTCTCTTTGTTACACTCCCACAACACTGGGCCTGGTGAAACATCCTGGGCAAAACTTGATGTCCACATAGTCTCTCTGACGTCATCCACTATTTCAGAGTTCCCATAGGTCTTTTGTTGGCTTCCCTCTCTAGTCTTCTTGCACAATCCCTTGCTTTTTGTGGAAGGCTTATTCTGGGTAGATTTGTAGCTTTTTCTATTCCTGCATTATTATTTAACTGCACTCCAGGAATATTCCTTGACTGGGATATTTTGTTTTCTCCATCCCTTGACTTATGCTTTTCAATCCCCTGAGTTATTTGGAGTGTTCTTTGGTCTTTATTGTGTAGGTAAGACCACCAAACTGACTCACCACATGTTGGACCTTCCAGACAAATGTATTTATGTGACCAGACAGCTGACCTCCATTAAATTAATTCTGTGAATTCTAAAACCAACTGGTTGAATGAGTGATGATTTAGGTTTGTCATATTAAAGTGGGTGACTAATTATATAATTATTTTGTGTTTTTTATTTGTAATTAATTTAGATCACTTTGTATAGATCAGTTTTCACATTGATGTTAAGGCATCTTTTTCTGTTGATTAGTATCAAAACGGTCAAATGAAATCCACTGTGATTGAATGCTGTATAACTATAGAATATGAAAACTTCGAAGATGGTGAATAATTTTTATAGACACTGTATTTTCACCACATTCCTTCACATTCCATTGTCCTAATATTCATTAATTTTGATTTTAAATCCAAACTCCATATCATATCCCAAATGGCATCTGTCAAAACTCACTTCTCATAGACCTCATGGCGTACACATCGGTCAGACTTGCATCTTATCATGTTCATGTTGATGACGTATATGCTCTGTGAGAACCCATTCACTCATATATTCTAATCTTGCTTAATCTTGTTCAGGAACAAGAAGGGCTTAGGTCTCTTTTCTCCTTCCACCATGCTAACGTTAGTGTTCACACCAGTATACTCAGGGCCAAACTGATCCTCTGATCATAAGGCAATGTGAGTGTATACATTGGCTGATATTGCATTTAATACATAAAGTTGCATTCACTACCTGTGAAGTCCAGTCATTAGTCAGTGTGAGACATTCAAGTAAGAATTTATTTATTTATTTATTTATTTATTTATTTATTCTTCAAGTTTAATTTGTTTCAAATCTATGCATTACAGACAATATAACAAAATCACAAGGTTTACAACAGCTGTTCAATCACAAGAACAGTTGATGCCATATATCACAGAAACAATTAAGATTAGTATTCATAAAACCACACTAAAGAACCCACCCCCACCCCATCCCCATCCCCACCACAAGTAAAGAGCTAATTAGTTATAAAAAACAAAGAGCCACTGTGTTATACAGTATTTTATTAATTAAAATGATAAGACTTTAGCAGAGACACGGACAAGAATCAGCCGACTTGTTTTAGAATACAATACAATACAATACAGTTTATTTTTGTATAGCCGAAAATCACACAGGAATAACATCTTGCCAAATTCTATGGAAGCTCTGCACAGTTAAAATTTGAGTATTTGTATTTTGTATAATATAAATGTTCCCATTGAGTTACAGCGATGCTTAAGATTCTTCTGAGTAGAATTATTTGACATACCAGACGTGCTAACAATGTTGTGCAGGAAATAATGATCAGTTTATCATCAAATAGTCTAATCTCAACTGAAATAACTCCAAAGACTGTTGTAAAAGGGTTCAAAATGATTGTAAATTCTGCACTATGTGATAGATAAGAAAAAAACTTCTCAAAAGAGACATTCTTAAAACATATGCCCGAGCAAGGCTGAAGTTGCTTGTATAGTTCAGAATTAGGATCCAGACTTTGATCATTTCAGAGGAAACAGGTGTCTGGTGAACACTTTCAAGCTGAAATGCGGTATGTTTTGAAGAAATTGAAAAATGTAATGCCACAACTCTTAGAATCCCCTTGGGGTGGTGCAAAGTGAAGAATGACACTGGAGCTCAAGTCAGGTCAATCAGTTCTTTACTTCTGCAGAATGGAAGCTCTCAGTTCAACAGAATAGAAGAGCAATAAAACCTACAAAGGAAACAAGGTGGTTTTATAGGACAGAAAACAATGACTAGATGCAGGAAGTTCTTCTTTATTGAAGCATTTCTGGGAATCTGAAAGACATTACTGAGACATGTAGTTGAAGTAGAAACCTTGAAAGCCTTTAAGAAGTATCTGGAAATGTTATGGGGACAGCTGAGCTATTAGCTAAACAAATAGGCATGATGAACTGAATGGTCTCCTCTCTTTTGCCAAATTTGTAATGTTCTTATGTATTAAAATTATGATTGGTTGGCAACAATAGGCTTACCCATGGCATTTTTATGACTGGCTGTTACCAGTTACCATGCAGAGGTATTATTGTGGGCAAATACCCCAAAAATAGAAGGATATTGATAAGACTTATCTCATGTCCTTCTTCTCTCCCTTCTACCACAAGCTACTACACTCCTATATAACCCCCTCCATTCTTTTGATCAACAATACTGGGACCCCCTACTTGTACAGACATTTCCTAGCATAGCTCAATAAAGGTTACAGAACAATTCTGAGACCCTTACACTATGCATGACATACATTTGAAGTTGAGCATCTTTGAGATATTAAAGAGAAACCAACACAGACATGTAACACATGACAGAACATGTAAACTTGTAGGATTTAACATTATCTACTTGAGCTTCTGGCACTGGAAGAGCCTATTCAAGAATAGATACAAGAAAGATACCAGCTATGTACTGGGCAGCACTGTTTACAAGGCAAGAATGAATTCTGGTGCATCAACAAACACATCTTTGGATATGACAGAAAAACCAGAGTGCCCATAAGAAAACCCACCCAGACACCGGTGAATATGCCAACTACACACAGGTGGTAGCAGAGCCAGAATTCAGTTGCTGTGAGGCGGTGGAGCTACACCTTCAAGACACATCTATGAGGCCGATTGTTAGACTATCCCCCACCTACTCCAGCGTCTTAATACTGTATGACCACCCTGATTCCAAAAATACACAGCTCGCCTCATACCTCCTTAGCCCTAAACCAAACTCTAAGACTACAGGCCTCTGGTCTATGCTCTGACAAGCCATTCCTTCTTCAGATATACAGTATGTCATCTCTAAATGTGCTGGCCAAAGTGACAGCCATCAGATTTCTGAGCCCATTGGCCAGGCAGATGCATTTATTCTAATTCTGACCTATGACAGTCATTGTTTGAGCAGCTTGTCTGAACTATGCTGTGGTGCTTCCCAGGTGAATGCTGAGAAGGCTGTCATGCACGATTATAGTATTTGACTTTAATTGTTGTGGACATTTCATAAATCTACGGTGGACACACTACACACGGCTCATGTCTACCTCAGCTTTTTTTTGCTTCGGTCTCCATCTCTGCTGGCTGCAGAAACTTGGAAGTGGGGCATTGAAACCTCCTCAGAAATTCTTTTTATATTTTATCACAGAACAGGTCATAAGCAATGATATGCCTTATTACAAGTTCAAAGAAGAATGCAGTTTGAGTCGAGGTGCATTAAAGGAACACTCCACCCAAAAAAATGGCCATTTTTTATAAGTTACCTACCCCATGTGTTTTGTAGTGATGAGCAAGATGAAGAATTGAGATAAAAATATTTATGATAGAATGATGCTTTGTGATAACTAAAGCTGGACTGAAAAAAACACATTACTTGTGTCACATAAACACTTGTTAGCTTTACGGTTGCATGCTCCAGAAGAGGAAAACGCATGTCATTTCTGCTAAATTTATAGTTAAAGAAACGCTTCCAGGAAAAATGACTTCCAAGCATAAACAGATTCACATGGAATTGAACTGCAGATAGGACTCTGAATGAGGGGAGAGACAGATCTTCTGTTGGATGGAATATTCCTTTAATTGATGTTCAAAATCTCTCGGCTCTAAAGACACTCTCACAGCTTTCGACACTCTCGCCGTGATGTCTGTGATGGACTGCAATTGTTCTGGATAGACAAACTCCCCTTGTTCTCCCAGCATGGAAAGGCACTAGCAACCTTTTTGGCCCAAATGCCCATCCATCTACGTCCTTTCCATTTCCGTTCAGGCAATGAACCCCCCTAACTGGTTTCATGGTAGGTTTCCAGTCATCAGTCCCCAAGGTAAGCACGTCGTTGAGATGGAGTCATAGGAATATTATGAGGGGAAAGTGGAAAACAGCAATAAAAGCAGTACTCCACGCCAACACTGCCCAGGGCTGGATCTGAACCCAGTCTTCTGGACTAGTGAGACAACAATGCTTAGCAGTGTTCCACCATAGCACCCATTTGCACAACAGATTACTTTTCCACATTATTCTCAAACCAGCATAAGCTAATTCAGGGTGGCTGCTAATGGAGCCTAGTGGTACTGAGCACAACGAGGGAATCACCTTCGGATGGGGTGCCAGTCCAGTCATGGCATATTCATTTAGCTCACTGTAAAAGAGAAATAAAGTCAGTAGGCTCTCACAGAGGTTGCAACTTTACCAAATATCCCAAATTCTAACAAGCTGGAATAGTGGCAGTGCCTACAGCCTCGACTGGCTACCCTGCAATTCACTGACCGCAGACAAGCAAGTGAAGGCCTTTGCTTTCTTTCCACTCGAGCTTCCCCCAGAAGTACCTGCTAACTAGCAGTGCTGCCTTCCCCCTGCCCGCTGGGTCTCACTGAGCCGTGGCGCTCCGCGTGATTGACAGGGCCGTTAATCGGATGCACGATTTCGGCAAAATGAAGATCAAAAAAAAAAAACGTGCTTTCCACTGGCTGCAGGGGTTCTAAATTTTTAATCCCTCTCAGCAGAGCACCCCATGCTGATGTCCGCAGCGTCTGTGCTTCCGTCGATTGCACCGCCTGCCAAAGAGCATTAGCGTCAGCCCTCCCAGATGGGTGAATGTCAGTTCTACTGTGGCACGCGAGGTGAAAGAGTATGGAAAAGAGAGATGGCATCAATCAGCAAAAACCAGTCAAGGCACATGTGGGAGAGATGGGCATTGGCGACGGTGGACATGCCACGCAGACTGCTTGCTCTCTATGAAACCAATGAGAGGTCTGTTCTGTCTACATCAAATATACAATACGTGGAGAAACAAGAATCACCCCCTTGAAAATATTCACGTTTTGTTGCTTTACATCCATAAAAGAAAACACACATAAAAATGTTTTCTTTCCACTTCATTTATTCAATGCAACCTATAATATCAAAGTCAAAATATGTAAGCAACAGTTCAGAAAAATAATAATACATTAAAAACTGATAAAGTTTGAATTGATAAAGGATCAAACGAACCCTGCTCCCCACCTCTCCAACCCACTCACCCACCACTGTGTCAGTAGTAGAATTAGCTTTTGCTTTAAGCCTTTTGAGATGCTTCTGTGTCAACTTTGCACATCTAGACTGTGTAATATTTGTTCAAGCTCAGTCAAATTGGACAATGACCGTTGGTGGACTGCAAAGTTCAAATCATTCCAGAGATTGTCAATAGGGTTTAAGTCTGGACTCTGACTTGGCCATGCACGAACATTCACCTCTTCCTCCTTCAACCACAGTGTGCTCAATTTTGCGTTGTGCTTCAAGGCCCTTAACCTGCAGTTGCTCCATCCTGAGTATGACGTTAATGTGCATCCAGCCCTGCAAGCAGGTCCTCCAACTTGCAGGAAACTCTTGGGGGTTGCTGGCAGGGTTGGCACTCCAGCCACTGTAAAGAAAACCTCACACTGTTCAGTGGGGTGCTGAGGTGTCAGCCGCTGCACTCGGATCTGGTTTGCCGTGTGGTGGGTGCAGCAATGCGCTGTAATCAGCTCATGCTCCCCAACCTCCTTCACGTCATTGTCATGTTGAAAGGTGAACCTTCTTCCCATCTTCAAATTTCTGTCAGAAAGCAGCATGTGTTCTTCAAGAATCTGATGCCATTTTTCCCCATCCATTTTTCCTTCTACCCTGAAAACTGCCCCAGTCCCTGCGGAGAAGAAACACCCCCACAACAGGATGCTAACACCTCCATGCTTTACTGTAGGTGTGGTGTGTTTGGGATTGGATTTCCACCAGGTGTACCGTTTGGCATTGAGGCCATACAGTTTGATTTTGGTCTCTTTCAACCAAAAACATCTCAGAATCTTCAAGTTCAATCGAGACTTAATTTGGTCTTTCTTGAGGAGTGGCGACCCTCCCGTGTGAGCCCCATGTGAGGAGCACTTGTGATATTGTTGTCTCATGCACACAATGACCACTCTTTAACATAAAGTTCTGAAACTCCTTCAAAGTTGCTATTGCCCTCTTGGTAGCCTCTCTAATTAGTTTCCTCATCGCTCTTCCATCCAGTTTAGAGGTACGGCCTGATCCAGGAAGGCTCCTAGTAATACCAAATACTTTCCACTTCATAATTATGGACTTTACTGTGCTTCAGGAGATTGATACAGCTTTTGAACTTTTTTTGTATCCATCTCCTGACTCATGCCTATCCACAACTTTATCCTTGAGATATTCCGAAAGTGTCTTGACACCCATCATTAACTGTTTATTTGCAGTTGCACTTCCAAGCACTGGAATGCTTCAGGAAAGGCTAAACTAATCACAGGTGAAAGTCAATGACCTTGGTGTGAAACGGAGAAGGTGATTGAGTTTAAAAGTGTAGTCTGAGAAAGGGTGATCCTTTATTAATCTCAGTCATTCCTGTTTTTTTATTTATTATTATTTTTCCAAAATTCTTCGTTCGCCCCCTTCCATTAGGGGTTGCCATAGCGGATAATCTTTTTCCATGTCTTCTTGTCCTCATCATCTTGGTCTTTTGCTTCCATCACCTGCATGTCCTCTCTCACTACATCCATAAGCCTTTTCTTAGGCGTTTCTCTTTTTCTCTTGTCTGGCAGCTCTATCATTAACATCATCTCTCTCCTCTGCCCATATCCAAAACAACGCAATCTCTCCTCTCTAGCTTTGTCTCCAAACCGTCCAACCTGAGCAGACCCTCTAATGTACTCATTTCTAATCCTAGTCATCCTTGTCACAGTTAGTGCAAATCTTAGCATCTTTAACTCTGCCACCTCCAGCTCTATCTCCTGCTTTCTGGTCAGTGCCACCATCTCCAGCCCATATAACATAGCTCGTCTCACTACCATCTTGTAGATCTTCCCTTTCATTCTTGCTGATACCTGTCTGTCACAAATTACTCCTGACACTCTTCTCCACCCATTCCACCCTGCCTGCACTCTCTTGTTCACCTCTCTTCCTCAATCCCCTTTACTCTGTACTGTTGATCCCAAGTATTTAAACTCCACCTTCACCAACTATACTCCTTGTATCCTCACCATTCCACTGACCTCCCTCTCAGTCACACACATGTATTCTCTCTTGTTCCTACTGATCTTCATTCCTCTCCTCTCTAGAGCATATCTCCACTTCTCCAGGGTCTCCTCAACTTGCTCCCTACTATCGCTACAGATCACAATGTCATCAGCAAACATCATAGTCCACGGGGACTCCTGTCTAATCTCGTCTGTCAACCTGTCAATTCCCATTGCAAATAAGAAAGGGCTCAGAGCCGATCCCTGATGTAATCCCACCTCCACCTTGAATGCATCTGTCAACTCTACCACAGACCTCACCACAGTCACACTTCCCTCGGACATATCCTGTACAACTCTTACATGCTTCTCTGCCACTCCCAACTTCCTCATACAATACCACAGCTCCTCTCGAGGTCCTCTGTCATTTGCTTTCTCCAGGTGCACAAAGACGCATTGCAACTCCTTCTGGCCTTCTCTATACTTCTCCATCAACACCTCAGAGCAAACATTGCATCTGTGGTGCTCTTTCTTGACATGAAACCATACTGCTGCTCACTAATCATCACCTCCCTTCTTAACTGAGCTTCCACTATTCTTTCCCATAACCGCATTTTGTTATTTTTTCAGACGGTTGCTATTATATCTTTTACTTAGATGTTATATGTTGCATCAGGTAAATAAAGTGGAAAAAATATGTTTTAGATTATTTCCAAATAAGAAACTTTGCTAAAAAAACCTGTCCAATTTTCATCACCTCCCACCTATTTCTGTTCCAGAAGAAATATTGATCAGACCACATTTCTGTGATATATGAAAACATTGTAAAGTCCCTCCCTTTCAACGATCTCAGAGTACATTGGGAAAAGAATCGTTCTGGGCCCCTAATCATCCTCTGTCTCTAGTTGACTATCACTCTTACTCCTTCACCACTAAACAGCTAATGTGAGGTGAGTGTATACTGGCATAAAAATGGCTGTCGTTGTGTCATCCAGGTGGATGCTACACTTTAGTGGTGGATGAAGTGGCTCCCACTCACTATGTAAAGCACTTTGAACAGTGAGAAGAGAGCTATATAACAATTATTATTATTATTATTATTATTACTTAATTATATTGCTTCTTTAACATAATTTATTCTAACCCATTGTTTTATTCATATGTTCTCTTGTTTTTACCCTTCCTAGCACAATGAGTTCTTTATTTAATGCTGTTTGACAGAGCAGTTTTCGTTTACCATTTTCCACATTATCATTGCTTTCCTACATTCGTATAAAGCGTGTTTGGCAGTTTCCACCTCATTACATTCCGTATATGAACACTTTGCACTCTTGACTGATTTCCTTTTGAAAAGGTTATTGTTTGCATGTAAGATGTTGTGTACCAGCTGCCACACTAAATCCTTTAAATTATTTGGCAGTTTTTTGTTTGCTATCATTTGCAAAATCTTCCCCGATTTTGCTCTTGAGTAGATTCCCTTCATCCATATAGCAGCTTTTTTTTTTTCGTTTATCGTCCAGCTTGATCCTTTCCAATTATTCGATATTTTCATTTCTTCATCTTTAGACTATTTAGTTTTGTACACTTTATCATCTATATGTCTCAATCAATATGTATATTTTTTCCATGTCAAACACCATTAGTTTGGACTTATTATCTAAGTTTGCAAGTATTTACTTTAAAATTGAGAGTGCATGAGGGTGGAACACTGATAGAGTACAGCACCACAGACCAGGTTCAAATCCCATGTTCAGCTTTTGTCCATGCAGAGGTTTCATGTTCTTGTCATGTCTGCAGTATGCAGTATTTGTAAGCATGAGTGCAGGACAAGTTACTGCTGCCTCTGGGAATGGACGAGACCTCTGGTGAACCTGAACTGAATTAGTGCTTTAGAAAGATGGATGGGTTTATATCTGTATGAACTTATTTTAAGCTGCTAATATGTATGTTTAAGCATGAATAACGGACACATTCTGCATGTTTGTGTTGCATTCATGTTCATAAGTTCATGTCGATGTAGTAATTTTAGTATAGATAGATAGATAGATTTATTTTAATTTTAGTTTAGTAGGCAGAATGGATAGATAGATAGATAGATAGATAGATAGATAGATAGATAGATAGATAGATAGATAGAATTGTGAATCACTCAAGTATAAGTATGGTAGAGCTTGTAAAACTCTTACCTGTGACAGTCCTTCTATCTTCCTTCCTCATTTAACAGGGTCATGTGGGCCAGAGATGCCAGTTAGCCTAATTAATTACTATGGCTATCTTTTCTGGTGATGTATGAAACTCTATTTATTTCACGTATTATTAAGCTCATTATGCGCGCGTGCCTTTCTAACCATTCAGTACATGCAGCTTCAGATTTGCGTTTTGCCTGCATTGCCATTGTGTGAGGTTAGCCAAGAGAGAGACGACATCAGGTGTTTCTGCATTGGACAGAACGAGTTAACTGTGAGGAGGAGGAGGAGACTGTGCTTCTTTTCCACTGAATAATACATTTTTGCTGCATATGGAGTTGCTGAGTTTGAATCAGCTGTATTTTAATAAGACTTCAGTGCTTCTGATCTGCGCTCAGAAAAAAGTACTGTAGAGATCTGTGTGCTCCATTCCCTGGGGCATTACTGAGCAGAGGAATCATGCACTAAATGCCTCATCATCCATAACTAATAAACACTGAATTATGCAATTTGGAAGGAAGAAAATAAAAGAAACTTGGTAAGAGGGAATTAAGTATATAACCAGACCAGCCATCAGTCCTGGCCTGAGGGATCCCAGAGTCATACACCCAGAGGTGCATGCTGGATTGATAGAAAAAGCTTCTAACTGATCCTAACTTAGTATTGAAAGAATTCTGATCCTGAGAGATCATTCAGAGTGTATATTCAGTGTGAACAGGACCACAAATTAAAAGTTAGTGATCAAAGGTCCAACAAGTTGTCTTATCCAATTAACTCTGTCCAACAGCTGCCTGACAGTTGTGTGATGAGAAACTTTAGTGTGGACCGCTTTGACAGGCCAGAGAACTGGCAACTCACAACAGAGTGAATTGACAGGTGTGAGATTAAGGTGCTCAAAATTTCTTTTAGGTGGCCCTTAAATAGCCGTCTTCCATGGATACTGGCTCAGAGTGTTTACACAGATTTACCAAACAGTAAAACAGAATCTCAAGGTACAAATAAGTAATACAGAAGCGGTATATTTGGACACATACGCCAAGTGCAATAGCAGGTGTGAGAAGATGTGGCTGAGTGTATGGTTTAATAATTGGTGTGAGAACCTAAAAATAAGCCAGGAACAGATTGACAGGGGAAATGAATGAGTGGTACAACATGGAGTAAAGGTGTAACAAATGTGTGATGTCGTAGTGTTGCTTTGTTTTGGCATGGTATCAGTGAGAACTAATAGATCAGTATAAGTTAGATAAAATGCTAAAAGGTACCATAAGATAGTGTCTAATTTATAGAGATGTGACAGCTGTTGCCTCAAAATGGAGTGCATTGGCAAGTGTGAGAACTGGTAGCTCAGTACAGGGTGTATTAACAGACCTAGAAACCTACGAGTAAGTCTGGAGCATATTCACACGGCAAATAAGAGGGCAATATAATAGGATGTGAATCTCCATATTGAGTGTATTAACAGGTGGGAGTGCCTACAGATAAATAAACCAGGGGTCCACTGATAAATAGAAGGACATGTGGTGTTATAAATGCTTCACAGACAGACAGGATACTTCTTATCAATACGGAGGGCATTGACAGGTTACTGGTGGATCTTCTCGAATTGTAATTCTAACTTTGAGGTACCTTTTCAGGTAAGGAAGTTTCCTGCTAAGATAGTAATACTCGCTGATTATGGAGACAGAGTGTTGTGTATTGATTAGCAGATGCAAGTTACTCCTCTCCTCCACAGTTTAAAATTACAAATCGAATAATTCAGATGTGGTTAAAATGCACATTGAAGACTTTCATGTAGGAGATTTGCATACATGTCGGTCACACAACACTTTTTCTACAGAGTCCCCCCATTTCAGGGCACCATAATGTTTTGGAGGAACAATGGCGGGTCTATTAAAGCCATTGTCATATTTAGGACTTTGTCTTGTATCCCTGGCATGCAATGACTGCTTGAAGTTCATAGACATCACCTTGTGCTGAGGATCTTTACTGTTGATGCTCCGCCAAACCTCTCATGCAGCCATCTTTAGCTCCGGTTTGTTTTGGGGGCTTGACTCCTTAAGTTTTCTTTTCTGCTCAATTGAATTTAAATCAGGTGACTGGCTAGGCCATTTAAGAAGTTTCCATTTATTAGCTTTGTGGTGTTGCCTTAGCAGTAGGTTTGGATCATTATCTTGTTGGAGGATGAAGATCCATCCAAGGAATTTGGAGTCATTTCCTGGAACTTGAGCAGATCAGAATTCATTGCGCCACTGCTGTCAGCAGTTCCGTCATCAATGAATAGAGCCAGTATCTGTGGCAGCCATACATGCCCAAGCCATAACACCCCCACCACCATGTTTAACAGATGAGGTGGTCTGCTTTGGATCTTGGGCAGTTCTTTCTTATCTCCAAATGTTGCTCTTGCCATCACTCTTTTGCAGGTTCATCTTTGTCTCGTCTGTCCACTAGACCTTTTTCCAGAATTCTGCAGGCTCTTTTCAGACTTTTTTTCACTAAACTGTGAAAGTCGAAGGTATACACGCACCGACCGCAACACCTTGAAGCCCTCAAGGACGCTATTCACCATGAAATTGCCGCTACTCCCCTTGAAATGGCCGAACGAGTCATGCGAGCGTCAGAAAAGTGTCTCGAAGAGTGTATCGCTAATGATGGCCACCACCATCTTTTTTAAAACACAGTGAAAAAAATCTATTTTGTATACCCTTTCTTGTGTCATAATGAAATTTATTTTATCTTTATAGCGTTTTGGTAGAATAAATATTTGAAATATGGTACTTCTTTTTGGCTCTCCCTGTATATGGGTAGCTTGGTATGACGTAATTTGACCGATGGGAGGATACGTTGCACCGGAGGCCGTGTCTTCATATGTGTGAGAACTAACAGATCAAGATAGAGTTACCTAACAGGTGGGATCCTGCATTTACTGTATGTATACATTTTACTGAGAGGTGTGTGCACTAGATTACTAATTATTATTATTATTATTAATATTATTTTTTTGCAGTGTAATGATGAGAACTGGCAGGTCGATATCCTGTGATATCGAGACAGTGATGATGGTGTGTATTGAGAAGTGTCAGCCATGGTGACACATCATAAAGTGTCTTGACTGGTATGACATTTGGCAAATGCTTAATAACACACTAGTAAGACCTCGCCTGGAGTACTGAGGCCTCCGTTGCACAAAAATTGACAAAGCAATGCTAGGGAATATCCAGAGAAGAACAACCTGGCTAATTCTAGGACTATGAGGTAGGAGCTATGAGGAGAGAGACTGGAGGAATCGAACCTTTTCAGTTGAGACAAACAAGAATTAAGACATGATATGGTCGGAGGGTTTAAAATTATGAAAGGAATTGGTACCCTGGATCTCAGGTGTTACTTTCCATTATATTCTCCAACAAGAGCACAGGGACATGGCTGAAAACTTGTTAAGGACAGGTTTCGTAGAAATGTTAGAAAGCGTTTTTTCACACAAAGAAACTCATGGAATAAATTACCCGGTGGTATGGTTATGCACATTCAAATCTCAGCTCTGTTCAAAAATGTACTAACACATATGAGAATTGCTAGCTCAAAATAGAGTACCTTGACACAGATGAGAACTAGTGGCTTTGGCAGGTGTGCAAATGTGCGGGTCACGTAGTGAATTGACCAGTGGAAGGACAAGCAGCACAGTAATCAATAAGGATCAATGCAGCAGCTCAGTGCCGAGTACACCAGCAGGAGGACAAGAGGAGTTGTGCTGTTGCTCTTTTTGGAGTTCAGTGAGAAGTATAAAATTGGGGAGCTCAGTATGGAGTTTCATTCTTGGTACGGCACCTTGCAATTTCCAATGATACAGTATTTATGTGAAAGTCTGACAGAGGATGGACTAATGTAAGGAATGAGAGCACACTATAGAGTGCATTGGCAGGTGTGATGGTTGATAAGTATGGGTACAGGTGGTCCACTGCTGAATGTATTTGATATGTGTGTACATGCAAAGTGCAGTATTGGGAACCTACAAAAAAGTGCAAAGCGTTTTGACACCTGAGAGCACTATGAGGGTAGTGATAGGGATGAGAACTTGTAAGCAAGTTTGGTGTGAGAAACAGGTGAGTGACAGAGGCACACTGCAAGAAACATATTGACAGGTCTGATCAGTGTAAAGGGCACTTGATAGGGGACTGGAAATTCAGTGTGTGTGCATGTGTGAGATGGCATGTGAAGTGTGGAGTGAAATCTAGAAATGTAACATTGAGTTTATTGACAAGAGTTTAAAGCTTTAGCACATGTTTGATGGAGGATGGACTAATGTAAGAAGTGGGAATACACTATGTAGTGCATTGGCAGGTGTAGGTAATGAGTATCTGGACAAATGGGGATAGAGGTGATAAACTGGGTAAAATGGAGTGTATTAACAAGTGTGTGAAGTGGTAGTATGTGTGGAGTGAGATCTAGAAATATAACATGGAGTGTGTTGACAAGAGTATGAAGTGGAATCGTTTGTGGTGTGAAACCTAGAAATGTGACATGAAGAGTATTGACACATGTATGAAGTGGTAGCATATATGGAGTGAGATCTAATAATGTAACATGGAGTACCGGTAAATTGACAAGAGTATGAAGTGGTAACATGTATAGTGTGAGATCTAGCAATGTGACATGAAGTGTACTGACAAGACTATGAAGTGGTAATGTGTGTGATGTGAGATCTAGCAATGTGACATGAAGTGTATTGACAAATGTATGAAGTGGTAACATGTATGGCGTGAGATCCAGCAATGTGACATGGAAGTGTACTGACAAGACTATGAAGTGATAATGTGTGTGATGTGAGATCTAGCAATAGAACATGGAGTGTTACTGACAAGACAATGAAGCAGCAGCATGTGTGGAGTGAGATCAAGTAATGTAACGTGGAGTAAATTTACAAGAGTATGAAGTGGTATCATATGAGATCTAGCAATGTGACATGGAAAGTATTGACAAGAGTTTCAAGTGATTAAATGTGTGGAGTGAGATCTAGAAATGTAACAATGGAGTGTACTGATAGGTATATAAAGTGGTATTGCATGTGGTGTGAGATCTAGAAAAGTAATATGGAGTGTATTGACAAGAGTGTATGAATTGGCAGTATGTGTGGAGTGAGATCAAGTAATGTAACATGGACCAAATTGACAAGAGTATGAAGTGGTATCATATGAGGTCTAGCAATGTGACATGGAGAGTACTGAAAAGTGTATGAAGTGGTATCGTGTGTGGTGAGACTTCTAGAAATTTTACATGGAGTACATTGACAAGTTCATGAAGCGGTAGTATGAGTGGAGGGCGATTAACAAATGTAATATGGAGTGCATGAACAGGGATGAAAACTTCCAAATCAAAGTATATTGTAAGGTGATGAAACTAGTGTGTGCCTTGACATCAGTGTGATGTGGTACTCTCGTGCAGTATTGACAGACGAGAGGCCTGACAGCTCTATAAGGCTTCTATTTACAGATCCCCAGCATGACTCCTCAATGTGGCCCCCCCACTGATGAGCTTGAAAACCCACACCTTTGACTGTAATGTAGTGACTGAATCAGATGATGCCAGCATAACCTTAACATGCCTGGGTATCAAGGCACCCAATACAATGCATAATGAAGACAACAGAATCAGCATCATCCGTTATGTTGATGTCCGGCATTTCACAGCTGTTCAGATATGTTTTTAATTATATTCTTTCTTTCTTTCTTTCTTTCTTTCTTTCTTTCTTTCTTTCTTTCTTATAATAGGCAGTTTGCATTCCCCAAGTGGACCGGTGTCTTTCTTTTTCCATTCTTTTTCTAATTAGCATGCTGTCACTATGGCAACCGCACATCCCGGTTCAACAAGGCATACAAGTACGTAATACAGACCAAAAAAAGCAAGAGAGCCCCTAACAGGCTGACGGTAACGATGAAAACAGCGAGCCGATACACAACAATGCCAAAGGCCGTTAATGCCCTCCTTGTGTTGACACTGCCATTCATTCGCCTTTTTAGCGTGAAGAAGGTCTACTTTGAACTTGGCTTTCAGTTCACCTTTTGTCTTTACAGCACATATTCAGTTGGGACTTTCTCGAGATGTATTTAATTCCTCTTTTCCCCCAGGCTTACTTTACTGCCAAATGTATAATTACTGTGGAACCTATTCCCCTGTCAGGTTGGCAGAGGTTGGGAGTCACTGAAGTATGGCTTTCCCTTTCTGTCAACATGGAGCAGTGGAATGAAAGCAGCTTTTCACATTTCTGTCCCCTATCATTTCATTTTGGGTATTTCTTTAGAAATTTGTGGGTATTAAATGCTTAAAATGCTACTAATCATCACCCACTGTGTTGTCAAGTGGGCAGGTTGGCAGCACAAATCTTCCTTTACCTTGATTTTGGGGTCTCCATGTTCCGGGTCTTCTTTATGACTTAGTGAGTCTCCAGGTAGAATTGTGCAGTGAGTTTGTCTTGCTGGTAAAAATGAAGAAAACCCACTACATCATCATTCATTTATATATAAAGATTATTTTACATTATTATATTATTATTGTTAGATTCACTGACCAGAAAGCAGGAGATAAAGCTGGAGGTAGCAGAGTTAAAGATGCTAAGATTTGCATTGGGTGTGACGAGGATGGACAGGATTAGAAATGAGGACATTAGAGGGTCAGCTCAGGTTGGACGGTTAGGAGACAAAGTGAGAGAGGCGAGATTGCGTTGGTTTGGACATGTGAAGAGGAGAGATGCTGAGTATATAGGGAGAAGGATGTTAAAGGTAGAGCTGCCAGGCAAGAGAAAAAGAGGAATGCCTAAGTGAAGGTTTATGGATCTGGGAAGAGAGGACATGCAGGTGATGGGTGTGACAGAACAAGACCATGACGACAGGAAGATATGGAAAAAGATGATCCGCTGTGGCAACCCCTAACGGGAGCAGCCAAAAGAAAAAGAAGAAGTACGAAGACACTAGGCGGTCAGTCATTTCTCTTGATTGTGAATATAATGTAATATGACACATTTGTTATACTTGTCATATAA
>JANRMT010049829.1:26389700-26415198 GCA_026402145.1 Polypterus bichir lapradei | reverse complement strand
AAAAAGGGTGTCAAAAATACTGAATGCCGTACAAATATAAATGAGTCGTCAGGTTAGTGTAGTTAAAAGGTTAAGGGTTAGGATAGTCTTATGGAGCCAGATGCGATTCTCTGAATGTGCACATTTGGGAACATCATTGCTAAAAAGTTTGCAGGGAATTGCACAGAAAAATCTGCCACTGAATAAGCTCCACCCACTGTGTTTCTTACTACAAATTCACACCCAATTTCCTCCAGTCCATGCATTTTAAATGTTCGGGGTTTCATTGTCTCATTTGTACTCATGCATTAGACCAACATAAAAAATAACTCTGGAAAGAGAGGGAGAGAGACAAAAAGAAACTGAACAAAGAAAAGAGAGAAAATAGAAAGCTAACACTGCTGCTATCCATTCAGGAGTTCACTCACACAAGGTAACAAAAGTTTAATCTTTAATTTGTGTATTGCAGTGAGCACTGGGGGCAGAAGCGACAGACACCGACACCTTTATACTGTAGACCACTACAAATACTTGCATTTTAGAAGTGCTTCTGTCTTCTATGATATCTTTTTGTCATTTTCAGTCATTAGCATAAGACCAGTAAATATAATTTAGACAACCATCATAGTCTATGTGTATACTATGTGTTAGCATGCTGCAGATTTATTCTGGTATGGTATGGTTGCATTTCTAATCAGACCTTTTGGAAGATCATTACTTATTCCATTTTTTTCCTGACTCTGAAATTCTCTAGGTTCATTTATAGCCCCACTTGTGTTTTATATCCAGGCCAACCACCAAGGTCCACAAATTCTTGGAGCTGTCAAGTGTAGTCAGGTGTGGGAAAAGTAAAGTAGGGACACCAGCCGGTTCATCCCATTTAAAACTACAACAAAACAGTCCAAACTAAAATAACAAAGTAAACAGCCTCTCAGGCATAACTACAAAGTAACAGGTTCTTGGCCATTCGAAATGAGGGTCATTCACTGGATCTATCTCCGGTGGGATGCTCTGATTGCAAAAGGCTTCCAGGCAGCCAGGCTTCTACTAGCAAACAAACCGGAAGGGGTGGGGCTAATTGCCTTCACTGAGTCATTTTTTGAAGCTGTGGGGAGAGAAGGGGAAGAGAATGTTAGCAACAGAGCCCCCTCTCGGTTATCACACGCACATGCGTGACAAAGGTCATCACCTCCTGGGCCATTGCAGAAACTGACTTTGACCCTTCTTGAAATAGTTACGCTCCATAAAGTATGACTCTTCACTCTATTTTCTTTCTTTAAGGATTTCCCATCCTTTTATAAAGTCACCCTTTGCCCTATAGAATTTTGATTATTCAACCTGACCTCAGATTTGGCAGCATGGATGTTTCTTATTGTTTATGAACCTTAAATTACTCTTCTTCCATTAACTCTTTATTTTCATCTGACATATTTTGACTAGACCTGCCATCTTTCTACCCAGCAGATAACCTCGCAAACTGTTTATGTACCACAACCTGCCACCAGGCTAACATAAGGTGATCTTTATTATACAGTGCATCTTTTTCCCATGAACACCACCACAGACGTCCTTTTCACAATGCAGTGAGTAATGATATGGCTCTGCCAGAATAATTGAGGCATCAGAGTAAAAGTGTCACCGCCAGCAGCCTGCACAAAGCCATTTGTAAAAATAATTGCACCACTAATTATAATGTTGACATTTCCTTAACACTTTCCATCTCCAGAAGAGTCTCCGATCACTGTACAAAGTGTAGGGTGTGAACCACCGATCAGCTGCGGCAAAGCCACTTCCAATGCTTTTTTCTATTTCTTCGTTTTCTTGTGAAGGATGCCACACAAGGAGATGAAGTGACTCCATTAAAACCAAGCACTTTGCTTTTTTCCGTGTGTATCCGTTAACCGTTATTTATACTTTTGAAAAGATAGGCAGGACAAAAGTCTGACTGTGCTTTCTGTTCATTTGCACACTGCCCTGAAAAAGAGATAGCGGGGGAAGTGAGTTCTGGAGGCACTCAAAAAATAGTTTGGCAGAATTATCATTATGTCACTTCTCAATAAATGTTTACTGACCAGGCTTAAGTGTGACAGTGACAAATGGAGAGCTTTTTGCAAATAGAACTAGATCCCATTTCAATGATTCATTCAGCTGTAATTATCGAAGCAAAAGCAGCTTCTCCGGGTCTTGACCATTTGTCAGGCCTCTCATTTGTCATATTTCCTAAGCACTAAGCTTTAGAAACATTTTTGGGTATCAGAACTGGAAAACCAGTCGGTGTCAGCGTTTCACTGCTCTCAAATTTGTGGTCTTCTAGACTGCAGCCATACAACATGCACTTCAGAAGACGTCACCCACCTGAAGCTAAGCATGTTCGGGCCCGGCCTCTAGTTAGATGGGAGGCCATCTATGAAAAGCTTGAGTTGATGCTGGAAGAGGCATTGCTGAAGCCAGCAGGGGCCACTTAGCCTGTGGTTTGAATGTGGATCCCAATACCCCAGTGTAGCAATGGAGACACTTTGCTGTAAAAATGGTGACGTCCTTTGGATGAGACGTAAAACTGAGGTCCTGACTCTCGATGGTCATTAAAGAGTCATTGTAAAGAGCAGGGTGAATCCCGATGTTCTGGCTAAATTGCCCGCCATGGCCTAGTTATTCTGGCCCCCTAATCATCCCCTGTCTCTAATTGGCTATCTCTCACACCCCTTAACAGCTAATGTGTGGTGAGCGTATTGGCGCAAAAATGGCTGTCACTGCATCATCCAGTTGGACATTAGTGGTAGTTGAAGTGGCTTCCACTCACCATGAAAAGTGCTATATAAATGTAAAGAATTATTATTATTATTAATGTACTGAGCTTGTTAGCTCTTTGCACTCTCGCTGTAATTCTATGGGAATCTTGAAAGTCTCAAGGTTCACATTCAGGTTTAATATCTCTTAAAGGTGAACAGTTACGTTTTTCTATCTTCTAAAAGCAAAAAGTACTGTTTCGTGTACAGTAATCCCTCGCTACTTCGCGGTTCACGACTTCGCGGGTTTTTAAATATAGTAGTAGTATTTCCTAGTCTAAGAACTACAAAACAAGTTCGCTGACTACGTGCGTTGTAGCACGGGCTGTGATTTTCACATGGGAGGGAGACGACAAATCACAGCTTTCTGCTTTCTAATCGGGCCTGTAATTGATGCTTTGACTGATGACTTGATCCCACAGTATCTCCCCTTGTCATTCACTTCATGCTTTCTCGCTGACCGGTTTATTTCACAGTGTGCTGTGTGTGATTTTTTTGTGGATTGTGTTGAACTTCGCTTCAATTTTCACCCCTGCAATGGCTCCCAAACGTGCTCCTTCTTCCAAGGCTGGTGCTTAGCCTAAGCGACAACTAAGAAAGATGACGATCGCTGAGAAGGTGAAACTTCTGGATATGTTGAAGGAAGGGAGAACGTACACGGCTGTGGCCCGCCAATATGGCGTGAACGAATCCACCGTTCGCTACATCAAGAAGGAAGAGGCGAACATTAGGAAGACGACTACCATCACCTTTCAAAAGTCGGCGAAGAGAGTGGTTACGGCTCGTAATAAAACAATCGTCGGTATGGAATCTGCTTTGGCCGTATGGATGAGACAGGCTTGTTTTGGAAAAGAATGCCGTCGCGAACTTTTCTGTTCAAAGAGGAAGCAAAAGCCTCTGGCTTTAAAGCATACAAGGATCGTGTGACCCTCGCGATGTGTGGCAATGCTGCGGGATTTTTGTTAAAGCCAGGGTTTATTTACAAGTCGAAAAACCCAAGGATTTTAAAAAACAAAAACAAGAATCTGTGGAGAACCGTGGAGGAGGTGCCCCAGGAAATGGCACCGGCATCTGAAAAGATGTAAAATACAGTCATCGGCTGCGCAGTAAAAGTCATCATCATCCTTCATCGTCATCATTTTTACTGCACAGCATATTCATCACCATCATCACGCGGTAAGTGTAAACTTATCTACCGATTTCAAATTGCTATTATATTATTGCTATTGCTATCATATTATCTACCGATTTCATATTGCTTAGCAGTTGTCCCTGTTATTAACAAAGTAAAGGGTGGGTTGTAAACAATACAGGGAGGGTTTAAAAACGTCGAAATACACGTTAAATAATTAAATAAATATGGTTTCCCTACTTCGCGGAAATTCAGTTATCGCGGTCTGCCTTGGAACCTATCTCCCGCAATAAGTGAGGGATTACTGTACATGCTTTCTTATAAAGACCAGGAAAAGAAGAGACTTTGAAAATATCCACAAGGATATAACCCCCCAATAAACCTGAGGATGCAATTGTTTTAAGAATGGCATTAAATGAAATATCATTATTGGGAACCTGTTATCTGAGCCTACTGTCCATCTGACAAAATTATACCCTTACCTTGGGAGTAAGAAACTGCTGATGGCATTTTTATTTTGTGAAGTAAGTCTGTTTTACACAATGGACTCTTCTGTTAAATTTCCATAGATGCCGGTATCAACATTACCATTAACTATATTGTACTGTCTCTGTCTACATCATGTAATAAAATAGAGTCCCGGAGTGTGTGGGCTCTGAACGGGTGTGGGTGTGAGAGTGCATATGCCACTCCGAAGCTGATTAGGGTGCTTATGCATGCAAGCAGATTAGTCAGGTGTTTAATTCGCACCCTGGGGTAGGTGGTGGAGGATAGCAAACTGCCCCTAATCTGGGGACCCTGTACAGCAGAGAAAGAGAGAATAAAAAAGTGAGAGAAAGAAACAAGGAAGAAAGGACGGCAGTTACAAGAGACAAAAGGGGCGGGAACAGGAGAGAGTTGAGGCAGGTGGTTGGGAGTGTGCCATAGGGAAGCAAGCGGCAGGTCTCTGCACAAGGGTGTTGCTAGAGAAGGGGTTCACCGAGTGAGCAACGGAGAAAACAATAGGAGCGGCTCCAATGTATGTCGTCTCTTTTTCGGATAACTACAGACTTGCTAAGAGAAACATAATTGGGGTTAAGTGGGAGAATCCTACGGATGCCGATGGACTGACAGTAGGAACCCGAACCCGGGATTAATTGGACAACTGCACCTGTTGGCAGGCATCTCTTTATGCTGCAAGGTCCTGATGAGATAAGCTGAGGTAACACCAGGCTTTCGAAAGGGGAATTAGGGCTTGTGTCTGTTTTAGAATAAGAAACTTGCCAGAGGTTTTAATCTCGTTTTATTGGATATTTACCATTTGGCAATTTACTGGATTTTAACCGCCATGTTCCACTTTGACTTTATTGACTACTTATTGATTTATTGCACTGCACTTTGGATACTGCTTGGTTTTAATAAATGCACCTAACACTTGGCACCAACCTCTTGCTGACTGTTCGCGTCTTCCTCTTATCAACAGTTATTGACAGTTATCAACGGGTCTGGCTCCTAAAAACAAGCAGGGAGTGTGGAGCCACACCTGCACTGAAAAAAGTATAACATTGATGTTGTTCATTCAACGTAAATTTTCTCTTTCAAGCAACTTAAGAATAGTCATTTAGTGTTGTAGCTTGAAATATTTGGTTTCAGATCTCAATCAAAGTAAAAAAAATTAGTTTTTAAGTTATGGCGGAGGGAATAAACGTAAAAATCCTATTTCAGTTAACTTAATATTTTAGGTTGTTCGTGTGCTGTGTTTGAGGGGCCGTTTGTATATTCTTCCGGTCAAACTTTCCAGCATGATGGCTTTCCAACTGCCAAAAAAGAAGAACAACTTAAAAAATAGATTTACTTCAGTATAAAACGAATTGCACCCAATCACTCTAAATGATTTGCCTCAACTTAAAAATTGTGGGATCAATAAGCTAAAAAGAATTATATTGGTTCAGATTGAAAATATTAAGTGTGAATCATTACCTTATTTTTTTCAGTGTGAGTGTTACACTTCATCCTTCTGAAAGGCAAAATCTAAAGCTGATGTCACATCGTCTGAATTCCCGTTAAATATACATTTATTAAAAAAAAAAAAGTCCAGTCGTACTAACATTTTTTTTTTCATGTCTAGTTTAAATGGTTTTTGGTAACACTAATTTAAACTAAATGGTGAAGATAAATTGAGTGCTAACGTGCCTACATTTTGTTGATGCGTACAAACCCATCGCAAGGCACAAATGGCCAAATAATATCCGTTACTGAATGTTGTTACAAAACAGCAAACATTCTGATTACCGTTTGTCATTCCTTGCAATTTGTGTATTCCTATCTAGTTTGTACGGTTCCAGTCTCCAAATACACAAGTGAATCTGTCCTCGTAGATTTTGATAAACATCTCCTCTTTCAAAATCCTTTATGCCAGTGATGTATTTGAGCTTTTTACTTTCTCATATAGAAAATAAAGAGAAAGTATTATACTCTTCCAAAGATTCGATGTCGAGATTTTGATGAATCTCAACATTTTAGACTTCCCTGACTTTCTCTTATATAAAGTACTAGCAGGAGTACCCGGCATTGCCTGGGAATCTATAACCGGCGAATTTCCCAAATGAAAGAAACAGAACATAGAAATAGAACAAACATTTTTCTGATTCACATTTTATTGTAATTTCCTCCACTCTGGATTCTGTGTGCTGTGGCATTTCAGACGCCCATGAAATAGACTTTCTTGTAACATCTGAAGTGGACCTGCCAATTCTACGTCTTTTTTTCGGTGGCATGGGTATATTAGCGAAAAGCAGGACAATTATAATGTGTTACATGGTATTACGTATGGAATAAGCACCACAGTGAGATGAATTTACATTATTTACAATACATCGGAAAGCGAGCAAATAGCACCAGTCAGTCAGAACAAGCAATACTGAAATCGCACTGTGAGTCGGAAAGTGAGCAAATAGCACCACAAATACGGAAAGCCAGTGAGAAAGAGTAGCACTGAAACCGTAATGGGAAAAATCTCGGGGAGAGGTGTTCTGTTTGGAAGGAGCGTCTGTGTTAAACCGTGCTGTCATCTAACGGACGTTGGTGATGGTAACTACAGAGAGAAGTGACATACAACCGGAGCTGCGTTTGGGGAAAATGGTGGGGGAAGGATGTTGTCTTTTTAAGGTGAGTCTCTGTTCAAACGTGCCTGCATATAACTGACGTTGGCGAATGAAAGACAGCACTATCAGTGCATGTGGGAGTGTGACGTGCGAAAACGCGGGTGTGTCAGCCGGTCACACGCACTGGGTCGTTCGCGTTTTACATCCATATGGCAGTTCCCTTTCACCCAATCAAAGCAGTTGGCCTTCTCATACTTTCACACTTGCACCATCTCTTGACAATTTAAAGAAACATGGGTAAAGAGCGATGCACAGAGACCAAAGCTGCCGCTAGTTAGCACCATGGTGAACGTCTGTTGCAACGTGCGGCCATCTTGTCGATGATAAGTATGGGGACGTGTGCCGAACGCTGTGTCGGTGAAAAGGTGCCCTGCCGTTCACCACGAACATTTTTCCCAACCAAACATACCCCATGACCTTCTTCTGGTCACAAAGGAGCCCCATCCCCAGTTTGGTGCTGATCGGACGCACGGTGCAGATTTGTATGGCAGACAAACAAGCATACATACACACATACACACATACATCGACTCTGCTTTATATATTAGATAAGGAAAGTATTGAAATCCTCCAAAAATTCCATTTTGAGATTTTGATGAATCTCAACGTTTTAGACCTCCCTGAGTCCGAAAAAAACATTTTTGGAACTATGTCTGTGTGTGTGTGTGTGTATGTAAACACAATAACTTGAGGACACTTTCACTTAGGTCAACCAAATTTTGCATACAAGTATTAGGAACAAACCGTAGATTTCTATCAACTTTCAGGCTATTTCCGTTAACCAGCAGTGGTACTTTACCTTTTACTCATGCAGCTGCAGAGTCTGATTTGTTCAACTTTACTTTTATAATAATTGTTCAATATATTATTAAATTGATTTGATTTGTTGTTGATGGTTCTTTAATATACTGTACATAATATAAAAATATATTCATTGTCTTGCAGTTTACTCCTCAAATAGCCATCTGAGTATATGAGAAAGTCTAGGGGAGACCAATCACAATTTTTAGTAAAAGTAAAAGAAGAGAACAGACATCACTTAGCAAATGGAAATAAGTAATTCTAGCATCTCTGTTTAAAAAATGTCTGGTAATGCAGACTCTTCTTTGCCAGTTTAAAAGCCATTTTCTGTCTTCATCAAGGTTGTCCAGTTGCTCCTCCCAATGAAGTACTGAAGCAGACACTTTTATGGCGGGATAAACCTTCCCGACACTGAACTCCTTTAGTCTCATTTTGCAACATGCAGGAGGGACGGTGACCTTGTTCAAAGTTCAGGTCATACAGTTGTTTCTACATTCATGTGAAAGAAATAATTTTGTAAACAAAACTTGAGTTACTTTTAGTGATTTGCTACAAGCAAATGTTATTCCTATGTGCACTGAACGTGCCATTATACTGGCTTTGCTTCAAGCATTTCTTGCTTTAGTTTCATAACACACGTGCAGTCGCATTTGCACACATCACCTGACTGTAAAGTTTAATACATCTTAGATCATTTAGTTCTCCTTGTTTACAATCTTTAAACCTTGAATCCTTAAAATAACTTGCATTGTTTTGTTTTTTAGCTCTATCATCATTTAAATGCTTTTACATCAAAATCACAATGACTCAGATCTCGTAACTTATATGAAGATTCTGATTGTATGGATCACCTCACCTTCAGGTGTCCTGTCAATGCAGAAATCATTGAGCTCCCTCGTCACCAGATCGTTTAACTCACCTTGTAAAACGTTTTTCCTATTCAGAAGACTGAAGAAGAAGTCATTTTGTATCTTTTAGCTTTTCAGATCTTTAACTCATTTTGTTTAAATGTTGTATCTGATGGATCGCATATGTTTTCATTGGTGAGTTTTTCAGCTCTTGTAATAGATACCCTCCTTACCACGAGCTAGTTCTTTCTTCTATTGCTCCCCCACCTTGTGCGAAGTTTATTCGAGATTTCATTTACACAGTATTGCGTTTGCTGTCTCTGATCACTTTATCAACATTCTATTCAATTTGTCAGTTCTCAAATCATTAAACTTGTCCTATATTGAATTTTCCGGCTCCTGAATCATTTAATTTGCCTTTTATTTCATTTATCGGCTTTCAGATAGACTAACTCACCTTACAGGGAGTTTGTCTGTGCCAAGATCATTTAATTCACCTAGTATTTTGTCTGATGTTCATCACATCATTTTATTCACATAGTATTGTGTTTGAAAAGGCACAGATCATTTAACTCATTTGCTATTGAAATTCTTGGCTCTTGGATCATTTAATTTGCCTTTTATTGACTTTGTCAGGTCTCTAATGCGGGCTGTTTGTAAATTGTTTCTTAGACTGTTTAATTCACCTTGTATGCACATTATTTGGCTTTGAAATCGTCTAATTCCCCTTTCATTGAGCGGTTTGCCTTTCAGGTCATTTAATCTTTTAGAATATCATTTGTTTTTTGAGATGTTTCCTTCGACTTGGATTATTTCACTCTGTTTGTGGTGAGTTAGTCAGTTCTCTTACCTTTTAGCTTACTGCTTAGGGAGATTATCAGCTGTTAGATGTCCAAATCAGTTTGCGTCATATTAGTTTGCTCTCCGATCATTTAAGTCGTGTCATAGTGTGATAGGCCATCTCACAGGGTTTAATTTTGTTGATGATTATGACTGATTATAATCTTATTAGTTATATAGGTGCATTTACCAGATGTGGACAAATTTGTTGGTCCCTTGCAGCTCACTGAAAAATTGCTGTCTGCCACGTGAAACGTAATGAAATGAGAGGTAATTGTCCCCTGTAGACCTGCTTGACATTGATATGTCACCAAGTAAAGCTAAACAAGTGTGATAAGAGTTCAAGTGTTGCTTGACATTCTAAAAAGGCCTGAACACGTGTTGGTACCCAAAGAAAAGATCATAAATAATTGGATTACAGTCACTTTTCAAACTCTTGAATTCTTATCACAGTTGTGCAATCAGTCATTTGTCTTATTTAAATGGAGAAAACTCGTTACTCTGCTCACACTGAACATGGACCAAAGAAGACAAAGGAGGGAGTGGTCTGAGTAGATCAGAAAGAAAATCATAGGCAGGCATGTTGAAGTTAAAGGCTAGAAGACCATCTCCAAGCATCTTCCTGTGACTACACTTGCAAATATTAATAAGAAGTTTATGGGACTGTAGACAACTTCCCTGAATGTGACCGCAAGAGGAAAATCAAGCCGAGAAAGAGCAAAAGAGAATGGCAGACAAAAAGCAAATGAGAACTTCCAAAGATATACCAGCCAAACACCAAGGCCAAAGTCCATTAGTGTCTGATCACTCCATTTGTCACTTTTTCAGTGACAGTGGGCTCAATGGAAGAAGACCCAGGAGGAGTACACTAATGAAAGAAAAGCTTAAATAAGCCAGACTGCAATTTGCTAAAACGTATATTGGCAAGACACAGTGCTTCTGGGTAAACGTCCTTTGACCAGATGAGACAAAACTGGAGCTTTTTGGCAAGTCACATTGACTCTGTCTACAGATGAAAAAAACGAAGCTTTCAAAGAAAAGAACACCAAACCTACTGTGAAACATGGAGGAGGCTTGGTTATGTTTTGGGGCTGCTTTGCTGCATCTGGCATGGGGTACCTTGAAAGTATGCAAGGAAAAAGGAAAAACTCAAGACTATCGAGACATTCTGGAGTGAAACGTGCTGTCCAGTGTCAGAAAGCTCTCTCTTAGTTGCAGGTCATGGATCCTCCAACAAGCTATTGAGCCAAAACACACAGCTACAAACACTCAAGAATGGCTAAGAACAAAACATTGGACTGTTCTGAAGTGGCCTTCTAGGAGCCTCAATTTGAATTCCATCAAACATCTGTGGAAAGAACTGAAATGTGAAGTCTGGAGAAGGCCCCCTTCAAACCTGACACTGCTGAAGTAGTTTGCTCATGGAGAGTAGGCCAGACTACTTGTCAAAAGGTGCAGAAGTCTCACAGAGAGCTCCAGGCATCACTTCTCTTCAGTGTTGGCCTCTGAAGGTTGTGAAACAAAATATTAGGTTAAGAGTCCCAACATTTTTGACCATACCATCTTCATTTGTGTTATTATCTGAAATATTCTGTTGAATCAATACTCTAAAGCAAAGTCTGTTTTTCATTGAATACAGAAGAAACAATGATGGATGCCAATGACTTTTGTCAGTTTCAGGTTATTTCAGAGACAATTGTAGGTTCTTGTTTTTTGATGAAGAGGCACCAATAAATTTCCCCATGTCTGATTCTGGGAAAAAAAAGGCTGGGCAGCAACATAAAGTCACCCTCTGCATGGAAGCATAAGTCGCTGGTCATCAGTAGAAGAAGTCCTGTTGATGTCCTGCCATTCCAGCGAAACTTCATAGCTGTTGTGGGAAAGATTTTATTTAGTTAGTCATGGCAGAGAGAGAGCAGGAAAACTGGTTGTCCAAAGAGAGATGCAGGGGAAACTCAGGAAATTTCCTAAAAGTGGGCTATGAGCATGTATGCTTGCAAATGTGCGCTGTTTTGAAATTAATAATATAAAAGACACTAGCCTGAGGAAGAAGTATTGGGAGGTGGACATCACATTGTCTTCTTGGATTGGCTGTGCTGGGCTGACGTTAGAGAGAACTGTCCAGTTAGTCTGTGCCTGGCATATAAAGCCAAACTTAAGCCTGCCAGGGGTGGTCTTTTGCCCATCTGTCATTGGAGAGAGAAGATTTGTGTTCCCATTCACTTTTATGGAGAGGGGGTCCCTTCATAACCAGCAATGAGGTCTGGGTAATCTTCTTCAATGAGGTTGTTCTATGATAGATTACCATAAACTTTATAACAGTGGAACTGCTACATCTCAGGTTGTGATTAACATTGCTGTAGTAGTGAATTACACTACATTATTAATATTATTATTTTTTTTAAAAAACCCTTCTCATGCAGTATACACCCAACATTTTTAAAATTCACTTCTGGGGGCTCTGAAGCTTAAACTTCATTTGTTTTATAGCAGATCCACCATGACAGTCCAGGTCATTGCTTTGGGCTGTGCATATATTTGAGTGAGTGACATTGGAAGTGTTATTTTCCTGGCACGGTAATAAAGAAAAGTTGATTTTTTAACTTTTCTATTAGGTCTGTTCTTTTGTTTTTGTCTTGGGCACAGCACGAGCTGCCCAGAGGTAGAGGTGTACCAGGCCACTGGGCATCACACACACATGGCTCCAGCTGCCCAGAGCTAGAGGTGTACCAGGTCGCTGGGCATCACCCACACCTTGGACAGTTTTGGGATTTTAAATTTGTTTCCCTCACTACATATCCAGCTAATCCCCTTTTCTTGTATCTACTGTCAAGCAGGTTGGCTCTCAGATGAGTTGTCTCATTTTATTCCTTCCTTGCATCTCATCCTATTTGCTTATTGACTTTTCAACTCTTTTTATTTAAAATGAGTGCTAAGGTCCTCACAGACCAGCCGGCATGTCTTTTAAAGAACTCCCTGTAATGGACCGGCTTAACCCCTAACAGTATAAACTCTTGATGATGGTAATTCAAGAAGACAGAGCAATTTCGCTGTTCAGATTTGATGCAGATCATCCTGTCAAAGAGGCCCAAAATGAAACATTTTCATTCAGCCGCCCAGCTTTTCTTTTTCTTTTTTTAACAAACAGATATGCAAATGCATTTTGTGAGCTTCAGATTGGAGCGGTGGATTTCTATTTTTTTTTTTAGTTAAAACATACTGCACTAACTTTAAGGTGACATGTGGTGTCACTAAATTCTATTCAACTTAATATGCAAGGGGGAAAAAAATCTATGACATCTGACAGAATCCCCAACCCTAAAAAACGATTTAAGTTCTCTCAAAGATCCTGGCAGTGACAGACCATCATGTCATGGAAAACATGCCTTTGGGTCTCTCTCTCTCTCTGTCTCTGTCTCCCTTCTCCTTCTCCCTCGCTCTTTCTCTCCGCGCTGAATAAGACTTCACAGCCGTGACATGATTGAACTTAAAGTTTGCGCGGCCTGCAGGCATGTGAGATCTCGCTGTCTGCCAGCCTCTAGAGGAGACTTTAAACATGGGAGATTTGACTTTAAAGCAGTAAAATGTTAAAGTTCTTAGATACGAAAGCAGATGGCTGCATCTTTTATGACACCTGACAGGATCAGGCTAAAGCGAATATAAAACCTGATGGGGTTCAGGAGCTGACAGTGCTGGAAAAGTCATGGAGTGGATTTGTAAAGTTTGACACTGGGCCTCCAAAGAAGTGCTATTAGAGTACAGTTGTGCTTGTAAGTCTGTGAACCCTTTAGAATTTTCTATATTTCCGCATAGATATGACCTAAAACATCATCAGATTTTCACTCAAGTCCTAAAAGTAGATAAAGAGAAACCAGTTAAACAAACGAGACAAAAATATTATACTTGGTCATTTATTTATTAAGGAAAATGATTGAATATTACATATTTGTGAGTGGCAAAAGTATGTGAACCTTTGCTTTCAGTATCTGGTGTGACCCCCCTTTGCAGCAATAACTGTAACTAAATGTTTCCGGTAACTTTTGATCATTCCTGCACACCGGCTTAGAGGAATTTAAGCCCATTCCTCCATACAGAACAACTTCAACTCTGGGATGTTGGTGGGTTTCCTCACATTAACTGCTCGCTTCAGGTCCTTCCACAACATTTCGATTGGATTAAGGTCAGGACTTTGACTTGGCCATTCCAAAACATGAACTTTATTCTTCTTTAAGCATTCTTTGGTAGAACGACTTGTATGCTTAGGGTCGTTGTCTTGCTGCATGACCCACCTTCTCTTGAGATTCAGTTCATGGACAGATGCCCTGACATTTTCCTTTAGAATTCTCTGATATAATTCAGAATTCATTGATCCATCAATGAAGGCAAGTCATCCTGGCCCAGATGCAGCAAAACAGGCCCAATCCATGATACTACCACCGCCATGTTCCACAGATGGGATAAGGTTCTTATGCTGGACTGCAGTGTTTTCCTTTCTCCAAGCATAACGCTTTTCATTTAAACCAAAAAGTTCTATTCTGGTCTCATCCATCTTTAGCAAACTGCAGACGAGCAGCAATGTTTTTTTTTTTGGAGAGCAGTGGCTTTCTCCTTGCAACCCTGTGTTTACGCTTTTTCTATAGTGTCGTTTCTTGTGACTGAAGACAGAGAGATATAATTAAAGTTAGTAAAAAATATTTTATTAATACACACCAGTCAAAGGGAAAATGACAGAGAAGCACAGTCCTAGGACACCTGCCCTTCATCTGCCTCGAGGGGTCGGTGTCCCAAATCTTTTATAGGGCCTTATCTTATGACTTTAGTTGCACAAGAATTTCATACCGTTACATCTTACAACATTTTGCTTGGATCAGCATTTACCACATCCTTTAAGTTCATCAATTGGTCACTTGTGGTTTTTTGTTCGTTAGGAGAAACAAGAAGTTGCACTTGTCATGTGCACTATGGACAAGACAGGGTCTGCATGGCTTTTGTCACATACACCAGATTGATCAAACTGTTTATTATTTTTCCACACCTGCCATGCACATCATTGTTGTTCAGCTGTTGTTCAGTTGAACATGAACATTAGCCAATGTGAGAGAGGCCTTCAGTTGCTTAGAAGTTACCCTGGGTTACCTTTGTGACCTCGCCGACTATTACACGCCTTGCTCTTGGAGTGATCTTTGTTGGTCAACCACTCCTGGGGAGGGTAGCAATGGTCTTGAATTTCCTCCATTTGTACACAATCTGTCTGACTGTGGATTGGTGGAGTCCAAACTCTTTAGAGATGGTTTTGTAACCTTTTCCAGCCTGATGAACATCAACAACTCTTTTTGTGAGGTCCTCAGAAATCTCCTTTGTTCGTGCCATGATACACTTCCACAAACATGTATTGTAAAGAGCAGACTTTGATAGATCCTGTTCTTTAAATAACACAGGGTGCCCACTCACACCTGATTGTCATCCCATTGATTGAAAACACCTGACTCGAATTTCACCTTCAAACTCACTGCTAATCCTAGTGGTTCACATACTTTTGCCAGTCACAAATATGTAATATTCGATCATTTTCCTCAATAAATAAATGACCAAATATAATATTTTTGTCTCATTTGTTTAACTGGTTTCTCTTTATCTACTTTTAGGACTTGAGTGAAAATCTGATGATGTTTTAGGTCATATTTATGCAGAAATAAAGAAAATTCTAAAGGGTTCACAAACTTTCAAGCACCACTCTATATATGGCAATGTTATATAACTGTTAGATTTATGATGTCAGCCCTTGCCATTCTATAAGATGTATTCTGTAAGATGGTGCTTAATAATCATTCATCTAAAATGTTAAATGAATCAATTCAGCTTCACAAGTGATCATTTATATTCAGTTACTTAGGTCTAAATCTTAAGGCATTTTCACACTCAATTAGTACATTTACATGCGTTTTAATAACTTAATCAGAGGTCCCCCAGCTCTGGTCCTGGAGGGCCGCAGTGGCTGCAGGTTTTCTTCTCTAACCCTTGTGGCAGATGGCTGGAGACTAGACGCCTGGAATGATCACAAGAGGGACAATACCTCCCCTGGGCCACAAGAAGGCAGCCTCCCTGGTCTGCACGGGGGCCATGGGAACAGAGCTGGGAAGCTCATCCCTGTTGGGGCCCATGGCCACCCCAGGGGGTGCCCGGAGGATTAAGGAGCCCTGGAATACAGCACTTCCACCACAACTGGAAGTGCTGCCGGAAGTAATTCCAGGTACACCCAGAGTGCTTCCGGGTGTTCATACGGCACTTCATCCACACCAGGAAGTGCCATCAGAAGACTATCAGGAAGCACCTGGAGCACATCCGGGGCACTATAACGGGTGCCGCCTCACTCCATTAGAGGAGCCGGAGTCGGGAAGAGTAAGACGGAGCTTGCGTGAGGAGGAGTGGAGGCGGCAGAAGAAATAGAGAGAAGGAAAAGGAGTGTGAGCTGGATAGTGGTTTGTGCACTGTATTGGTTGAGAAGGTGCTGACGTAGATAAACGTGTGTGTTTTTGGACATTTGGTGTCTGTCTGTCTGTGTCCCGGGGTTCATCTTCCACACCCTTTACTTAATTAGTGACCTGTTTTTGCTGCTAATTAACTTCTTATGTAGCAAAGCTGGGGAAAAATGGACACACTGTGAGGATTATGTTTTTTAGGTTTCTCCTGCACCTTAAGTACCATCCAGCCATTCCTGTTAAAGATAAAATTCAGAGATATGCAGCTAGATGAGCCTGTGGGGTCCTGGACAATGGACTATCTGTCAGGAAGACCACAGTTTGTGAGACTCAAGGAATGTATCTCTGATGTGAATGTGAGCGACACTGGAGCACCACAGGGAACAGGCCTGCACATCTCAGACTATAAATATAACAACAGGTCATGTCACTTGCAGAAACTCTCAAATGATTCTGCACTTATGGGGTGTATTGATAAAGGGGACGAGATGGAGTGTAGAAGTCAGACTGAAAACTTTGCTTCTTGGTGCTAAAAGAATCGTCTGAATCTTAACATCAGCAAAACCAAGGAACTGCTTATTGACTTACACCACACCAGTGAGCCTCTATGTCCAGTCACTATTGAGGGAGCGAATGTTGAGGTGCTCCACTCCTACAAGTACTTGGGGGTCCATATTAATGACAGGTTGGACTGGTCAAACAACACAGAGGAACTATATAAGAAAAAGGCAGAGCAGGCTCTTTTATCTTTAATGACTGTGTTTCTGTAATGTTGGAAGTGACATCCTTCATATCATCCTACAACTCTGTGATGGCCAATGTGAATTTCTATGCTGTGGTGTGGTGGTCCAGTAACATCACTTCAAGAGAGGCCCACTGAATCAGCAAGCTAATTAAAAGGGCAAGCTCAGTTATAAGACACACTCTGGACCCCCTGGAGGTCATAGTGGAGGAGAGAATGAAAACAAAACTGAGTACCATTTTGTACAATACTGCACATCATCCTCTTTCTGACACACAAACAGTCAGGACTTTCAGCCAATGAATTATTAAGAAGAAGTGTGTCAGGAAACATAACTGGGAGTCCTTTAAACCAACAGCAATATGTCTGCATGGTGCATCACTGTGACTGGGACTGCAAAGTCAGGTCTTTTTCTTCTTTTAAATTTTTTTGCTTGATAATCATTCTGGTGTGTCTTCATAACAAAGTGTGTGTATATATATTAATCTACCTATTTATGTATATATTTTATATGCCCCCTTGGGACAAATAAATTTCTGTTTTATCTATCTATCTATCTATCTATCTATCTATCTATCTATCTATCTATCTATCTATCTATCTATCTATCTATCTATCTATCTATCTATCTATCTATCTATCTATTGGATAATTTGCACCCTTCTCCCTTTTGCCTCATAAAAATGTCTTCATTTGCTTTTCAGAGCAGGATTTGCATTGTTTGCATTTATGCTAATCTGCTCCTTGACTTAATGACCATTTTTTTCCGGAGTATTGCTTTATTTTTTTTAAAATTTGCCATTTTGTAGTGCTAAGGTTACAAACGGTCCCTACATGTCGTCTTGGTCAAAAAACAAGAAAAAAAACTTAAAAGCTGCAGTTATCTAGGGGAAGACATGCAATTATCAACTGATATACCCTACCCCACCTCTAAACCTACCCCTAACCCTAACCTTTAAAATCAATGATTGCATGGCTCTAAAAACTGCCCAGTTTGGTCTTAGCCTTCTGATCGACTTGTTACCCATAGTGCACTTGCCTGGCGGTGCCTACAGTAAATAATATATTAAAATCTCTGTATGTTTCAGTCTTCCAAAGGGTATTGAATTTGTTGTTATATTTTTTAAGTTAATAACATTTTTGTTTTCTAATGAGGTTACAAATGTTACAATTGATCCCTACGTGAGTGTTTTTTTTGAAAACTGCTTTATAACAAATTGTATTCATTTAATAACAGACAGGAGTGGTTAAACTTATGGTGACAGTTTCTTTAACATTGCCCTCTGACACACACTAGTCAAATCATCTACATCAGCCCCAATAACTTTAGCTGCATACTTCGTAATGTGCTGGAGCTTTTTTGAGTTTTGGTTTGTCAGACTATTAAACCAGGCAATGAAACTAAAAGTGGTCACAGACTGGATCGTACTGCGATAAAAGGACAACATGAGGTCCTTATCAACTTTAAATAGTTTGAGTTTATGGAGGAGAAATAAGCACTGGTTGCATTTAGAGAATAATTTTTTGTATTTGTATTCCAGTTAAGATCTTTATCTAGGTAAGTTCCTAAGTATTTATGTTCAGTCACTATTTCTACCTCCTCTCCCAGAGCTACAATAGGTGAACATACAGATTTCTGTCTCTTAGAAATCAAATATCATTTCTTTGGTCTTTTTTACATTCAGAGTGAGAAAGTTTTTATTGCACCAGTTTACCATCCAGTCCACTTGATTTAGATAGTGGCCTTCATTCTCCCCAGATATGCGTCCTATGAGCATGGTGTCATCCGCATACTTGATAATGGAGCAGTGGTCATGGTTCTATCTCAGGTCACCTGTGTACAGAGTAAACAGTAATGGTGATAAGACACACCCCTACGGACTTCCTGTGTTTGAACGAATGACTATTGAAAAAGTGTCCTGTACTTTAACTGTCTGTGAACGATTTAAAAGAATGTTCTGAATCCATAGTGTAATAAATGGGTTTGCATTCATACTGTTCAATTTCCCAATCAGTATATGAGGCTGTATGGTTAGATATGAGTGCCATAGCTTCAGAAGAGTATAGAAAAACATTGTGTATGTGAAAGCTATACTCACAATGAAAAAAACAGGATAGAAACACATCAGGTGTGTAATGATGCCACTCTTCTCTTACTCTCACACCATTCTCGTCTGGGCTACCTGATGGGATCAGGCACCCGGCTTCTAATTCCAAGGTATGTGCTGCCACATATAATGACGTTGGCGTATGATTTCTATCCTGATCTTAATTTTCCATCTTCTTAGCTGTCAAGTTTCTGCTCTTTCTCCGGTTTGTCTCTTCTTCAGCCTTACCCAATTACCGAGATGGTGCCAGCTGTGTGCTAGCTGCATTACAAGTAATGAGGCTGACTTGGGTCAGTGACGGGCAAGTTTACTGAAGTCTGGAGATGTGATACAGCCAAGGCGTTCTCTGGATTGCTTGCTTTTCTGTGAATCACTTTTGGAAAGATTGAACTACAAATTGAAAGTATGGAGATGCATCTCCTAATAGGGGCAACGAAGATTTAAGCAGAATGTGCCCCTGGCATTAAGGCTCTCAGTCAGTCGAGTTAAAGATGTTAGGGGAGACTTTGTGTTTCATGTCACTTGTCTGTAGTTCTTGGATTTGTAGTGGAAATGAGGAGAGGAAGGGAGTGCAAGTTAGCCATTGTGCAAGTAGAGGTGAAGCAACCACGCTATGCCACCTTGATAGAGAAGATGGGTTTTGGATTTATTTGTATGAGTGAGTGCGGAAGTACGTTTGTGCCTTGCACTTGCTGGGATGGGTCATTTAAAGAATAGATGGATGTACGATTGGATACTTTTTTCTTTAATGTGAAATGATAAAAGATGGCCATTTTGACTAGAAGGTTATTTAATGTTTTCCTCCTTCTCCTTTTCAAATCACTTGTGTGAAGACAATGGCACCTTCTTCATCTGACCATTTTCACATGATCTGGGGGAGCTACTACCGAGATCCCTTACCCTCCTCCAGCACGTGTGACTAATTGGGATGGATGACCCAGGCATTGTGATGTAAGTAGAGTTTCAGGCAGCTCCATCCACAGAGTGCCAGCTGACGTGTTCAGGGCTGGCAGTGAATTTTATTGTTGAAGAGAAGGTACTAGAACCTAAGGAAGGTTTCCTTTTTCGTATTAAAATAATGTCAGTGGTTTAAAATGGAGGTCATATTCATTTATGGCTATGGTATGTATTTGGTAAAACTCTCCAGACTTAGCTTTTGTGTTTATAGTCGTATTTCTGGAGCTTCAAATGTTGCCCTATTCTTCATTTCTTCCATCCATTCTTTCTCAGATCATCTCCTTACCTGCAGTCTGATATCCAGTATTCTTTAATCATAGAACCACAAAGCCTCCACTGAAATATGGGATATTTGGACCCTTACAACTGACAATAACAGGTCTAAACCGGCCTGGTGTGCATAAATGTGGATGTGTGTCAGAGGGTTCCCTGCAATGAACTGGTGTCTCATCCAGAATTGAATCTCCTCTCGTGCACTAAGATACTGGGATAGGCACCGTGACAGTGCGGGTTGGCTCCACTCTCTCTTCATTTTGTTAGAGTTCTCTCTCTTGAACCCGACATTATCTATAACGTAACCGGATGAGCATGGCAGATGAGGACAACACGCATCTGCAGCAAGGGGATGATAAAAAGGTGAACAGTGCTTTTATTAAAAACAACCCAACAAAAACAATTGTTCAATGTCAATAAATTAATAATCCATAGAATGAAGGTTAAAGTCCAAAAAATAAATTCAATAAAATGAGGTTAAAACAACACAGTGCAGGAAACTCATTTAAAATCCCTCAAGCCCTGCTGCCTTCCTTTAAAACTGATGCCTCTCCGTCTTATCCTATTCAGACCTTGCAGCTCAGAGCGATGCTGGCCACCAGGTGCAGACACCCATTTCATCTAGCCCATGTCCCCATCACCAATCCCACAATGTCCACAGGACAACCCCGAGCCCTGCTCTGCCCAAAATGCTGCCGATCCTGTCTCCACCCAGCGTGGGTGCTCTGCACCTCCACTGCTGCCATCGGCTCCACCCGGCGAAAGTACTCCCAGATTGTAATGGTTGCTCCTGCTCCAGTGTTGTACAACAGGAGCGACCCATAGCTCCCTCCTGATCAATGGCAACACTCTCCTGTTTGGGGCTTCACTCCCATCCAGCTGCTTCCGTTCGCTAAACCGGCTTGTTTACTTCCTCTCCTGCCTGTTTCTTCTCATGCCCTTTAATCTCTTTTCTCTTTTCTTTAATTTTTTTCTCCCCATTTTCACATGCCGACTCATTCTTATAAGAGTCCGTGGATTGACTTTAGAGTGGTCCCGCCTCCTGGGGCTCCAACCTCAACCATAACAGAGCCCCTTAAGTTCCAGGTGTACACTAAGTGTTTATTTTAATGAAATAACTTATCACAGGCTTCTTTTCAATAAACAATTCTTCTCTTCCTCCTTTATTATTATTCCTTTTGGCAGTAAATCTTTCCAGGTAAACGCTTTCCTCTGTCAACTACAACTCATCTGGTTGATTTGAAACAGCTTCCTTCATGCCAGACCCAGATGTACTTCTGGTATCACCATATTGCATCCAGGGATCGCTTATGATTCAGGCAGAACCTCTCTAAAATGAAGAATGCCCCTTCCCGTAGCCCCCCTTAGTGGCTCGCAAGAAATACAGCAGGGCTGCTCATTGGGACTCCAACTTTCATGCAGCTCTGCGGGTCTGCATATGGGAGTTCCACCAGAGGGATGCTGCTACCTATTACAGTAAAGGATGTCATGGCCTCGGGTATCTGTGTCCCTCCATCCCTTTATTATAAAAGCCAACCGGTAGGGCAAGGTGCCATCCATGCCAGTTGGGATACCAGCCAATCTGTGTCCTCTATAACTCTATCTTTTCTACAGTGCCTTTCACATCTATCTATCTATCTATCTATCTATCTATCTATCTATCTATCTATCTATCTATCTATCTATCTATCTATCTTATCCTGCCTACTACACTAAAATCTATGTATCTTATCCCACCTACTATCTATCTATCTATCTATCTATCTATCTATCTATCTATCTATCTATCTATCTATCTATCTATCTATCTATCTATCTATCTATCTATCTATCTATCTATCTATCTATTTCATTCACAAAATATATGTTGTCATAGACAACACATCTTGGCTGGCGTCCTGGATGGGATCAATGATGCCTTACCCATTCGGGATGCCTTTATAACATAGGCTTAATGATCCCAGCCAGTATAGTTGCTGGTACCTCTCCCAGCCAGGAGGCCATCAGAGTGGCAGGACAGCGGAAATTACCTCTTGCGACCATGTATTCCTTACACTCTTCCCTGCAACTCCCATTTGTACACCCGAATTAACATCTGAATTTGCAATTTTCACCTGACAGAGCACTAGTCTTTTCTGCAAGGCCAGACTTTGTGAGTGTTGTTCACACATAAACTGAAATCGTTTGCGCTGTCTCATTTGATTTCCTGTGAACATCCAGAAGTTTAGGTCTGCATTCCTCTACTCTCCCTATCCAAACACCAAATCGTTAGAGGAAACGTCTTCACTACAAAATAATTGCATGCATCAGCAGCCAAATCACAAAAGGAACGCCTGCCATTGTGTCCATCAGATCACTGCATGAGGAGAAATCCTTGACGTCACTATTGCTTCGGTTTTTTTGTGTGCGCTTGAAATGTTCTTCATTAGAGGACAGTTGATTGCAGGCAGTTGATTTATAGCGGCTGTGATGTTTCACACAATTATAAGCTAAAATCCCTTAAGCTGCATGAATCATCTCTTCATTGGATCCAGGATATTCAACAAACTATTTTCACTTTGAATGTTCGTTTTATGTTTTGCTGTTTCTTCGTGTGCTTCAATATCTAAACTACCTTTGTTTGTAGCTGAAACACACGTGCCTGTACTACAAACGGTACATTCTGCCTCAAATTCAGTACGGCCGTTTCAAAACCAGCTATATTTCTTTTCAGGTTTGTCCGTAAATTTCGATTAATGTTCTGTTATTGTCCGTAAATTTCGATTAATGTTCTGTTATTTCTACAGAAACCAATCTCGCTAGCAGTAGCACTCCAAAAGAAGTTTACAACAACTAAAGGATGCTCAGATCTGCAGATCATGCGATGCTAATGCTGGCTGATGTTTGGTTTGCATCCACACACTATGGACAGAACCAAATCCTCGCATGATTGTGTAACAAAGACCACGGCTGGCGCAACCTCTTGAACCCGTATACAAACTTCAAGTGTTCATGTTATCTTATCTTCCAGAATTACATACATTTTCAACTTCATTCTTCATGATGCTTAGTTTATTAGCGAAAATTTGGACCTGTTAGGGTAAAAGAGGATGTGTGGGTACCCCATTAATGTTGATGAGATTCCATATTTAGTCTAAGACCTGTGAATCCTTCACATTAACAAGTCATTTTACCATCAAGTCAAAATTCCACACTGCGCAAAAATAAATAAGCCATCTACCAATATTTTATAAAAGATGTGAAGGCCAGAAGAAGGCCTTTGTTAAGTTCTTGTTACATAAAATGAGTGTAGTATCTATAAAGTGTTACCAGCTTTTTAAATGCAGTGCAATACAATTTACAACACAGTTTATTTTTGTATAGCACAAAATCACATAAGGAGTGCTGCAATGGACTTTAACAGGCCCTACCTTTTGACAGCCCCCCCCAGCACTGACTCTCTAAGAAGACAAGGAAAAACTCTAGTTGGGAGAAACCTTGGGAAAGGCAGTTCAATGAGAGACCCCTTTCCAGGTAGGTTGGGTGCGCAGTGGGTTTAAAAAAAGGGGGGTGAATACAATACAATACACAGAACAGAACACAAATTATCCTCAATACAATATAATAGTGCAATAGAATTATTAACAATGTAGAACAGAAGTCAACAGTAGATGATATCATATAACATGATTTGGATTTGTTCAGAGTCCTGGAGACCTCAGCCATCAAACCACCTCCCCCTATTGGCCATTCCACAGGTGAGTCAGCATTGGGCCAACAAATCCGATGAAAGGACCCCTCTACCCGATGATTCCTGCGATCCATCATCAGGGATAACTTTACCTTAGACAGGCAAAACAACTTGGCAGGTGGGCACCATGTGCCACATTTGAGTACTGAGAAGAGAAACAGAATAGATGAGGATTAGTAACACATTATAACTATCATATTACTCATGTTTTAGTGCTAAGTACAATCTTATTGGAAAATACTAGACACATAAAATATACCTGCACCACACAGAGTGGGATCCTGCATAGCAGACATCCTTAAAAACGAGGGGCTTTGGAAAAGTAGGAGAAGAATTTAAAGTATGTAAAATTGGTACCTTCTACGAGTTTCTATAAAACGATTTTCTGCTAAGTGATGGCTGCCTTTACGTCAAACTCAATTTTAAAACCCCTCAGTCTGTACCCATGGGGCATTAGCCTTCTCCCTTATGGATTAGCACGTATCTGCTTACTAGCTTTGGTCAACACTGGGGGTGTGCCAAAAAAATGATTGATTGGCACAGAAAGTTGGGGTACGGAGGGGGGCTCATGCTAGTCACAATCAAGAATGTCAGAATGAGAACTGACAGTTAGCAGCTTCCAAAAAGGGAACAGTCTGCAGGCAAGAGCATTCATTATTAATTTTTAATATCCTCATCACATTCAGCCCGCCTAACATGGCCCCACATGACACGTTTGATGTTCTGTTAAATATTTGATAAGCGTCTGTTGACTTTGGCTCCCTGATGGCAGCACCACAGTCCTCTGTTGACAGGACGGTGGGCAATTTATTTATTTATTTATTTGGGTTTATTGTTGTGATTCAAGGTCTTTGTCTGACTGATAGACTCTATTTTTGTCTAGGAATTTTTCTATTCAGTACAAAATGTTCCCAGCGATGCAGAATCTGTTTATTTTTTTTCTTTAACAGTTTTATTCATTTCCTTCTTGCACTGTAATAACCAATTCTTATCTATAAAGGTTAAATAATGGATACAATTCTTATTTTATTGCTATGAAAATTGCCTGGTGCTGTTAGATCTTGGAGGCGTTGCACTATACTTGGGATTGAATGAGTAATATTTTAAAAAATGAGAGTAGTGTGCAGTCTGGCCCTTCGTTGTTGGACTCATTATTTTACTGGGTACTACGGTAGCTTTGATACCATAGCATCCTAAACTATGAGACTTTGTGTTTAATAAATTATGTGAAACCTTAAAGGTCTGTAACATTCATAGATGGAAGTCAGGAACGTTGAAGGGTCCAAACTAAGAAATTTCCAATGAATTACTAGACTGCAGTTAATTGAGCTATATGAATCAGTTATTAGACTTTTATTTTTAATTGTTTTTATTTTTTAAATCATTAAGTTTTAATAGATTTAATAATGAAGCAATAAAGGTGTTTTTAAATGTGCACTGTGGATTCTCACCCAGAATGTAAAACTTCAAAAGAATAACAGCTGAATATCTGAGTAAACTTTAGACCAGAAAATGAATGAATAAATGAATGGATGGCTGACATTCACACACAAAAAAACATCTAAAACATGAAAAACTAAAGCCACATAATTTATCACAATGCAGCGGCCCCCTGCTAGCGTAGTCAAACATCTGAATGATCAGGTAGAGTGACCTGGTAGGAAGAGAAATCCACCATCT
>JANRMT010049829.1:26344701-26359223 GCA_026402145.1 Polypterus bichir lapradei | reverse complement strand
CCCCTAGTGTATATATATATATATATATATATATATATATATATATATATATATATGTGTAGAAAGACTGGAAGATTGTGGAGACATATTGTGAATTTCTCACATGTCAGAGGTGTAAAGTGTGTGGCTTGAATAAAACTGAAGCTCCTCGCTGAAAAGTATGGGATTCCTGGCCCAAGGTTGTTGGTTCTGTTCGCATCAATTTATGAACAAATGGCTCTAATCAAACTCCCAGCTTAATAGATCATGAAGTTTTTTTTCCTCATTTTTTGAATTACTCAATGCAGAAAGGGACAATCAAGGTTTGTTTTATTGTTGTAAAACATTCAAACGTTAGTAATAATCTGCACACAATAATGTATAAGTGTTCTAACACTTAAAAATACTTGTTAAGAGTTTGCATTTTATTTCAGATTTCTCCAATTAAAGCCACTGCTGGAAGATGAACACACATTTGAGAATGAAATTAAGTGGAAGTGCTTTTTTTAAGACATATTGTTATTTCCACCGGTGGCCCGCTGTTTCTTAATTGTCAACTTTAAAAGGAACTATTTAGAACCAATTACGGGAACAATTTGTTAATAGGAAGTTGAATATAGTAAAGTGAAAGGAAAATGAAAAAACAGAGACAAATAATGTGTATTCATTAACAATAAATGAATCAATTCGTTTTTTCATACCTGTTTTTCCCAGTCATAATGTTAGGCTAAGAAAACAATGGCCATTGTGCTCACTGAATGAGAACCAAAGTGAAGACATCAATGCAGTCATCAAACCAGTGTGTGTGTGTGAGTGTGTGGGTGCGAGCTCTCTGATTGGCTGGCTCGTTCTTCAGTGCACAATTGGATGGAATGGCTTTAAGCTGCTGCTGGTTGGTTATTTCATTATGCAGAAGACAGGATCAGTTTCGGGGGGGCCCCCCCGGTTGGCAGATACAAATTACTGCACACATTCAGTGGAACGGAAATAAATATTTTAAAATCATACTGCACGGCAACTTAAGTGATATGAAGATGAAAAAGAAACGGGTAATGCTGTAGGATGCAGTGACTTGTGTTCACCACAGACAGGTAATGACGTGAAATTCTCTTAGTTGCTCTAAATGGCTTGTTTTATAAAAAAAAAAAAAATGTAAAGATTTCCGGTCATATTGTTACCATGAAAAAATCCTGTAAATAAGGTGAATTTGCACTTCTTAGCCTGGTAATTTTATTTTGTTTATTTTCAAAACTTAGAAGTTTGATTTCATTGTTACATAACATTGAATTGCAGTGGATTTACCGTATATACTTGTGTATAAGTCAAGTCTTGAAACCCGATAAATCGATCATAAAATCAGACCCCGACTTACACACCTGTTCAAAAATGCAACACTTAATTTTTTTTAACATCTTCTTGCTTCCTCCAATCTCACACCAGTTTTTTAGACACATTGAGTTTTGTTGCAGCAGTGCAGTTATCAATTTCTTTCACTACTTCAACGACTTTTAATTTAAAACCAGCTTCATATTTTCTTCTGATCGAACGCTCACTCATAGATAAGGGATGCTTTTATGATAAAAGTGTATGAGGGTGTGAGATACAAAAAAACACAAAACAGTGCAAACGTTGCTTTGGAATAGTTTGGGTATTACCGTGTGGTCACGTAGACACAATACATAGAAAGTGTGCTCCGTGGTTACTCTCTCAGGTGAGCATTAGCATATCATAATCTCTTGCACCAATAGCGTGGGTTTTCCGCATTCGACTTATACGACTGAGATTATAAAATACCAGAAACTATACTGTAAAATCAAGCCCCGACTTATCCGAGTATATACGGTAGTCATCACAGTTGTTCCAGTTGTTGTACCGTATATGTTGTGGACAATCCCCAAACCCTGGACATAACAAACACAGAGCCAGACTTATCCGCGGGAGAACTTATCCATGAGTATATACGGTAATTTGGATTTTTGACACTGAGCAACAGAACAAAAACTGTCTAATCTGAACCTGAATCTGAAATCTAAACCAATTACAAATTTAAAGCATAAAATAATTGATCACATAACTATTCATGTCCTGTATTTAGAAGATGTACCTTTGTCACTCGTGGCAGCCTTCAGTCTGCACGCATAGGTCTCTGTCAGCTTAGCGCATCTATAAAACTTACGTACGCACAAAAACGGGGTACAAAATGTACATATGTAAATTTCCACACAAAAGTTAAAAAAAAGCTATTAAAGAGAACTTGATGGAGGAGCATACACATATTTACAGTGTAAAAAAGACACAAAACCAAGAAAAAGGTTTGCCGTATCCACCCCATATACTGTACTTGAAGAAAAGCAAGAGCAAAAAATCTTATCAGACTGAGTCCACAAATAACAGACAATAATATGGTGGATTTATAGAGGGTAGTCAGCAAGGGGTGTGCTTTGAGGGTCAGAACAGGAAGTGAGATCAGAACTGGAGCCGGAAGTGAGGCCAGGCGGGATTTCCTTCTGAAGGTCTGCAGAGGAAGCAGAAACAATGTTATTGTGCATCGCCAATTCCTGGTCTGGCGTAGAGGTAAATTTAATTAATCCCATTGACTGCCAATGTCCACGTGTGTGACACCAGCAAAACTGACCCATGCGTATGTAACATTTTGGAGAAAATGGGAAACGATGACACCCTTGATCAAGTAGGGAAATGCAGGCAAATCAGCTGAATAATAATAGTTCATATCACTGAGCCGTGATAACGTGCTTTGACATGACAAACGTATTAAACCTTAAAAGTGATGAATATAATTTATAGACTCTATTTGTTGTTGCCTTTTTAATGCTGTTTATTTGCACTGAAGAACTTACTTGAGTTTTCCTCTGTTTATTTCAGCTACCAGTTCTCGCTTCTCAAGATTAGAAATCAACGCAATCACTTTTTGTCAGTAATTGCGTTAAGTTAAAACACTGGTGTGATTCACTCCCTGCGTACAGAAAGCAATTAATATCATGCCCTGTAGCTTTATCATAGCTTAATGCTTTGTCAGGATTTCTTTTTTTTTTGGTTCTTGATAATGACTGGCTTTCATTATGAGCCATTTTAGGCTTCCAAGAGCCATTTTCTTGAAACTATGGGGTCTATCAGACCTTGCAATAGAAAGACAGCCTGCCCAAAATTGGGCGATACCTGTTCTTCTTCTCTTGCGTGCTCAGTTGAGGAGCGCACCATTGGGCTTTGTAAATGCACGTGGCAGTGTCTAGATGCATCAGGAAAAAGGCGGCTCTACCAGCCAATGAAGGCTTGCAACATCACAATGGCAAGTTCTGCATATGCTACATAACATGGCACAGAATATTAATCCTCTACCCGCTGACCTCATGTATACAGAGCCAGATGATTCAGCTCCCTACCCACCTACTGACAACTGCATAGTCATTTCACTACAGCCATATATTAAGTGTTTTACCTGATTTTTCTGCCACTTATCTGGCACATCTGTATGATCTTGCATAAAGCCACATAACAAAGCATCTCCTACTGCAGATGCCATTCGAAGATCGAAATCACAGAGCATAGATGTGCTTCTTCCCTCCCATTCATTTATTTGACTCTATCTTGAAGTTGTTTCTTCTTCTTCATCTTATTATTATTATTACTGTTATTATCATCACTTTCCTCTCAGCTCACTAAAATATGCTGGTGTGTTCGCCAGAGGTCAACCAGATGATCAGCTAAGGACTTGTTCAAGAATGCAGACTATGCTGAGGGGTGTAATCATCTGGATCACTTTCACGCTGACTCTGCATGGGAGTTTGTCCAGCTGCTCTTGTAACCCAGTCTTGATGGCACCTACGACTCCTGGAGCCACTCTTGTCCTCATGTACCACACGTGTCTGTCTTTGATCTTTAGGTTTTTATACTTGACGATGTTCTGTGCCGCCTTAGATGTTGTTGTCATCTGGGATCGTCATGTCAATGAAGATGCATGACTTGCTCTTCTTGTCATGGATCACTTGTTGACGGTGATGGCACAGTCTGTGGGAACGCTCTTCTCCTACATGGCACCATAGTCTCCAGTGTCAACAACTGTGTTAGGTGTATGCTTGTACCACTTGCCCACTATCAGAACACCTAGCTGTTGGCATAGCGCCCATTACACTTTCATAGCAATTTTGTTGTGACAGTCAATATATTCCTTCATGGCCAAGTACATGGCATGGCAAATGACCAGGACACTCTGAAAGGATTCGGGGGGAGAGCTTATCTAGGACATTATCTCCCGGAACACTAAAGAGCAGCCCCCTGGCTTGTAGTGGGGCCCATGGCCACTGCCAGGGGGCTCCTGGACAACAGCTGAGCCCCTGGTTGCAGCATTTCCACCACAATGGGAAGTGTTTGCCAGAAGAAGGTCATCAAGCACCTGGAGAACCTGCCGTATAAAAAGAGCCAGCGGCCACTATTCTGAGAGCCAGAGTCGGGTGGAAGAGGGCAAAGCTTGCTATGAAAAGTGGAGGTGAAGAGAGAGAAACAAGAGAATGAAAAAATAAAGAATGTAATTGTGCTGTACAGGTGGGAAATGGGGGAAGGCGTTTCCCACGTGGAAAAAGAAAAAAATGAAAGTGTGTGTGCTGAACTTGTGTCCTGCATCTGTCTTTGTTGGGTTTGGGTTGTGGGAGCGCCCTCTGCCGGCCACAATGGAAAATGGGCACTACATGGCTGTCATTCTCCTCAGCTTCACCACAGAGATGGCATTTGCTGTTGATCAGTGTCCCCATGACATACCTCTGGTGTTCATGGCCTGATCTTAAGCAGCTATGATGAGGATTTTGGCCTCCCCCTTGAGACCTGCACTTTGAAGCCATGCCAATTATTATATTTTAGGCATGGTGTGGCCGATAGAGCATTTAGTCTGATGCCCAAAAAGCTCAATTTTGGTCTCATATGGGCATCTTCTTCCAGCTGACTTGAGAATCACCCATGTGCCTTCTGGCACGTCCCAGCGGAGACGTCATATATGTTTTTTTCTCTTTGCTGCTCTCGCATAAAGCTGCGACTGGTGAAGCACCTGGACACAATCGTTGTTTGCACTGTCTCTCTAATGTAGGTCCCTGTAACTTGTAACTCCTTCAGACTTCTCAGAGGTCTCTTGGTGGCATCTCTCACTCGTTTCTTGCACTGTGTTTTTGTGGGCGGCCTGCTCTAAGCAGTTTTGCCATGCTCTTTCTATTTCTTAGTGATTCATTTAGCTGGACTACAGGAGACATTCAGTGATTTGGATATTTTCTCATTTCCACCCCCTAACTTGTGCTTTTCAAAATCCCCTTTTCATGCAGTATCTTAGGGTGTTAATCTGGTAACACTTTATAATAACTGCACACTATGAAGCATTAGTTAAGCATGACTAAATACTTTGTTCATCATTTAGAAAGCATCGCTTCCACATTAATTGGCATTAGCAACCACTTTATAAATGCCATTATAAATGCTTTAGTACTGATTCTTTGAAAAATATTAACTATTAGTTAATTGATCATTAATAAAGCATCGTAAATGCAGTTATCAAAGACATTATAAATATGCTTTGTGATCAGTACTAAAGCATTTATAATTGCATTTATAAAGTGGTTGCTAATGCCAATTAATGTGGAAGCGATGCTTTCTAAATGATGAACAAAGTATTTAGTCATGCTTAACTAATGCTTCATGGTGTGCAGTTATTATAAAGTGTTACCGTTAATCTTTATGTTATGGGTTAGACCACCACACTGTCTCACCATGTGCCGGACCTTCCAGATAAGGCACATTTACTGTATACTTCAGTCATTTGAAACCCCTGGCAGATGATCTCCATTGAACTAATTGTGGGACTTCTAAGACCAAGTGACTTAGGGGTGTCATATTAAGGGAATAGTGTGAATTAGTTTGTGCTTTATCCATCCATCCATCCATTATCCAACCCGCTATATCCTAACTACAGGGTCACGGGGGTCTGCTGGAGCTAATCCCAGCCATCACAGGGTGCAAGGCAGGAAACAAACTCCAGGCAGGGCGCCAGCCCACCGCAGTTGTGCTTTATATTTGTAATCAATTTGCAGAGATCTGCATTCACTGTGTTGACCAGCGTCAAAAAAGCCAAATTAAATCCTTTGTAATTCAATGTTGTATAAGAATAAAATGTGCAAATGTGGAGGGTGTAAATCCTTAATTTAGGTTCTGTAGAGAATGAAAGACTTTAGGAAGACTGCAGTGCAGGACCATGGACTGAGTTATTGAGCATTAAGGGCTTTTCTGTACTGAAACTGAGTAAAGTAAATGATATCCCACAGAAATGAATCATTTTTAATACTTATGTATAGCATTTTACAAAACAACTACTAAAAACAATGCTGTTTATATAAAAGAGGATCCTTGGGTACCGCTGGTTTGACTTTGTGTTGCTCATGGAGTCCTGAATGAGGCACATTACCTGCATTGTAAGGGAGCATCAGTTATGGCACTACGGCCATGTGGCATGACTCCCCAAGGCTATCCGGGTCGCAGGATCCTCATTGTTGGGGACCAGAGCGGCTGGACAAGGTCAAGGGGTCGCCCACGTAACACCTGGCTGTGGCAGACAGGGTCATTTCCGGAGGGTGGGACAGGACCACGTGTTTGCCTTTTGGGGGATTGCCAACCAGGATCCTGAGCTATTTCGTTGTGTGTTGGTGCGGCAACGCGCTGTACCAGTTCATGCTCCCCAACCTGACCTGTTTATATAAAGAGATGATTGTATGTCAGCATATAAAAAGATTTGTTCAGAGTTGGTCTCAGCAGAAAAGTTTTTAATTTTGGCCTGAGTTCTTTTTGTTTTCAATGTGTTTAAAGAACTGGATGTCCTGAACAAACTACTGACACATCAGTCCCTGTCTCCATTTTTTACATCATTAGTTTCAACTAAAGCCGGTTCGAATCCCGTCAATGCCAGAAGTGACTCTACTCCATTGGTCCCTTCACCTGCAATTTCTCCATTCTAAGTATGACGGTAATCTCCATCCAGCCCTGCAAGAAGGTCCTCCAGCCTAAAGGGGGATCTTGGGGTTTGGTGGCAGGACTGGCACTCCAGCCTCCGTAAAAAGCCGAACACTGCTCCAGTGGGGTGCTGAGGTGTCACCCATTGCACTCGGGTCTCAATCCAAGTTGTTTGTCATGTGGTTGCGCTCGCTCTGAACCTCTCTCTCTATCTCTCTTAGTATCACGTACAAGACATCAGCCAAAAACAAATAGAATATCAATCCATCACTGGTGACTCTGTCAAATACACCTCGACTTACTTACACTGGAACAATTTACAGGCATGTTTGGCCATGGAATGAGGGAGGAGAGCAGAGAGCATCTAGAAAATTCAATAGAGAGAAAGTGCAACCTCTCAGTCCCTGGAGCCGTGAATAAGCAATGCTAACCACTGTGCCATTGTGCCAGCCACAAAGAAATCAATCGGCATCAATATTTTATACAACGCTTTTTGCAGGAAGCACAATTAAACTGAGCCTCACACAAGCTGTTTGTGAAGAACATTCCTCATCGGAGTAGGCAGACCGCCTCATAGCTTCTCGGTCTTTCATTTAGTGTGAGAACTGGATGTTTATATTGAAATTCACTCAAAGTCTAGAACAAGATGTCTTTGCTGAAGAAGTGTCATTTAAGCTAGGGAGTGTGAGATCAATATTAAGTTTGCTTTATCTCAGGAAGAGAAATTTTTGCATTGAAATTCTTCAAAGAGGGTCCATCCATTAAAAAAAATCACTATCTATTATAGCAGCTTACAAAATGAACTGGCTGAATCCTGCCTAGCGACTGAAACTGCCATGACAGGCTCCAGTGTGCCCTCATCCTGAGTGGTCTTAGCAGGTTACAGAACTGATGGATAGATGAGGCAGATGGATGGACGGTGTTGAAAAGGTGAGGCTTTGAAGTACAGGGGCCATGACATCTATTCCACTTGCCATCAGTCTTCATTTTCATGACAACTTTCACAATCATAATGCACTTTACAAAGTCATTAAGAAAAATATATCATATAATTTTTAGTGGCAGCACAGTGATAGCACTGCTGCCTCGCAGTAAGGAGACCCGGGTTCGCTTCCTAGGTCCTCCCTGCGTGGAGTATGCATGCTCTCCCCGTGTCTGTGTGGGTTTCCTCCCACAGTCCAAACACATGTAGGTTTGGTGCATTGGTGATTCTAAATTGTCCCTGCGTGTGCTTGGTGTGTGTGTGTCCTGCGGTGGGCTGGCACCCTGCTCGGGGTTTGTTTCCTGCCTCGCACCCTGTGTTGGCTGAAACTGGCTCGGGCAGACCCCCGTGACCCTGTATTTAGGATATAGCACGTTGGATAATGGATGGATGGATAATTTTTAGTTTATGTAGCACATTTATGTGACACATCAGTATATAGATAGATAGATAGATAGATAGATAGATAGATAGATAGATAGATAGATAGATAGATAGATAGATAGATAGATAGATAGATAGATATGAAAGGTAATATATAATAGATAGATAGATAGATAGATAGATAGATAGATAGATAGATAGATAGATATGAAATGTAATATATAATAGATAGATAGATAGATAGATAGATAGATAGATAGATAGATAGATAGATAGATAGATAGATAGATATGAAAGGTAATAGATAATAGATAGATAGATAGATAGATATGAAAGGTAATAGATAGATAGATAGATAGATAGATAGATAGATAGATAGATAGATAGATAGATAGATACTTTATTAATCCCAAGGGGAAATTCATATAATCCAGCAGCATCATACTGATACAAAAACAAAAAACAATATTAAATTAAAGAGTAATAAAAATGCATTTAAAAACAGACAATAACTTTGAATAATGTTAGCATTTACCCCCCCGGGTGGAATTGAAGAGTCGCATAGTGTAGGGGAGGAACGATCTCCTCAGTCTGTCAGTGGAGAAAGACAGTGACAACAGTCTGTCACTGAAGCTACTATATATTGCGTAAATAATCACGCCTTGACAAAACAAAAAGGTTTGGGGCAGCCTCCCGTATACTTGAAAATTGGCTGCAGATGCAAAAAGTTTGAGGAAATGGTCTTTACAGTCAAGAGTCCAAAACAGAACTGAAACAATAGTACAGTCAAGGTGGTGTTAAAGTTAGAGGGGGGAAATGATGTCAATCAGGAGGGACTGGAAGTGATGTCATGGGAGCCAGGCAGAATATCCTGCATCTGCAGGAAGATAAAAAAAAGAATTAATGCACTCTGCTACTCCTTGGTCTAACCGGGGATTACCTTCTATTGAGCCCTTTAGCTGTCTCCCATGCACATGTGTGTGACAATATCTATATACCTGGGGGTTCGCCCATGTTTGCTTCGCTCGCCAACCCCGCCGGCCTGAGCTATGCGCCAGCCATTTTGCATCTCTGCCACTCACGTTGTGCTCAACGCACCCCAAGGAGATGCAATCGCTCCCCCAAAACCCCCTCTTAAATGGTGATACAATGGGAAACAAATACAGGGGTTTTTTTAACCTCTTCTTTGCTCGATCAGCTGCTGGCTTGCTGTTGCTGCCATGCCGCATGATCTGTATCTCGCACGGTGCTTTAAACATTTAAAAGCCTGTACAGCAGCTGTCCTACTCTTTGTCTTATTTCCGGCCTCGGGGGTGGTTAAATCTCTTGGCACTCTTGGTTAAGTCTTGTCTCGTGGGACGTGAGTTCTTGATATATTTTAGTTTATAATTTAAAAACGGAATAAGAATCTGAAAATCTAACAACATCACATTAAAGTTCGAAAAGAAAAAAAACTCTGAAAAAAATGATACCAAACATATATATGTAGGTTTTAAAATAAGCCAGATTTAAAGTGTGACAAAAAGCGTCAAAAAAAAAAAAGTAACATAAAATTGTTGCACAAAATTGTTGCACTTTTAGGCTTAGGATTTATATTTATATATACAGTGCATCCGGAAAGTATTCACATCACTTTTTCCACATTTTGTTATGTTACAGCCTTATTCCAAAATGGATTAAATTCATTTTTTTCCTCAAAATTCTACACACAACACCCCATAATGACAACGTGAAAAAAGTTTACTTGAGGTTTTTGCAAATTTATTATTAAAAATAAAAAAACTGAGAAATCACATGTACATAAGTATTCACAGCCTTTGCTCAATGCTTTGTCGATGCACCTTTGGCAGCAATTACAGCCTCAAGTCTTTTTGAATATGATGCCACAAGCTTGGCACACCTATCCTTGGCCAGTTTCGCCCATTCCTCTTTGCAGCACCTCTCAAGCTCCATCAGGTTGGATGGGAAGCATCGGTGCACAGCCATTTTAAGATCTCTCCAGAGATGTTCAATCGGATTCAAGTCTGGGCCACTCAAGGACATTCACAGAGTTGTCCTGAAGCCACTCCTTTGATATCTTGGCTGTGTGCTTAGGGTCATTGTCCTGCTGAAAGATGAACCGTTGCCCCAGTCTGAGGTCAAGAGCGCTCTGGAGCAGGTTTTCATCCAGGATGTCTCTGTACATTGCTGTAGTCATCTTTCATCAGTCAACTATTCATAGTGGCTCCAAAATCCGTACTGACCCCTACTCTCTCTTCTGTTTCTTTTTCCGATTTCTTTGTGGTGGCGGCCTGCGCCACCACCACCTACTCAAAGCATCATGATGCTCCAACATTGATGGACTGAAAGCCAGAAGTCTACGTGACCATAATCATCAGGTCCTTCCATGAAAACCCTAAATACAAAGAGGACTTTTTGATTTATGTTAAGTAGATTGCCCAGAGGGGACTGGGCGGTCTCTTGGTCTGGAATCCCTGCAGATTATATTTATTTTTCTCCAGCTGTCTGGAGGTTTTTTTTGTTTTTTCTGTCCACCCTGGCCATCGGACCTTACTTATTCTATGTTAATTAATGTTGACTTATGTTTATTTTCTATTGTGTCTTCTATTTTTCTATTCTTCATTTTGTAAAGCACTTTGAGCTACATTTTTTTTGTATGAAAATGTGCTATATACGAGGTGTGACAGAAAAGTAATGAGACTGATTTTTTATTTACCAAAGTTTTTATTTTTTTCAAACATCAATGTTATCCCCTTCAAAGTAGTTCCCTTGGGCAGCTACACACCGATGGAGACGTTGTTCCCACTGTTGGTAGCAGCGCTGGAAGTCTTCAACCGGTATGGTCTTCAGCATGTCCGTTACACTCTTTTGGATGTTTTCTAAAGTCCCGAAATGACGTCCTTTGAGGACATTTTTCAGTTTAGGAAAAAGGAAAAAGTCACACGGACTGAGGTCAGGTGAATAAGGGGGCTGGGGAACCACAGGAATGCGTTTTTTCGATTGTCCTTCTGCTCAATTGTGAGGTTTTTCGGCACCATTTTGGCACAGACCTTTCGCATGTGCAAATGTTCAGTTAAAATTTGATGAACGGTAAATCTGTTCAAATTTAATTGTTCACTCAACATTCTTAATGTTAAACGATGGTCTGATCTCACAAGAGTGTTCACACGTTCGATGTTTTCATTGGTTTTCGAAGTTGAAGGCCTCCCTGAAAAACTTGAGCTCGGGATAAAGAATGTTCCCCATAGGCCTGTTTTAACTTTTCAAAAGTCACACTTGCCGATTCTCCAAGCTTAACACAAAATTTAATGGCACAACGTTGCTCCAAATTCCGCTGTTCCATTTTGCGTGACGCACAACCAAAAACACAACTTCGCTAATAGAAGTCACAAAAATCACGTAGTTAATGGAAGGAGTTGAAACTCGCACTGAGCTATGGGAGGGTACTGATACACGTGCTCTATCAAGGACAACAGCGCAGCGTTGCCAGATCGCTTACAGTGTTGCCAGTCTCATTACTTTTCTGCCACACCTCGTAAATAAATGTTGTTGTTGTTGTTGCTGTTTCCCTTTATCCTGACTAGTCTCCCAGTTCCTGTCGCTGAAAAACATCCCCACAGCATGATGCTGCCACCACCATGCTTTACTGTAGGGATGGTATTGGCCTGGTGATGAGCGGTGCCTGGTTTCCTCCAAACGTGACGCCTGGCATTCACACTAAAGAGTTCAATCTTTGTCTCATCAGACCAGAGAATTTTGTTTCTCATGGTCTGAGAGTCCTTCAGGTGCCTTTTGGCAAACTCCAGGCGGGCTGCCATGCGCCTTTTACTAAGGAGTGGCTTCCGTCTGGCCACTCTACCATGCAGGCCTGATTGGTGGATTGCTGCAGAGATGGTTGTCCTTCTGGAAGGTTCTCCTCTCTCCAAAGAGGACCTCTGGAGCTCTGACAGAGTGACCATCGGGTTCTTGGTCACCTCCCTGACTAAGGCCCTTCTCCCCCGATCGCTCAGTTTAGATGGCCGGCCAGCTCTAGGAAGAGTCCTGGTGGTTTCGAACTTCTTCCACTTACGGATGATGGAGGCCACTGGGCTCATTGGGACCTTCAAAGCAGCAGAAATTTTTCTGTTACCTTCCCCAGATTTGTGCCTCAAGACAATCCTGTCTCAGAGGTCTACAGACAATTCCTTTGACTTCATGCTTGGTTTGTGCTCTGACATGAACTGTCAACTGTGGGACCTTCTATAGACAGGTGTGTGCCTTTCCAAATCATATCTAATCAACTGAATTTACCACAGGTGGACTCCAATTAAGCTGCAGAAACATCTCAAGGGTGATCAGGGGAAACAGGATGCACCTGAGCTCAATTTTGAGCTTCATGGCAAAGGCTGTGAATACTTATGTACATGTGATTTCTCAATTTTTTTATTTTTAATAAATTTGCAAAAATCTCAAGTAAACTTTTTTCACATTGTCATTATGGGGTGTTGTGTGTAGAATTTTGAGGAAAAAAATGAATTTAATCCATTTTAGAATAAGGCTGTAACATAACAAAATGTGGAAAAAGTGATGCACTGTCAATACTTTCCGGATGCACTGTATATTTTTTTTTAATTTAGATATATATATATATATATATTGTGAGACTTCTGCACTCTGTTGAAACTTCCCCAATGCGACGACAGGCAGAAGTGCGACTGCATAGTCTGCTGAGGGTCGCATGTCCGTCTCCAAGGCAACCGCAGATATGCAGTGCCACAGAAAAAACTACAAGCTGACCGCTGTCACGCGCAAAGTGCTGGTCACTGATTGGTGATGCAGGGAACATTATAACTTGGCCACTGACCTGGCCCCGACCCTGCCTGACTGCTGTGTCTATGTATAGTAGAATGGTAGATCCTGCTATAATAAATAACATTGGTGCTCCTGTTTCGAGGAGAATGAAGCTGGTGTTGCTAAAGTACTGAGACTCAGCCTCATCTTTGGGGTGGAAGACAATGACTCACGTTTCACTAAATATATATATATATACTCAGCAAAAAAAGAAACGTCCCCTGACTTTCAACTGTTTTTACTTTCAGTAGACTTAATGTGTAAATATTTGTATGAACACTAAGAGTCAACACCATAAGACATAAACTAAAAATGTTTCACAATGTGTCCCTGAATGAAGGCCACCAGCTGCTTGAAGTACTGCAGTGCATCTCCTCCTCATGGACTGGACCAGATTTGTCAGTTCTTGCTGTGAGATGTTACCCCACTCTTCCACCAAGGCACCTGCAAGTTCCTGGACATTTCTGGGGGGAATGGCCCTAGCCCTCACCCTGCGATCCAACAGGTCCCAGACGTGCTCAATGGGATTGAGATCTGGGCTCTTCGCTGGCCATTGCAGAACACTGACATTGCTGTCATGCAGAAACTCACGCACTTTTTGCCACTCCTGTCTGGTCCAGCGAAGGTGGGTTTGTGCCCATAGGCGGCGTTGTTGCTGGTGATGTCTGGTAAGGACCTGCCTTACAACAGGCCTGCAAGTCCTCAGTCCAGCCTCTCTCAGCCTATTGCGGACAGTCTGAGCACTGATGGAGGGATTGTGTGTTCCTGGTGTGACTCGGGCAGTTGTTGTGGCCATCCTGTACCTGTCACGCAGGTGTGATATTCGGATGTACCAATCCTGTGCAGGTGTTGTTACACGTGGTCTTCCACTGCGAGGATGATCAGCTGTCCTTCCTGTCTCCCTGTAGCGCTGTCTTAGGCGTCTCACAGTGTGGACATGGCAATTTATTGCCCTAGCCACATCAGCAGTCCTCATGCCTCCCTGCAGCATGCCTAATGCACGTTCACGCAGATGAGCAGGGACCCTGGGCATCTTTCTTTGGGTGTTTTTCACAGTCGGTAGACAAGTCTCTTTAGTGTCCTGCGTTTTTAGAACTGTGACCTTAAATGCCTACTTTCTGTAAGCTGTTAAGGTCTTAACGACCATTCCACAGGTGCATGTTAATTAATTGATTATGGTTAATTGAACATGCATGGAAAACATTGTTTAAACAATTTACAATGAAGATCTGTAAAGTTATTTGGATTTTTAAAACATTATTGTTGAAATACACAGTCCTGAAAAAGGGACGTTTCTTTTTTTGCTGAGTATATATATATATAAGCCAAATACCACTGACTCACTCAT
>JANRMT010049829.1:26265844-26335908 GCA_026402145.1 Polypterus bichir lapradei | reverse complement strand
AAGTTATCTTACTAGTCTTCACTTAATCTTCATAACTGCTGTTCTATGCACTGCGCTTCCCACCGAGTGTTCACACACATAGAGCTCGACCCAGCGACTGTTTGTTTTTTTTCGCAGTCAAACTGCTTGGACTGAGTCCATGGGTATGTCACACTATACGACTAAAATCACAGGTGGGCACCTTGACTGCCCCTGCAATTCAAGTCTGCGGCTGAAATCACTGGAAAAGTCAGGTAATGTGACACAGGGTCCTAAGCTACAGAAGGGTGGCCGACCCTGACACCAATGCAGCTTTAGAAGTGAGCAAACTACTCTCTTCTTTATGAGACCCTCAAGTCTTTGGTGTCATACTAAAACACCAAAGTATTTTAAGGTGGTGTGGCGGGTCGCCTTCTTTTCACTTTTTCAAAATGAACTGCCAGCTTCCCTTCTAATTTCAAGTTAGTAGGTGTGATGTACAGATAAACATGAGCAGACACTGGTGATGCATTTTAAAGGCAATTGTGAACGTAATCCAGTTAAATTATATGCAGTGTGAGGGATGAACCGGCGTCTCAGGCGGTGTGGACCCCTACTCCCTTACCTGGCCAGGAAGCCATGATAACAGAAGATCGGTGAGGGAATGACAGTATCCCCTTTCCATGTCAGGACTTGGACGTGGAGGGATGTTACAGCGGGGTTGGCATCCTAACAGACACTGATTATGGACTTGGGAACCAGGAAGGATAGCACAGTACCTCGCTGCCTGCTATGGGTGGGAGCCCCATTATGAATGCCTGATGAGTTGTGGTCCCTTGGGGCTGCCTTGTCATGCTCTGTGGAGGTCACCAGGGGGAGCTGTTAGATAGTAATGATACAAGAACCACTGTAGTCCAGCCTGACATGGAAGTGTTTCCTTGAGACAATTGATTAAGCACAGGAAGGACTCCTGAGTCTCAAGTCCCGGCTCGTGGAGTTGGAGTAGGGTGGGAGGAGTAAAAGAGGGATTAGAAAAGGAAGAATTGTGTTGTGGTGATTAGGGAAAGAAGTCCTGTGGAGATTTACTTGTTTAATAAAATTACCTTCACTTTTGTGTAGTTGTGTCTGAAGCTTTTGGACTCAGTGATGCCTGCTACAGTCCACAACCGATACAATCAATACATGAAACGCATGTTAAAGGGGGTCTTTGAGAAAGTTAACAGTCACCGTGAGGTGTATGTAACATGTTTTCAATACTGAAGAAGTCGAACACTTTAAAAAGGTCCAGCAGCCGAATCCTGAGTTTGATATCCCTGCTCGAGATGTTCAAAATCCAAAAGATCACACAGCATCCCCTGGGAAATCTACACTATGACAATTTGACAAAGATATCCATTATTATTATAATGCATTGTCTTAAAACATTTATCTTTATTATTTCTACCATCCATATACATTTTAAAAACAAAAGTAAAAAAATACAGCCCACCATAACAGCCCAAAAACCAACTGTTAAAAGAGCTTGAAGTTTTTCCTCTGGCATGTTCTCAATCACAGACTTACAGCAATGGGGCAATTCGCCTGCAGCTTTTACATTAGTTGAACTCAAGGGTTGGGATTAAACTCTCAGTCTGCAGTTCAGAAATGGAAAAGAACCTCTGGCATCATGTCCCCTGAAAAGAAAAAAGAAAAAGTTGACAGATAAATGATTTTGTCAAGCACTAAAGCACCATAGACTGTAGTGCAAACTTAAACCATCGGAAAGAATTCACTAATGTACATTGAGAAGTTCTTCCAGCAGCTCTGAGGCTGTTGAATGCTTGGTGCTGTTAATCGTGGGTGTTAGTGGCACACAGCATCACAAAACATGAGGTGCATCAGTGTGTGGGTGTCAGAGTGCCCGCCGATAACCGAATACCAGAGGTGGGTGTGCCATTTATGTGTGTAGTAAAGGCATGTGACTGACCCCCTGATAACTCGGTAAATGTGTGTGTAGGCCTGCTGCTAAATGATGCATCAACTGTGTCTAATGGGAGATGTGAAGGGTGCACTACAAGTGTGTCTGGAAGTGTGACTGGACTGTCATTAACTGGAAGCAGCAATAAAGGTCTTCTGGTAGTTTGGTGAGCGTTGGGGGCGGGGACTACAGCATACTGTATGTTACCTTCAGTCTGGACGCGTTAGCATGTAGGTAGAGGAGGCGGTATGTGTGTATTTAAGCTGCCTCACCTCTCAGGTCGGTGCAAAATTGACTGTAGTGAAAATTAAATTAGACATTTTTTTTGGTAATAAATCCATGTAATTTGCTGCTCCATAAGAGTCCTGTCACAGTAACCCATTTATCATAATCACAGCACTATTTAATTAGGAGACCTTCTTCACCACTTCCAAAGGCTAATTCTTTCAATTTTTGCCTTTTTTTTCTATAAAGAGATAATAGCAGCACATTATGTGAAATGAGGCCTGTATACCTGTGGGTTTGCTTTTAAGTTGTTTTGCAGCTTAGTTTTAAGCATGTATGATGTGACCCTTCAAGGGTGAACATGTGTGAAATAAGATATTTAAAACAAGTAGTATGTACGTGTATATGTCAGATAGTTAATTGCATCTGCAGTATAACAATATTTATCTATCTGAAACCAGCATGCCACATAATACTATCTATCTATCTATCTATCTATCTATCTATCTATACTGAATGTTCACTCAAAAATAATGATGGAATTTGCTAATTATAAATTGATGGATATCAATGGATGTGTTTAAATATTTGTGGGGAGTAAAAGGGGTGTTGTACTAAGTATATAAAGAAGAGCCATAGAACATAGAACAATAGTAGGAAATATTCAATAGAATTTTATTATTTTTGTTTTCTTTTGGGTGGTGTGATCATTTTGGGGTAAAAGGAGGTATGTGTTATTGGAGCAATTTTGTAAAATTTGTCGTTCATTATTATTATTATTATTTTATTATAATTTTTGAAATTGGTTATTTTAAAAATCTTTTTGAATTATGAATTGTTGGGTAATAGGAAATGTGTGCAGGTGTCACTTTTGATTTATAAAACCGATACAATGACATATATTTTTAGAAGTGTTCATTTATTTTATACAGTAGATTGGACCTGTGTTTATTGTAGATGCTGGAATCTATCTATCTATCTATCTATCTATGTTATCCTGCCTACTATACTGCAATCAATCTATCTATCTATCCTGCCAATTATACTAAATTCTATCTATCTATCTATCCTGCCTACTATACTAAAATCTATCTATCTATCTTATCCTGCTTACTATACTGCAATCAATCTGTCTATCCTGCCAATTATACTAAATTCTATCTAACTATCTAGCTATCATGCAGTGCCTTTCATATCTATTGTATCTATCTGTGAGTTGATTAGAGACATATTGTACAATTTGTAAGTTTACAGTTGAGACAGACTTTGCTGGGTGTATCTCATAACCCTTGGGCTGTGTATTTCTAGAGCTTGGATAAAGAGTTCAATCTTTTCCTTCTAATTGCCACTATCTTATAAGACTGTCTGTTTACTTGAGGAGTTTCTAACTAGCTGTGGTAAGTGGAGGGATGGTGGGAGGAAGCAGTCTTTTGTACTTTATTCATTTGTCACTGCTCTGTCGTCATATTTCCTTGACCATCCTTTCCTGCTCACGTGGTTCGAACGAGTCAGCATGATGGTGATTTTGCTCAACTGTGTCACCCTGGGGATGTACCAGCCTTGTGAGAACATTGACTGCTCTTCTGAACGCTGCCAGATCCTGCAGGTAAGACGGAGCATTTGGTTATATGTTGGTTACACTGCAGTCCTGTCTGATGTCTTTTTTGCCTGCCTTTTAATTAAATTACTTTTCTGTTACACCTTATTCCTGTTTTAGCTGTAATAATTTGGTGTAGCTAACCTGTGAATGTATGAACATTTACACTCATCAGGATTATTTGTCTGTTTACAGCTAAATTCTTGCTTAGTTAATTAGCTATTCTACTGACTGTCTAGTACAAAGTATATATTTCAAAATTTTGTCTAAGCTAATTGCTCTTGTGATATAAAAATAAGAGGAAGATAATGAGAGTTTCAGTTCTAGCCATGAAAAGCCATTTATCTGAATAGCAACACACAAGATTGTGAAAAGGGGGATGCAGACTACAAAATACACAAAAAGGCCACACCAGAGCCTCATTAGTTTGCACTAAAATAGGTCTCACCCCTGGCAGCCAGAACTCAAACTCAAGAGGCTGGCTTTTTACTACAATTTGAGTCCCTTTTTTATTAATTTACTTGAGTTTCTCCCAAGGAGTAAAAATGTTCTTGATATAGTTTCTGTGTTTGTTATATCAAAGGAATCTAATTATCTCATTATTTTCTGAATTAGAACCTCTGTTTAGAAGTCTTGTTTTATTTCAAGTTCCTTTCAACACCATTTTGTTTTGTCTGTAGGAGTTGCCTTTAGGTGGGCTTTGTTTCTCCTCTTTTAATGGAATTGCATCTCAGGGTCCATTGGAATGGTGCAGCAACCAATCATTAATTTCTGATATACGACTAACTACCATATATAACACTATATCCATGGTTTCCATAGCTATGATGTTTGGTTTTGCCCTTTTATTTTCGATCTTATGTTTTGCCTTCTGATTTTGACCTTTGCTTTGTTTCTCGACTATGATAGTCCAACTTCCTTCCACAGGCCCAAAATAGGGAACTTATTTTTAAAGTGCAAAATTACTTTTAAATGTCCCAGACACACAAAAATGTACTTCAAGGGAGAGGTAACCATAAACCTCTCGCTTAAATAAAAAGGTCAATGAACTTTTTCTTCTTCTTCTTCTTCTGTCGGCTGCTCCCATTAGAGGTTGTCACAGCGGATCAGCTTCTTCCATATCTTTCTGTCCTCTGCATCTTGTTCTGTTACACCCATCACCTGCATGTCCTCTCTCACCTCATCCATAAACCTTCTCTTAGGCCTTCCTCTTTTCCTCTTACCTTAGCATCCTTCTCCCAATACACTCAGCACCTCTCCTCTGCACATGTCCAAACCAATGCAATCTCACCTCTCTGACTTTGTCTCCCAACCATCCAACCTGAGCTGACCTTCTAATGTCCTCATTTTTAATCCTGTCCATCCTCATCACACCCAATGCAAATCTTAGCATCTTTAACTCTGCTATCTCCAGCTCTGTCTCCTGCTTTCTGGTCAGTGCCACCGTCTCCAACCCACAGTCCCAAGCCCAGATAAACGAGGAGAGTTACGTCAGAAAGGGCATTCGGTGTAAAATTTTACCAAATCAATATGTAGACAACAATACAAATTGAAAAGGCCAATGAATAATCTATAGAAGTAAAGAATTTATCCACAAAGATCAAAAAACAAAACAAAAATTGAAAAGAAATATACCAATTTAATTACCAAAGGCAAAAAAAAGAGAGAAAAAAGGTACAGGAGCCAATTATTCCAAGGATTAGGCAGAGAGAGCCAACATTTGGCTTGTTGACGAGAATTCTGCTTCCTTCAGCAGCTGATTCACAATGAACGGTGACCTCCAGTGGTGGCATTTCATTCAGAGCACAAGACATGATGGGGTGAAGTTTAGATGCAGAGTGGAGGTGACATCAAGTGCTTTCAGAGATGTCCTTGTCATGTTATGCCACACTGATGTCAAAGGACTACTGTGAAACATAAAACTAGGAGATGGTTAAATGAAGCAAAAAATTGAAGTTGGACAGCAAACTGCTGTAGGTCAAACCCAAAAAAAGACAAACAAGAAGGCAACTGAAACACAAGAAGTAGCAGAAGTTGAAGTTATAAATACGATCTGACAGTAGGGCCTAACTTGGAACTGAAACTAACTACTGTAGAATTCAAATGTAAGTTGTATTTTCAGCTGAGGGATAGTGTTCAATGTGATCGCCACCGTTTTCATATTGTCACAGTCAGTGATGTAATTAATACAGCAAGTGGCGTGCCATGATGTACCCTACTGCATCGGGTAAACAAAGAAACAGAACATTTATTTCTACAGCACGTTTTCATACAACAGTGTCGCTCAAAGTGCTTTACAAGATGACAAAAAGAAAGTTACAAGATAAGAAAAAGAATTAAGATTAGGCAATAATATTAAAGACTAAGTATCAACAAAACAAAGTATGGTCAGATCGCTGGGAGGACAAAAAAAAACAACTTCAGTTAGGCTGGAGAAAAAAAAATCTGCAGGGGTTCCAAGGCCAAAAGTCGACCCAGTCCCAACTGGGCATTCTATGAAATGGAAATAAAACTTTTCAAATTGCATTAAAATATTAAATTACCGCATGAAGTGGAAAACATTCAAATAACCTGAAAACCATGTATAAAGCGTGTTAAGTGCTACTCTTCCAAACTAGCGTCAATGATAGTTTAGACTGTATATTATCCTTTTTCTTCCCTCATGTCCACCTAAAAGATAAGACTGTAAGGCACTCACCAAACTCTAAGTAAATATATAACAAATATCTTTAATATCTTCTTTAATAATTAAACAATGAATAAACATATACACTTACTGAGCAAATCATTTGGACCACTATACTAATAATGGGTAGGACATCCTTTTGTTCATAAAACATCTGTAGTTCTTCATGGCATGGATTGCACAGGATGTTGAAAAATATTCCTTTGAGATTCATCAGACCAGACTGTTTTTTTACCGTTTTCAACTGTTCACCTTTGGTGAGCCTGTGCTCACTTCAGCCTCAGCTTTCTGTTCTAGGCTGACAGGAGTAGAACCTGACATGGCCTTCTGCTGGTTAAACATAATGTCTGTGTGTTGATGGTTCCAGTGTGTCAGCTCAAACCAGACTGGCCATTCTCCTCTGACCTCTCTCATCGACAAGACATTTCCATCTGCAGAACTGCCTCTCACTAAATAATTTATGTTTTTTCTCACTATTCTGAGACATACTGTATAATTTGTAGGTTTACGGTTGAGCCAAAGTGTGGCATGAAAATCCCAGGAGATCAGCCATTACAAGAATATTCCATCCAGCCGTCCAAGTCCTCTACAGTATAGGAAAATTCACTACAACAATTAGTTAATGCTATGTTCCAGCTAGGGTTTGTTCCTGACTTATGTGTATTTTCCTTTTTGCTGTTGTTATTCGTTTATTATTTTCAATGCATTTTTATCATTATGTATATTTTGTTAATATTATGTTTATTTATAATTTTGTATTTATATTGTGTATGTATTCTATTTTTTATATTCTTTGTGTTTTGTGAATGGAACCATAAGGGGCAGGGCCACCCTGACGTTGCTGCTGAGGGACCACCCTTAACCTTTACAGTTCAGGCTGTAGAGTTGGTTCAGTGGTTCGTTGGGTGTTGATGAGTACAGATATCTGTTGCAAGTATTGTTTGGACTTTTTTGACTAACTGGATTATGGCTTGATTCTGATAGTTTGGTTTGGGTTGCCTTTTTAAGAATGCTCTTTCTGGGATTATTTTGTATTTTTTTACTTTGTTTAACATTTTTTGTGCTTCCTTTTGTTTATACAAATAAGTTCCTTAACTCTTTCAGGGCAAAGGAAAGGAGGGTTTGACGGTGTTAATAAACTGTAAATTGTAATGAAATCCGCTATTATATTTTAGTTAGACTCTCCTTGTTAGAAGGAAAGTTAGCTTCACTGGTTTGACCTAGATTCCCTACACTCATACGAGTAGTGAGGAGCAAACAACAGCAAAATGGCATCGACATCTGGCGAGAGATCGAGACAAATGCGTAAAGTAAAATACTCTGTGGACACCGTTTTGCATATTAGGACTAAATTGGACGCTTGCCTTGTCAGACTCTGATTTTGATACAAGTGATCGAAAATGGATGTGAGGTACCAGCATCAGCCGATTGGTCCTCAGCTGATCATGGTGCTGAACAGGTTCATGTAGCTGACGCCCCCATGGCAACATTCGCCTGAGGGGACTGCCACTTACAATGACGAGAAGTACAAACCAGACCGTGACTGCTACCCCTGCACCCCACTCTGCAAAGACAGCCTGGCAATCAGCCTGCTGTGCATTCCTGATGATCTGGTGGCCACAGCACACAACAACAGATGTTTTATGTTGATTTCTGTGTGAAACCATTGCTTTGAGGGCAGCATGGTGGTGCATTGGTAGCGCTGCTGCCTCGCAGTAAGGAGACCCAGGTTCGCTTCTCGGGTCCTCCCTGCATGGAGTTTGCATGTTCTCCCAGTGTCTGCGTGGGTTTCCTTTGGGTATTCCGCTTTTCTCCCACAGTCCAAAGACATGCAGGTTAGGTGTATTGGCGAACCTAAAAGTGTCCCTAGTGTGTGTGCTTGGTGTGTGTGTGTGTGTGCCCTGCGGTGGGCTAGCGCCCTCCATGGAATTTGTTCCTGCCTTGTGCCCTGTGCTGGCTGGGATTGGCTCCAGCAGAACCCCGTGACCCTGTGTTAGGATATAGCGGGTTGGATGATGACTGACTGACCATTGCTTTGAGATTTTTGGGAAAAATATTCAGCCCTTAAAGGTTTAAAGACTCTACAGTATATTGGACTTGTCTCTCAAGCCATAGGTTTAATGGTTTTTCTCCCTTGAGGTGCATTTTGGAAATATTTTGGGCATTTAAGATAAGTCAGTTCCCCATTTTGGGCCTGTGCATGTCAAAGCCAGCCTGTAGAGTTTGGGGTCAAGGTACTTAGGCTGCTGTAGTGGGGTCGACCAATGAAATCTTGGCTAGGTTTGTGGGTCATTTGGAGCCCTCACAACCATAGACATATATAGATAGATGCCGCATTCACTGTGTTGCCCAGTCGACACGATACGTCAGCGCGTCCGCCATATTCCGAGTGGCAAAAGTGCCATTGAAACTAATACAAGTAGACATGGAAACTGGGTTTTCTGATGAAAAAAACAATAAAGTTTAAAATAGTATCATTTACATACAACAGATTTTGGCAAATCATTTAAATGCAATTATTTATATCCATTTATACACTAATAATAGCAATTATTAAATAATAATAATAATAATAATAATAATTATTATTATTAAATAATTCCTCCCATATAAGTAACATTTCTCGGACTGCCTTCTTCCATCTCCAAAACATTTCTAGACTTCGTCCTGTTCTTACGCAACACAGTACTGAAGTATCGGTTAATGCCCGAGTCACCTCACGTATAGATTACTGTAATGCTATTCTGTCTGGCATCCCACAAAAACGTATCCATCGCTTACAACTTCTTCAAAATTCTGCTGCCAGGATAATAATCTGCTGTTCTAAATCCACTGAACATATTACACCTATTCTCTCTCAACTTCACTGGCTCCCTGTTCACTACTGAATACAATACTAAATACCGATCTTAACATTTAAAGCTCTCCACACCCTCACTTATCTCCTCCAGACTGATACTCCTCTCGCTCCCTCAGATCCTCATCTGCAGCTCGACTTTCTGTACCACACATCAGACTCTGTTCTATGGGAGCTCGAGCGTTCTCTCATAGTGCGCCTCAACTCTGGAATTCTCTTCACTCTCATATTTGTCAGCTCGATTCATCCATCCATCCATCCATTATCCAAATCGCTATATCCTAACTACGGGGTCACGGGGGTCTGCCAGAGCCAATCCCAGCCAACACAGGGATCAAGGCAGGAAACAAACCCTGGGCAGGGCACCAGCCCACCGCAGGGCGCGCACACACACACACACACCAAGCACACACTAGGGACAATTTAGAATCACCAATGCACCTAACCTGCATGTCTTTGGACTGTGGGAGGAAACCGGAGTACCCGGAGGAAACCCACGCAGACACGGGGAGACCATGCAAACACCACACAGGGAGGACCCAGGAAGCGAACTCGGGTCTACCTAAATGCAAGGCAGCAGCGCTACCCACTGTGCTACCATGCCGCCCAGCTCGATTCAATAACACATTTTATAACTACCCTCAAAATTTATCTTTCTAAGATGGCATACCAATTGTGAATTTTGCACTGTTACTAACAGTTATCTTTGTTTCTTTGCTAATTATTGCTTTTTGATTTATCATTCTCTTGTTTTAATTTAACTAAAGTTGTTTAATTTTATTGTAACGTGACCTTGTAAAGGCGCCTATTAAATAAAATGTATTGTTATTATTATTATTAATTATTGAGACAAAAACTTGACCAATGTCTGAAAGTCAAAATAGTAAGACTGCAACTGGCAGTCTGGTCTTTCTTTTAATAGTGAAATGATACACTCAATGACAAAAATAAAAATTTTATTGTATACAAATTGGCTTAATAATTTCTGAAAACATTTCACTCATTCCCCTCTCAATCTCTCTCACACACACAATGTGGTTACTTAAATATATACAGGATAGGGTCTAAAATCCTTGAAACAGAACTGTCTTACATAGCTTTTTCTGTGTGTTGCCACTCTATAATTTAAGAGTATTCAGTCTGTCAATATGGTGCAGCCTTAGTTTGTGGAAGACAGACACAACTAAAGACATGAGCATAAAATGATGGTTGTCAGTTTCAAACTGTGTTTCCTCATTGTGCTTCTTGAGAAAAAACACGTCATTTGAACCAATCTCGGCCAGCACAAACTGATTGATCAAAGATACACTGACAGCTTGCCCTAATGTCGACTGTCTTGATAACACGCTCAGCTACTTTGACCACCTTGACTGGACCCTCAGAAGGAATCATTAAACCTTCTTTGTTTTTTAATGTGAGCGAGTGGTAGCTTTGATCATATGATGCTGGTACAGCATCTGTTACCAAACTAGCACGGCACACATCACAGGACAGATTTCTCAAAATCCCGTCTAAGGGCTACCTCCCACTGCTTCCTGAGTTGGATTTCTTTGTTAAACCTTCCAAGTTTGAGAAATATTAACAGCTAACAACAATCTACATAGTTAGTGACTAAATACGTTTAGCCAAAACATTGTTTGGAGGCTCACTTGAGCACATAAATGCATAGCTTTGCTAGCTTAGCCTAGCGTAGCTAAAGTCAAGATTATAAAATGGGATTTTCTAATGGCCAAATATAACCAGAACAATTGTTCAGCCTTACCTATCAAATGTAATCCCCCCCGGGATCTGGTTTGGAGCGTGCAGCGGTTTGTACAATCCCTAGCAGCACATGCGTGAGGCATCTTTATCCATTACTTCACTCTACAGCAGTGCCACTCGCAATATGGTGGCGACGTTGACGTACAATGCTGCTGGTCATGCGGCGTCTAGTAATTCTAGGTCTATTCTCACACCCTTTTAGTTCCATGTAAATGGATGTTTGGTGATTGTCATAGGGTAAGCCCATTAGCAGAGCCGCTGATGCCACAACTATTATCGCTAGGCCTCACGCCACCCATCTTGTAGTTTGGGACCACAGCAGCTACAAGAGGGGAGGCACACACACCAAGTTGAAGTAAAAAAGTTTAAAAAAGGTTTTATTCCCAGAAGGGAAATGTGGGTCATTAATAATTGAGTTGAATATATACTTCCAAAATATAATTGAAAATAGAAAAAATGAAAATTGCAGTATCCAGTTTAAAAGGTTGAAGTCATCCCTTTGTGTAAAAAAAGAAGAAGAAGAAGAATACTGGAACAAAAAATCATATTCAATTAAATATCATAAATGGAATACATATGTCTCTCCGTTAAATAAAGCTAGAGAAAAAAAAATAAAAAGGCTTAGGAAACAAAAGGAAATTCTTTTTTTATAGCAGCCAAAAAAAAGCCCATTTCTTTTCAAGTTTCCAAAAAAAAAAAATCATCCCATTACTTCTACTTCTTTGATTTAATGGCAGATCGTGCCTAAATTGAAGGTGCCTTTGAAGGAGTGTGAAGCTGAACAGGCAGCATCAGATTCTTTCACTTAACTCCATGCTAATTAAAAACTCAACTAATACTATACACCATTTCACTTTTCCCTCCTTTGCTTCTAGAATATCCCCAATATCAACACCTTCTAGTCTCCCGTTTATCTCCCATCCTCTCCCACGCTGCAGAATATTTGCTGCCGTCCATTATCACATGGTCTACTGCTTCTGGAACCGTGCACTCTTTGCACAGACCAGACACACGTTTTTCAAAGGAGAATTTAAGTCAGTGTGACCAAACCTGAGCCGTGCCATTTACATGTCTTCCTTTCCTGGGTCTTCCCGTAGAGTGCTGAGACTGACTAATCAGACTATATTAACTTTTGTGTCAACACTCTCAACGACAGTGGGCTGCTTTCTAAACAACAAGCTCTGGATTACTAAATAGCTAAAAGGTCTCCTGAATGAGATAAAGAGAAGAGCATTCAGATTTGGTCACAAAGAGGCTTTCAAGGACACACAGCGTGTGCTACACAAAAGGCCGAGTGGTGGAAAGGAGGCTTAAAAAGCTAAAATAGAAAACAAACTGACTCAGAATAACATGAAGGATGTCTGGAAAGGACTGAGTATAATTTCAGGACTCGGGCAATCCAAGGCTCAGGTAATAGAAGGACATTTGGATAAAGCTAACACTCTGAACCAATTTTTTAATAGAATTTCCCTACACCATCCCTACTACATCAACAACTCCTACCTGGTCAACTGGAATGGCCAGTGATGAGTTCACCTCAGACCATCAGCATGGGCTATACACAAAGTAGCTAAAAACCAAGTAAGGTGACAACTAAGGAAGCTACACACAGGAAAAGCAGTGGGGCCAAATGGAGTCAGTAATTGACCAGCTTTGTGGTGTCCTCTGTCAACTGTTCAGTTTGTCCCTAAGGCTTCTAAAAGTGCCACTGCTGTGGAAAACATCCTGCATTGTTCCTGCTCCTAAGAAGTCAGGCACCTCTTCACCTAATGACTACAGACCAGTGGCACTTACATCTCAGATCTTGAAGAGATCTGCGAAACTGGTCCTGGTCTAGTTGAGTCCTCTTGTGGTAGACCACCTGGACCCACTACAGTTTGTCTATCAGACAAAGATTGGAATGGAGGATGTAATTATCTCTCTGATCCACAAGGCTTATTGTCATCTGGACAAAGCTAGCAGCACTGTGAGGATGATGTTTTTTGATTTCTCCAGTGCCTTTGGTATCATCCAGCCATCCCTGTTAAGCAGATGGATGAACCTGTAGTGTCCTGGACAACAGACTATCTGTCAGGCAGACCACAGTTTGTGAGACTCAAGAACTGTGTCTCTGATACGGATGTGGGCAACACTGGAACACCACAAGGAACAGGCCTGTCTGCTTTACTCTTCACTTTTCACCTCAGACTATAAATATAACAGCAGGTCATGTCACTTGGAGAAATTTTCAGATGATTCTGCACTTATGGGGTGTATTGATAAAAGAGATGAGACAGAAGAGAGGAGTCAGGAGGAAAACTTTGTTTCTTGGTGCAAAAAAAAAAATATCTGTAACTTAACATCAGCAAAACCAAGAAACTACTTATTGACTTCTGCCACACCAAAGAGCCCCTATGTTCGGTCACTATGTAGAAGAGGATGAAGAGTTGGTCAACTCCTACGAGAACTTGTTGGATCCACATTAATAACAGCAACTAGGACTGGTCTCAAAACATAGAGGAACTACTGTATATAAGAAAGAGCAGAGCAGGCTGCTTTTTTGTTAGGGGACTGCACTCATTTAATGTGGAAAGTGATATTCTTCACATCTTCTACAACTCGTGCACTCAAGAAATGTATAACTGTAGATAGCTGACAGCCTGCTTGCCCTTTCAGAGCACATTCTGAATGACGAAGAACAAAAAAAATGAACACACAAACACAGCAAATCTGTAAAGGTCGATATGCATGGAGGCCTTAAGTCTGTCATTGCATCTTCTTTAGTTTGTTTGGCTCAATGAGTTTAGATTCAAATTAAATAGATTTATTATTGTTCACTTGATTTAATTCTTTTCATTCTATTTGACATTTATTTATGTACTTACTAAATATTATAGAAGTTAATTTACTTCATTTATATAGTATGGTAAAATTGGTTGCATTGTAAAAATCTTCCATTAAGTGATTTCCTGCGGTATCACTAAAGCGTAATTGAAGTGAAATTCCTGTATGGACCACTCCATATTTTTTTTCCTGTTTGTGACACTTGATCAGAACAGTTAGTTAGTTTTGTTCGCCATTTACCACATGGGCAATGGAATTTTACTCTTGGTTGCTTTCAGAAAAATGCAAACAATGTTAAAACTCAAATTCAGGTGCATTCAAGGACTGTGCAGTCACTGTAATCCTCAAAGTACTGGCTTTAGAAGGTGGGGGTGTGTAAAGTCGGTTCTGGAGGGCTGTTGAGGAGTCAGTTAGTGCTGATGAGGCACTTATTGCTCAAACTACCTTTTTTATGCTTCCTTTTAGTCATCTCTCTTGTTACAATTGCCCACTCTTAATTACTTATTTTATTCTTAATGAACTGCCGTCACTGTTTTTAATTGCTCCTTGTTAGCGATTGGATGTAAATGACAAAGCCAGCAGATCTCCATCTAACTCGTTTCAATCCATCCCTATGTGTAATCATCGTGCACTGTCTTTTTAATAAAATATTTGAAAAAGGGAAACGGAGAAAGACTGTGAATTAATCATCTGCTGCAGGCTTCAGATCATCTGGATGACGTTTGTGCAAAGGAAGAACCTCTACAACATTTGAATGACCTTACATGGCACATTGGAAACACTAACAAGTTATACAATTAAATGATATCTGTTACTGGGAAGGATTGGTGTCGGATTAAGCAACTGGGTTGCAATACAAACCTACAGCCCTCCAGGGCTGGCATTGCCTACCCTGTTCTAGAACTTTCTCAATCTATTTAAAAGTTGTGAGGGCAAAAAACATGCCACTAGTCCAGTTGTCTCAAACTCCGGTTCTGGAGCTCCACAGTGGCTGCAGGTTTTCATTCTAACCCTTTTCTTAATTGGTGACCAGTTTTTGCTGCTAATTAACTCCTTTTCCTTTCATTTTAATTGAATTGTTTTTTTTTTAAGTTTTGTTCCCCTGAATTGTTTCATTTCTTTCCTTAAATGGCACCCAAACAGAAATGAAATAAGAAGTGAGTGAGCCAACAGAAGACCAACTAATTCAGGGCCTGAAAATCCAACTAATTTCACTCCAACCAGCTGTTTAATTAGATGGCGATTCTTGTTGTTAATTAAACCCGGTCTTTAATTCCATGGCTTGTTGCGGCTCTCATTGTGCAATAGCAGACATTTCTGAAATTCTTGATTTTCTCTTTCCTAAGAGCACTGTTAAAATGTTTAGGGGACCTGAGCAAATCAACCTTCCTGAGACCTTCGTCTTTCCTTATTTTCAGATATTACATGATAGTTACAGTTTGCTGCTCATGTTTTGGCTCATTTTGAATCTCATTATTGTTTGGCAGCTAATTAAGGAAAAATAAACAATTAAGGGGTCTGTGTCTTCAAGAACAAGTCAATTAAAATTAATTCAAAAGAAGTTAATTTGCAGGAAAAACAGGTCACTAAATAAGAAAAGGGTTAGAATGAAAACCTGCAGCTACTGCGGTCCAACAGGACCGGAGTTGGGGACCCATGCAGTATAGTCTGCTCCCTTCAATGGATCCTAATTAAAAACAAGCAAAGCAGACACCTGGATGAAGAACAAAAAATAATGAAAGGCTGCAACTGCTCTAGTCCATCGCAAAGCCCACTCTGTCTCTCTGTATCTCACTCACACCCTGCATATTCACACACAGGATGTATTGCAATTTATTAAAAAAAAAACAAAAAAAACTTTTTGTATCAAATTCTTTCTTGGCATGAGCATGTCTTGCTGTAGTGATATTATTTTAATAAAATGAGACCTGGAAAGGTACTTTATTCATATCTAAATAACCTTTTGGTTTCCTGGCTTGCATTGTATACTTTTATGTTTAATAAGATCAATAAAATTAGCTGCTATGATTTAAACCATCAGGAGGAGTGCGATGCATGCAGTAGGTGATACGTTGGACTTGCTGATAGAGTATTGCCATCCCATGCATTCGAGTGCAAGCCATCCATGATAGCGAGTTCCTAACCATGTAGGCAGTCTGTTCGTGTTTTATTAACTTGTAATGGGGATCTGTTTGCTATCAGTAGTGGCTACTGCAAGTGAAAAACTGGAAGATATTCCACGTATACAACTTGGTGTAACATCTGTCAAGGTAAAATTCAAAGAGTAAACTAATTCATAGCTGAAGTCGCACTGAATGTTTCTCTGTTTTAAGATACAGAAGTTCACAAATTCACCAATGCTTTCACTGGGAGTCGAGCAAAATGAAACCTTTTATTGGCTAACTCAACAGATTACAATATGCAAGATGAAGAAGGGGCCTGAGCTGCCTGGAAAGCTTGCATATTGAAATCTTTTTAGTTATCCAATAAAAGGTGTAATTTTACTTGACTTCCCAATGCATCCATAACGGCTAACACAGTACAACACCCTCGTATTACAGACATACAAGACGTTGAAATGTACCGCTACTATGTGGAATGGGAGGTTTTGAAATTTTGAAACTGTACAGCTTAATTTGTTTAAGATATCTCAACCAAAATTTAGTTGTCTTGACAAATTTCTTTGAAGAAGCATGCCACATTTCAACAGAATTGGTCAACTGGTAGCTGAGTTGTTTCATGCAAACAGACAAACTGGCATGGCTACTGCAATAGGTGCTTTGCGCATTATCTGCAAACATAATGCAGTATAAGAACAATAGAGCAACTGTAATCATTTATCTTGGCTTTTATATTACAGTACAATCCCTCTTAACCGGCCACCTCGGGACTGGACCCATGGCTGGTTGCCGTTTTGGCCGGTTAATTCAACACATACCTATTTTCATGTAGAAAAATATTTGTAAGGTATGTATTGTACTTCTGATGTTCCTGAAGAAGCCATATCCACAAGGCTTCATCCACGATTTCGCACACGGGTTTTTTTCTCGTACAATGACTAGACAGTGTGGTGTAGCGAGTCCACAGCTCAAGTCAAAAAGGCCTCTTTTTAAATAAATAATCGCTGCACTCGTGGCTTAGCGAGGGGGCGTGGTATGTGTGGCCGATCGTTCCCAGGGAATTCGTGATGCAGGCGATCCTAGCTTAAGTGCACAGGTGAGGAGTCGTCCACATCCGTAATTGTTCCCGGGAACTGCTAATTGCCACATCTGATCCATGTCCCCGTGATAAATAGAAGCGCAAGGCAGCTAGGGGGAGAACAGGAAAAAACGGGAGGTTAATGGAGAAGGAAGCAGGTAGAGGACAGCCGGTGCAGGAGAGCGAACGAGAGAGAGCAGATTCGATGGTAGGCAGCTGGGAGGTATACCCCTGCAGAGGAGTGTTTGGCCGACACTCGGTGGGGCTGAAGAAAGCAGTGGCTGCAGCTGAGCGATCACAGAGCTGGTGTGACCGGTATTGAAAACGACTGGCCATTGAAAGGCAGCGGCAGTCGTGGAGGTTTTGGGCTGGTTTAGCCTCAGCGTGAGCGCCCTGGCCGCTGGAGAAAGAACCCAAGTCTCGGTCCGGATGGAGCCTGATGTAGCCAGGGATCGGAGGGCTACCGGATCAGTGTGGAAGACAGCTGCACCTGCAACTCCCCTGTTGCGAAACCCGTTGGGAGAAGCAGGGGAGCCGCCAGGTAGAAAGAAGGAGGCACCGTGCTTTGGATTTTAAGAGATCGCTTCCAGCCATCGTTTTAACCTCGTTTGCGTTGTTTTTAAAGGACTTGTTATCTTATTGCAGATGTTGAAGGACACCAGCCTTCTAATGAAGTATAGTCGGCTCTGTCCTCTCTTGCACAGAGCATCAGTATTGGCAGTTCAGTCCAATTTATCATGCAGCTGCACTCCCAGGTATTTATAGGTCTATACCCTCTGCACACAGTCACCTCTGATGATCACGGGGTCCATGAGGGGCCTGGGCCTCCTAAAATCCACCACCAGTTCCTTGGTTTTGCTGGTGTTCAGTTGTACCATTTAACAAAGTCCTTGATTAGGTTCCTATACTCCTCCTCTTGCCCACTCCTGATGCAGCCCACGATAGCAGTGTCATAAGTGAACTTTTGCACGTGGCAGGACTCCGAGTTGTATTGGAAGTCCGATGTATGTTGGCTGAACAGGACCGGAGAAAGCACAGTCCCCTGCGGCGCTTCTGTGTTGCTGACCACAATGTCAGACCTGCAGTCCCCGAGACGCACATACTGAGGTCTGTCTATAAGATAGTCCACGATCCATGCTACCAGGTATGAATCTACAGTGATCCCTCGCTATATCGTGCTTCGACTTTCGCGGCTTCACTCCATCGCGGATTTTAAATGTAAGAATATCTAAATATATATCACGGATTTTTCGCTGGTTCGCGGATTTCTGCGGACAATGGGTCTTTTAATTTATGGTACATGCTTCCTCAGTTTGTTTGCCCAGTTGATTTCATACAAGGGACGATATTGGCAGATGGCTGAGAAGCTACCCAATCAGAGCACGTATTATGTATTAAATAAAACTCCTCAATGATATGCTATATGCTTCCCGCGCGGTGCTTCACACACTTCAAAGCTCTAACAGCACATATTGATTTTTGATTGTTTGCTTTTCTCTGTCTCTCTCACTCTCTCTGACATTCTCTGCTCCTGACGGAGACGGTGTGAGCAGAGGGGCTGTTTGCACAGAGGCTGTTTGCTTAGAAGATACGGACGCTCCTCTAAAAAATGCTGAAAGACTATAACTATCGTGGTGCTTCGCATACTTAAAAGCCCAACAGCCCTATTGATTTTTGATTGTTTAATTTTCTCTCTCTCTCTGACATTCTCTGCTCCTGACGCGCACTTCTTTGAAGAGGAAGATATGTTTGCGTTCTTTTAATTGTGAGAAATAACTGCCATCTCTGTCTTGTCATGGAGCACAGTTTAAACTTTTGACTAAAGGGTGTTATTTCATGTCTAGAGGGCTCTAATAATGTTAAAAAACGTATTTAGAAGGTTGTAAACAGGTTTTCTATGCTCTAACTGCGAAAATATTAGACATAAATAAAGAATCCTACTTGGTGGAAATTCATTTATCGCGGTAGAGTCTGGAACGGATTAACTGCGATAAGCGAGGGTTTACTGTATAACTGTGCGGAGAATATTTATAAACAGTGTGGGAGAGTTTATAAGGGCTTAAAATATATAAAAATAACCATACAAACATATGGTTTCTACTTCGCGGATTTTCACCTATCGTGGGGGGTTCTGGAACGCAACCCCCGCGATCGAGGAGGGATTACTGTACTCCCATCTCTGTCAGCTTGTCCCTAAGGAGCAGGGGATGGATGGTGTTGAAGGCGCTAGAGGAGTCCAGAAACATAATTCTTATTGCACCACTGCCTCTGTGAAAGTGGGAGAGGGATCAGTGTAGCATATAGATGATGGCATCCTCCACTTATCATTATTATACTTTCTACACTCTTGACTTTGTACCTTTAGTGTTTTATAGTAGAAGGATGAGATTTAATAAAAATGTCATATTTCAAGCCAAAAAATACAATGCTTTTTTACATGATTTTTTAGAGAAAAAAAGTAACGCCAAGGAGGCTGTTGTGCTCTACCTAATCTAATCTACCTAATCTAATAATTTAAGGCCAAGGCACTGTGATTTATTTGAGAAGCTACTCTGAAGTACATATTTAGGTCACTTTATTATACCATTCTGCTCACAGGCCTAAGGGCAACTGAATTGGATGTCCCAGCAAAGAACTTACAAGTCTAAATTGTATTTATACAATTTTATTCAACAAGAGTAAAACGTCCTGTGCATACGTTGGCCGTCAGTGTAAGTAAGGAGGACATGCCTCTATTTGTTCACTTATTTGTTAATATTTTCTAATAGTTAGGATGACAACTAATGATTTTACCAGCTTCTCAACATATTCCCAGTCTTTCACTACATTTTTGAAGGAAATTGTGACCAGGTGTGGATTCTCTCATCCATTCCTAACTTTGAGATCAGTCGACCCTTGGAAATCTGGCAGTCACAACTCCACCTTAAGGTGACCCTAAAGAGAGCAGCAGAACAAGAACTCCACGTGCCCGGCTTGTTCCATGCCCACCCCTTGCAGAACCTCTCGCTCACTCGCTCACTCACTCACTCACTCTTTGAACTCCCACAGTCGTCTTCTGTGTACTTTCTGCATTACAATGTTTTATTCAGTGATCCTCAAATATACATTTTTTATTTTATTTTGTTCCTTTTCTCTTTTTTCCTCTCTTTGATCTATAAATCGCCTAATATGCAATTTTCTATAGCTCGGCTTTAAAGAAAACACAAAACTCGTGTTTACATACAAATATCCACAGAGGCAAGTGGTGAATTCTGTCTGACATACAGGTATTTGCAAATAAATAATTTATATTCCATCTGATTTTTGTAATATATATTTTCCGAGTTTTCCCACCACGTATTCTAGCAAAATATGTCCAAAGAGGCTTTATAGTCTTTGCCAATTAAAAAAAATATATAGAAAAATTGTGATCTACCAAATCTGATAGAGTCATTAGAGACAAACAGACAGACAAGTCGCTCAGAGTGCTGTGTGAAGCAGATATAGTTATGTGAAAAAGTAAGTGCACCCCATGAAATGTTTTTTTCTTTTCTAACATGTGAGAATATCAAGATTTGAACTTCATTTAAACAGTGTGTTTAGTGTAGGTACAAAACAACGTGTGGCTATAGCAAGAACTTACATGTGTCCAGTCCTTGGTGTTTCACATTAATCCACTCCGTTGTTCTGTAATTCAAACATTTATTTTCCACATTATAAATGAAACTCCAAACAGACACAGTAAGAAAACCATGTGTTTCCACAGCCCTATTAATCCTCGCACAAACTTACAATAACTTCCTAGTTCCCACAACTCCCGCTACCAAGCGCCCCTTCTTAGTAGTTATAGTAACAATACCCCATTTAAACTGAATAATTATCTAGCCCTATTCTTTATATCAAACCTGTGTACAGATTAGAGTCCAGAACAGAACTGAGTAGATGGAGGAAAGGTGGCAGCTTAGTATAGGAAGTGACATCAAAAGGGCAGGAATTCATCCATAGTCTCGCACCTGGAAGTGATGTTGATGGGGCCGAAACTAGGAATGACTTCATCAGGGACAGGTGGAATTTCCCATGAACGATCTAGATAAAAGTGAGACAAAGAGTCAGTGCGCTCCGCTATCTCCCAGTCTGGCTTGGATTTACTCTCATTCATGCCTTTTAGCTGCCCCCCATGTGCACGTGTGTGACAGTACGTGAATGAGGTAACGTATACCGTATATACTTATGTTTAAGTCGGGACTTGATTTTACACTATAATTTCTGGTATATTATAATGTTGGCTGTATAAGTCAAATGCGGAAAAATCACACCATTGGTAAAAGAGATTATGATATGCTAACGCCCATCTGAGAGAGTAACCACGGAGAACACGGCCTTTTTTTTCTATGTGGGTGCGGCAATGCGCTGTATCAGCGTGTGCTCCTAACCTCTCTCTCTCTCACTCTATTGTACCCGAATTCTCAAACTATTCTGAAGCAACGTTTGTTTGCACTGATTTTTATTTTGTGTATCTCACACCCTCATACACCTTTATCATAACAGCATCCCTTATCTACGAAGGAGCATTCGATCAGAAGAAAATATGAAGCTGGTTTTAAATTAAATGTCGTTGAAGTAGCAAAAGAAATTGGTAACTGCGCTGCTGCAACAAAATTCGATGTATCTGAGAAACTGATACGAGATTGGAGGAGGCAAGAAGATGTAAAAAAAAAATAATAAGTGTTGCATTTTTGATTTCATGATCGATTTTTCAGGTTTCAAGACCCGATTTATAAATGAGCATATACGGTAGACATCTTGAGAACTGTAATCTAGATATTTAAGCCTCAAGCAGAATACCGTAGACAAGAGAATTCACTTTCTTTTTACTTGTGCATGTATTATCAACTTTTTTCCTTATTTTGTGTGAACTGTTTGCTTTGAATATCACAATTTTTTTTTTCAAAAGAAGACACGTGAACTGTGGAGTTTTTTTTGTACTATGGCTGGAATGCCCTTCTGTGCTAGGCGGCCAGGGCCCATGCCCAGCCGGGACAGCCCTGCTGCATATGTTCCAGGGGACCAACCAATGGGCAGCTCAATACTTCCCTGGGGACGCTTGGTGGCAGTCTCCCTGGCCGATGGTGATTCCCCAACCTCCTGCATGGCTCCATGGGAGATGGAGTCCTCCACAGCCTGGTTGGGAGATGGGGTGGCCGCTAGGGGGTGCTGCCTGGAATCAACAGCCTGGCTGGATGAGTCTTCAGCCCCACCCGGAAGGGCAATCGGGACCAGGTGGTCAAGCACCTGTAACACTTCCGGGTGGGCTATAAAAGGGGCCAGCCACCACCACTCAGGAACCAGAGTCGGGAGGAGGAGGACTAAGCTAGAGGAGGAGTGGTGGTAAAAAGAGAGAACTGTTGTGGGTCTTGTGTGCTTTGGGACTGTGTATTGCCTGTGGGGTTCACGGGGAAGACGTGCCCCACAGGTGAAGAAAATAAAAGTTTATTTTTATATCTGCCTCCATGTCCATCTGTGTCGGGTCAGACGCCTATATAGCACCTTTGTTACACTGCATTTGAACTATTTGAGACGTACTTGGAAAACCTCGGCAAACGGTGTTACAATGGTAAAGTGAAAACCTTTTTTCAGAAAGGTGTACAAATTCACTGTATATATTTGAGCTAACCAAGTGTTCTCAGTGGACTAAATGGTCCGCACTTATTTGTAACTTCTTTTATGGTTTGACTGCTTAAGTTCCAGTAAGATCTAACAGACACTGTTGCTCTTGTTTCATAAAAGCAAACAAAGGGTTTGGATGCACTTGTCTAATTCAATTCATAAGCACTGTGCACAGCAAACGTTGCCGTGGAAATTTTGCTTTATTTCTTCCTGCGATTCCGCAGTCACCCATTGTAAAGGTTAATATAGTTACTGGTGCATTAAAGTTGTTCGACACAGTGGAAGAAAAAAAAATCTCAGAAACAATGAACAACATGTGGAAAAACAGTATGTGTTTACAAGACGGTCCTTCATTCGATTTTATGCCAGGTCCCCAGTTTGAGAGTCAGACTCCAGCAGCCTATGCTCTGTGGGTGACAGAAGGACAATTTTATTTGCACGGCAGAAAAATGAAACTTGCCCAGCAACTGCCATGCTTGAAAATCATTTAATTCTGTGGCAAGGCATGTTAAATGCTTTCCGCACTTTGTTGTGAGTTTGTCTTCACAGCTAACTTGAAAACAGCCTTTGGGCAGCTTAGCGGACTTTTTATAGTTTTATTTGACAGGACATTCTGAGTGCACTGGGACCTGCGAGACACATGCGAGCAGAATGTGCGAGCAGCGTCCACGTCAGGCCCCATCACTTAGAACTTCAACGAAGTCATGTCGGAATAAATTATTCTGTCTGTGACATTTTCTGGGGCGCTAACCTGCCTGTCTTGGGAGCAAACGAATCGTATTGACAGGAATTTTAATATGCAAACGTGAAAAGCTCACTTGTACCACCTCTGTGTCGCTCAGCCTCTTGGCCAGAGTGATTTACCATCAGCTTCGCTTTGGCAGTGTGTTTGGCCAATAAAATTGTTACTGCATAAGCAATCACTTGCATGAAAAAATACAAGTTAACGGCTTTATTTACCAACAGCTTCCCTGATTTTTCTTTTCTTGCAATAAAGATGGTTGGAATCAAATGTAACTTAGTTTTAGTTCTTCTACCCCTATTGAGCTAGGTATTCAAGTAAATGGTGTTATGAGTGGGATTACTATCAATATCCACCCTTCTTCCTAAAGCCATATACTGGCGTCCAAAAGGGTGCCTTTGAAAAGCATTTTTTTTGCTATTAATTTTACTTTCCAATGAGCATTTCTGCACATATACAATAAACATTTTTTGCACAGTCAAAAAATTCTAAGACTGAGATCAGTGGTAACACTGAAGCAGAATTATCACAGTTTCCTTCACAGTTACAAATCACTTCTGCCACCTCTGGAATAAGTGCTCAAAGCTCTTAGAGAGCATTTTGGGTAAATGCATGGAGAGCCTCCATTAAAGTGGCAACGATGTCTTCAGAGGTGCCAAAGCAACAACCATGAAGAGTATATTTGAGACAAGAAAACAAAAAAAAAAGTCACAGGAGAAAATGTGTGACAAGTATGCGCGATAAGAAAATCCTCTCCCACAAGCTGCACTGATCTCTTAAAGAAATTTCCTTCCTTCTTCAATGAATCGCCAATGCGAGGCAAACACACACATCTGGTACTTGCACATGCTCAGAAGTTCTTTAATAAAAAAATTTGCATAACACAGTGACTAAGTGAAAATGTATATTTTTGTGCAATGTCACATTTTGCCATCTTCCTGCTAAATGAACTGAACCAAATCACTCGATGTTACATTGAGTACCGTGACTAGACATTTAGCCACAAAATTTTCAAAAATCCTGACTTGGGAGAGAGGAAACCATAAAACCTCTGGCCCTTGATAGGAACAAAGTTCCTTTAATATTTAAATGTGCATTACAAGGATTCAAAGGAATGCAAAAGGAAATTGTTGTGAATAGGAGTCAACAATACAGTGAAATGGTTTGAGGTCTCCTAAATATTCCACAAAGCAGGCCAGGACATTCACCAACCTGGATGTAGCTTCACCCACTAGTAAGCCAGTTCCCAAATGCCAGAGGCAGACTGCAACTGGTGAGCTGGTTTTAAAAGTTCAAAAGCAATATAAATGTTATATATAAAGTGGCCTAGAAATGACAGGAATTGTCAGATCTCTGACTTGAAAAGACAGGTCCACACAAGAATCTTTTTAAAATTGAGAATTTTTTTATACTAGCTGTCCCCTGCGGCTCTGCCCATGTAGTAGTGAAACAGGACAAAAAATCAATAAACAAATGGGTATCGCTAGCTAAGGGGATGCAAGGTACGCTCCAAAGTGTGGCAACAGGTAGACCGACTCGAACAGAGGCTGGCGCGTGAGTGAGGAGTGTCCAGTCCGGATCTCCACTCCTGACGTCATGCTTCCCCTCCACTCGGCCTGGAGCCTTTTCTCGGATTAGCGCAAATATATGCTACTCGATTAGCACAAATAAATTGCCCCTGCAAGCGAACTATGATTCTTTGCACAAAGATAGAAGTTGCAAAATCAACTGGAATGTTCAAGCAAATTATTGAAAAAAATTTCCGTTAAGTAATTCTCTTGTGAAATGTGGACAGACGTACATACCGACAGACAGATAGACATTGGATTTTATATATAGAGAGATTTAAAAAAAGAAAAGCACAAATGGAAAAAGGGCAATCAAAAGTTATCAAGCCCAGGCCAAAATTTAAAAGCAAAATTCACAAAACCAGAAAACATCAAAAGAAAGCAATACTCGCTGTAGGACTGCAATAACACTCTGTGATCCACTGATGGGCTCACTCCCTAACCTTAATAAATAAAGGATGAGGGGCGGTCCTTCAGCAGTGATGTCATAGTAGCCCCACCTCTTAGGGGGTTCCATCCTCAAAACACAAGGAATGTAAGAACATTGAAAGACACAGTGTAAAAATATTAAACAATACATAACCATAACAGTATTAACAGAGAATACATAGAAATATGAAACTTGGAAACACAAGAACCTCTGGTCCTCAGATAAAAGTAACTCATATAGAACAAGCTGAACGTTTCCATTTCGGACAGACATTCTTCTGTTTTCAGTATGAATAAAGTGAGCACATCGCTGATCTACCATTTGAAAGTACAGCCACCTCACCCATCCAAACATTGATTTAAGGATGTAATAGCAGAAGTTATGAGTATTTGACAATCTCCTTATGTGTTGCCATATATTTCTCTGTTGTCGTCGTTTATGCATTCAGTGTTGTATCATATGTGCGTCATACATATACTCAATGGCTCTCGTCGTTCTTCTTCACTGAAGTTCCAGCTGTGCTTGGTTTGTCTGTCAGGAGCTGTCGCTGCTGGACTTCCTTTTCATGCCATCATGGTGTATGTCACTGTATTTTATGACCTAAACAGTTATTTTGGTGTGGCGGACAGTAGCACAGGTCAGTCTGAGCCTGTCTTTGTCACTCTTGCATTCTGTATTCCATACCTGTAGCACAGCAGATGGTATTTCTGTTCTTCTTCTTCCTATGAGCAGCCTCAGTAGTGTGCTACACACTCGGCAGGTGCAATGTCCCCATCTCAAGAAGTTTGCCTTGTGAAAAATTTGAAACTGATAACTTTGTAGAAGTTGGCGCTACCCAATTTTTTTTTCCTTCACCAGCGCATATCACCTCATAAGGTTTTGATTTATACCGAGGTCAAGGTTCTAGCACAAGTGGCACAGTCATCAGGAGTTATTGTGTGATAGATAGACACAAGCCTAGGTATTTTATATATTGATAATTATTAAAAAATACAGATAAAAAAGAACGTTTGTGTAACATAACAAAAGGTTTACCTAAAAGTGACCCCAAAAAAATCCTTAATCCTAAGATCAGTAACTTTACATGACAGAAAGAGCTCAATTATCCCAAAAAAAAAATCCTTAAACTGGGAGACCACCAATAATGCTGAAGCAGCACATTCATGGACTGCAGGCCTTTAAATATATACCACCCCCCCAGGTCCAATGCAGTGTCAATAAGTCACATAACAAAAAACTGAGCAATAACCGCGCCACAATATTCATTGAAAAACATAATTAATAACAATATTCAAAAAATATTTAAAAAAGGCTCAATTTAATGAATGCACACTTGAGCTGGAGATGTATCGTAACACACAGGAGTTTTGACTAGTAAAGTTTGTTGTTTTCTTCTTATTTTATTTAACAGCTGCCCTTTCAGTTATTCTATGTTGTATTGCCTGCTTTAGAGGTTTCCTTTCAGAAGGACACACACTAACATTTCTTCTTTCTTCTCTCACAGTGGTTTGATGCTTTCATCTACATCTTCTTTGCTCTGGAGATGGTTGTTAAAATGGTGGCACTGGGGATCTTTGGTAGGAAGTGTTATCTTGGGGACACGTGGAACAGACTGGATTTCTTCATTGTCATGGCTGGGTAAGTCCTCGGAGGTTTACTAAATCGGCATAGCCGCATTGTAATTAGCCACCTCTGCTCTCAGAGTTTTTCTAACTGATTATTCAAGGAATTGAATTGTATTGACATTCTTTGTTTTGTGGTCTTATTTAAGGCACACAAGCGTCTCTGTCAGGTGTTCCTGGTCACCTGGTGGAGTGGCTTTGTGAAACAGCAGACGGATCTTACATGAGTTTATTAAAATCACATCAGGCAGCGTGTTAAGAGCAAATCGATATTAGTGATTGTTACTTTCAGGATTCCCATGGCGAGTGTCAGACGCTTATGAAGCTTCCTTCTGGTTTTTTGTTGGCATAACTGTTTGTAATATTGTTTAAGTTGAAGATAACATTGTGTTTACTATTAAGTATTGTTTTATAGGATCTTTCGAAAAGATTGGTATCTTCCTTTTTGAGAATCATAATCCCGAGACACAGAGGCAATACATTTTTCCATTTTGCTTGGGGTGATTACAAGGGGGGTCCTTGATAAGTTAAGAGACCTCACCTGTCAGCAATTGTTGTGAACTCAGGCGTACAGGGTTATTTATTTTTAATGGCTCAGTCTTTTCTTAGCTCTGTCATTGCAGACTACAATTTTTTCCCCAGGGATGCCTCTAGCAGCCTCTCGGATGGATGGAGTTCTAGTCTTCTCAAAAATGGTACAAGAACTGAGCTGCATCTGCTGTCATCTAGTTTTATGTACCCGGGTAGGTATGTAATTATAAGGGGTGGTCCTCGTATTTCCTCCTCAACCTCCTTGAGCCGTGTTAGGGTTCTCCTGTTTCCAGTTACCCTCCCTGTCTATGTCCTCACAGTTATGGTGCCTTCCTTTAGAGACATGGGACAGGCAATGAGGCCACAGGAGGTCTCCTCCTCCTTTTATTTCTCCATCCTTTGCCCCCAGGATCTCTTGGCATGGGAAACCTGTGTGACTAGAATGTAAATTGTTTTTTATGCAATGCTAATCTTAAACGTTTTGTTCTGTCACTGCACCCTAAAATGATATGACTTGGCTTACATTATGACATCAGCAATATTCGTCACCATACACTCTGCTGGTTTGCTCATCAGAATTATGATTATAAATATGAGGTGAGACACAAAAATAACTGGACTGGGATTGGGGCTTTCCTAGAAAACCGTCTGGAGGTCGGCCGGACGTGAATCATAGAACTGTATCCCCACCTACACACCCTCTCAAACCTCCGGCCGGCTAGGTATATCCTGTGAAGAGCCCAGTCAGTATTTGCACAACAATCGCTACACGAGTTGTCGGGTCAAAAAAATCGAACAGCAAATCAACATCAAATTTCTCACGAAATTCAATAAAACGGCCACTAAAACCTATGAAATGATAAAAACAGTGTACGGTCATAACAGTTTGTCTCACACAGAAATTTTTGAGTGGCACAAAAGTTTCCAGGAAGGACAAGAAAATGTAAAAGACGTTGAATGCCAGGTCTCCATGCTCGTCTCGGATGGATGAAAACATCAAAACGGTGAATCAGATTGTTCGAAATGATCGTACTACTTTTTCCGTAAAGCAATTTTTGACTGACAAAAACATTCCTGTTCTCAATCATCCTCCTTATTCGCCAGATTTAGCTCCCTGTGATTTTAACTTGTTCCCGAAAACCAAACGTGACCTGAAGGGAACACATTTATCTTCAATGGATGAAGTGAAGACAAAAACTGCAAGCCTGTTGAAGAGCCTCAAGCAACAAGACTTCCAGCACTGTTTCAATCAATGGAAGATATGTATGGAGCGGTGTAGAGATCGGAAGGGGGAGTATATAGAAGGTGCCAAGGTTTAGAATGTTGTAATTCATCAACAAATATATATTTTTTTACCAATCCGGTTATTTTTGTGTCTCACCTGGTATGATTAAATAATCTGAATAGTCTCAGCTCTTAAGAAATTGTGCCATACCAGGAAAGGATTTGGCCACATGAGCCGTGGCAAGATAACCAACTGGTAAAAGTGGCATATAAGCAGGGTGTGCAGAGGAGGCATGTGTTCTGGAATCCCTGGAGAAAGAATAAAAGTGAAAGTAGCTTCAGGAAGCTGACTTAATTTGGAGTTGTGTGCGCGTGTGTGTCTGTATGTGTATGCCAGCAGCCACGTGCATGCATAAAGTCACCCGACAAATACAAGACTTCCTTTTTAGAACAGTGATGCAAAGGAGGAAGATTAAATTGGATTGGAGTATGTCAGGCTGGTGTTAATGACTGGACAGGTAAATGGGCCCAGCATATAAAACTGAGGGATGCCCAGCAGGGGTCGCCTTTTGACCGTCTGGCGTTTGAGAGGAAGTTAACTGAGCAAATTAAATACCAATACTTATTGAGCGTTTCTGTACGCAGCGAGCAATTTTGTTTTTTTTTTTTTCTTGTTTTTGAGTTTTTTCCATTTTCTTCGTTTTTGATTTTGAGAACTGTTTTTTCTGACTTCTTGATTTCTGTTCTGTGAGAAGGATTTTTGGTTTATTTTTTATCACCTTTGTTTTGAGCTACTGTAAATGCTGTACATATTCACCCTTGACTATTTTTGTTTATTGCTGTATATGTAAATATCTTGTGGCCTGCAGAGGGCACACCAGCCACCCAAACCTGACACAGACAGATGCAGGGTCACAAGTTACGCACACATGCTTTTTATTTTTTCTTTTTTCCTTGTGGGAAACGCCTTCTTCTGTTTCCCAGATGTTCAATACAGTTCAGGACAATACAAAAGTCTTTTCGTCTTCTTCTTCTTCACTACTCTCTTTCCTCCAATACTTCTGGCAGGCTTCATCATTCTCCTCCCGACTCTGGTTCCCGGAGTAGTGGCTGCTGGCTCCTTTTATAAGGCACCCGGAAGTGCTCCAGGTGCTCGTTGACCCACTTCCAGCAGCATTTCCGAGTGTGGCAAAGCAGGTGCAGCACCCCTTGGTGTCACCCATGGATCCCAACAGGGCTTTACCAAACTCAAGGTCCCATGCAACTCAGGGGGGCTACACCCTAGGGCTCCGGGGGGGGGGGGTAATGCTCAGTTTAAAGGAGTACTGGCCAGGCAAGGACTCCGGCCATATGCCACAATCTCTATGTATATATGCATATGTTTAAATTTTTGTTTGTTTTCAAGTTCCCGAATGCTTTAGCCCCCTCTTATCTTACTGACCTCTTACACCCCTACTCTCCTTGATGATCACTGAGCTCCACTGACCAGAAGTTACTAGTCGTGCTGCGGTCTCAACGTAAGCTCAGAGAGGACTGTGCCTTTGGAGTGGCTACCCCTAAGCTTTAGAAGGCTCGACTTTTTTATTTTAGGTGAACACTAACTTTGGTCACTTTTAAATCCCGTCTGAAAGCCTATCTTTTTACCTTAGTTTTTTTAAAACTTGTATGACAGTATGTTTTCTTTATTTACTTTTTTTTGTGTATTTATTTACTGTATCTATATATCGGTGTATTTATATAAAGCACATTGGTCAACTTCTGTTTTAACTCTGCCCTATAAAATTCACTTAAATTGCTATATAAATATATTAGTTCTGTGTCATTGCCAAAGACTGCATTTAATCTGAAGCGCATAACATCAGAGTTTTTGGTCTTGCTGGCACTAAAATGAAGAATTGTTTAATTTTTGAATATTATCTTTGATTCCGTGCTTCCACTTTTCCACCACTGGTCCATTTGGGTACACTAGACGCCCAGAGTTTGAGCTTGTGCAGAGGTGCCAGTCCATGCACAGGGCATCATATCTGGATGAGAGACCATCTAGGAAAAAGCTTGGGTGGCTGCTAGAAGAGGTGTTGGTGAGGCCAGCAGTGGGTGCTTACCCTGTGATCTGAGCGTGGATCCCAATGCCCCAGTGCCATGAAGGGGACACTGTGCTGCAAAAATGGTGCCATTCTTTGGATTAGACGTAAAAATGAGGTCCTGACTCCCTGTGGTCACAGAGGATCCCGGGGAATCCTCAGTAAAGAGTAGAGTGTTTCCCAAAGTCCTTTTTAAATTGTTGGGTCATTCTGGCCTCCTACTCATCTCCTCTCTCTAAATGGCTGTCTCTATCACCCCTTCACAACCTAATATCTAATGTGTGCTGAGCATACTGACACAAAATGGCTGCTGTCGCATCATCCAGGATATTGGTGGTGGTTCAAGTGATTCCCCGTCTCTATGTAAAGCTCTTTGAGTGTCTTGAAAAATGTGATATAAATGCAATGTCGTCATCTTCTTCTTAATTTACAGTATATTAATTTACAATAGAATCCACAATTTCCAAGTTGTACTGAAAGCAGACCACTGCTTGTAAAGTAAGTTTTCCACTTTAGCCTATTAGCCTTGTCACATTCCTGAAAACCACCAAGCTGTTCACAGTCCTTCTCTGTTAAGCTGCGATCAGACAACTTGATACTCACGTTAATCTCATTACTGTTTTAACAGGTTCAGACTCCTCACTTTAATCCTGTAATGCTGTTAATTACTTTGTAAAATGTTTCTTTGAAGTGCTCATTTGTCATTTAAAATTGATTAACTAAACTTGGTCTACGTAAGTCTAAAATTGGTTTTCATATTTTGAAGAAATTGTCCAGTACAGAAGTGTTGTTAGAAAGGCTTGGAAAATCAGTCGCCTAGTTTCAAATTGAATTCGACTGCTCTGACAGCCCTGCTTGGCACATATCGTTTGTGTGCATTTGCACTGGCACCCACAAGCAAGACTGGCATGAAAGGGCAATGAAAATGGACACACAGTTTACAGTCGTTCACTTTGCTCTACTCTAGAAAAAAAAATCTTCATTTTCCTTAAAGACTGGATTGTTTGTTGCAGAAATCATGCGTCCTTATGTCAATTTTTGTTCAGTCTGAACATTTCAGACAATTCTTGTGTCTTTCAGTTTTTTTGTTTTTTTTTTGGGAGGGGGATGTCATAGCATGCAAGACTTCTTCTAGATACATAGATCATGGAGATTTTAAAATCTGAATGCATTTTAATGATTGATCTTTTATCAACTTTTTGATATTCCCCACCAAAAAAAGTAGTTGTAAATGTACTATTGTAAATGAAATGTATTATTATTATTATTGGTTCACCCTATATAATAGCGCTTTTCTAAGAAACCCTTAGGTAATTAGAAATTTACGTTAGGATTAGGGTCCCCTTCTAAGAAACTCTTAAATAATTAGAAATGTATGTTAGTGGTACGATTAGGTTTACGGTTCCTTTCTAAGAAACCAATAAGTAATTAAAAATGAATGTTAGGAATAGGGTTATGGTTCCTTCCTAAGAAACCCTTTGGTAAGTAGAAATGTATGTAAGTCAAATCTGATGTCACCTTAATACATTAATCACATCCCACAAGAGAAACATGTGCACAGTACTGTATAGAACATCAACATCAATAAACATTTTAAGATGTTATTTTAAAATCTGCAAAAATGTACTTCTGTTAAGAACTGGAAAATCTGTTCTGGCAATGTTCATGAGATTCTTAAGTATTTAAGAAGCCCTGTTTCTATTCTTTGTTTTTATATATAAGCTTGAATTTTATTCCTTATAAAGATTTTTTTTTTCACTTTTCATTTAAGTCTTAAGTGCATCACATTGCCATTTTAGAAACTACTGCAAGCGTATAGTGGGATACTAGGGGATCTAGCCTGGTTGCCTGGATTCTCATTCCTTGACTCACATTACAAAGGCTTGCTATAAATTACAGTACAGCGCAGGAACTCCTTTGTCCGAGATACAAACATGATCACTGAACATGTGAGGTTAGATAGCCTTGATTTTAATACTCTGGTTGTCACTCAAAGTTCTTTTTTTCTTGACTTAGTTTTTGTTTTAGTGTTTTGGCTCTGGTAAAGTAATAGAATTTTGCGAAATGCCTTTTCACAATTCTTGTCCGATTAGAATGAGGTCTGCCTTGAAAAAACTACTCACAGTCTTTCTTCTGTATTTGTAAAAGGCTTCTTTTTATTTTTGATTTCATTCCTGAAGTAAGCATGCATCTCCTGGTTAGCTGAATTGAATGTCATAGCATTGGCTTTTAAATGCTCAGTGCTGTTGGGCTGGTGGTTTGGAAAAAGGTGGGTGGTGGGCATCCATGCTGTGGAGCTGTCATAACACTTTGTGTTCTTTTAACTGGCATGACATCTTCAATGTTATCTGCTTTATTCCTGCTCTAGTTATAACTTACTGTAGGTAGTGACTTAGTTGAGGAAGACTTTAGACTTTGTTCTGCTTTAGATCATGATCGGCACCATTTTGTGTGTTTTCCTAGTAACTGTGGTAGGCTGTTATTACTTATGCTGCAGCATTGCTATCAAGTGCAGGCTAGTAGCGATGATGCCTGAAATCCCAGTCATGACTCCTGTACTGTGGTCTTCATCCAAGTTTCTGGAATCACGGAAAAAAAATCATTTTTATTATAGGAGTTAGCATTTTGATTGTTTTGGTGCTAGGACTTTCTTTTTGTTTCGGTACTTTGCTGTTTTTATGGTACAACCTAGGTTGTTGCCCTGGCTGAAGTTCATTTATTGTTCATTTAATCTTTTTTAAATATAATTTTATGTAATTTGTTAATTGTTTATGGTTTTCTTTCTGAGTTTTATTTATTTGATATTTGATTGTTTATTAATTATTGTAAAATATTGTATTTTGTTAACATTGTATGTATTACAGGTTTTTTTGTTATTGTCATCTGTCCTGTAGAGCCTAAGGTGGCGGGGCCACATTATTGTGCATCTGGAGGACAGCCCTTGGTCATATAAACGGGGAAGCTGCATTTCTCAGAGCCACTATGGCATTGCTTGTTTCAATTCCTTCATTTTTATTTATGATGCTTGTTTGACTATCCTACTTTTTTATTTTACCTCTGCTTTGGTTGTAAGCTTTTCTGATTTTTGGATTTCTTTGCTTTTTTGTGCCTGCATTGTGTATTTATTACTCATTTGTGAATTCTTTATAATACAGGGCTATTCAAAATGAAAGAGCAGATTTCAAAAATGTATTTTAAACAAACTGTATAAGACAGAAACACATTCCGCACATCACTGGATAGAGGAAAGTTCAAAGTTTGTTTCTATGGTCCTTGAGATTGCATGCACTCAACATGAGCACCATGTGTAGCGTGACAAACATTAAATTATTGATACAGTTTTTTGACTTTGATAATTATTTATACTAGGGGGTTCTGCCCCCTGCTTGCTTCGCTCGCCCACCCCTGTGTTTGGTTTACCGGATATACAATTTAAAGAGATTGTTATTTTCATGGGAATTATTACATATGCATTATTTTCACTTTTACTTTAAAAACGTTTGGAAAAACAATACTTGTCCTTTATTTCTATCCCTGGGCATGGTTACATCTCTTTCTTGCAGGACGTATAATGCTGCTCACGTTGGGAAGGGGGGGCTGAACGCACGCTAAGGAGATGCGGTCGGATCATCTGCTGTCTTTCTGCTGCTGGTGAGCTGCATGTTCTGCTTGTCGCATGTCGTTGTTTTAAGAGCTGGGAGCACATGATGCATGTCTGCCAAAAGCAATCCAACAACTGCTAGGTTAGATGTCAGTGGGCTGGTTTTAAATGATGGCTCACTTCCTTGTCTCGCGTGATGTTGTAAAAACAATACTTGTCCTTTATTTCCAGCTCCGGGCGTGGTTAAATCTCTTTCTCGCAAGACGTATAACGCTGTTCACGTTGTGAAGGGGGGGGCAGCTGCTGTTGTGCTGCCCGTCGATCATTTTAAAGCCTGTACAGCCACTGTCCTTTTTGCTACTTCGTGTCTCTGCTGCTCGCGTTGTGAAGGGGGGGAGAGGGGGTTAGGGTGGCTGAATGCACGCAAGGAGAAGTGGTCGGATCATCTGCTGCGAGCTGCGTGTTTTGCTTGTCGCTTGTCATTGTTTTAAGAGCTGGGAGCAAGTTAAAGTGTCTCTCACGGGACTTCAAATTGTCTTCTGAGAAGATCATGTCTCGTCTCTCTAGTCTGCCTCCCCAAGATTTTTTTTTATAATAGAGAGATACACTACACAATAAACAATTAACACTAACCACAAAGTCCAACCCAATCCAGTATAGCAGGAGCAATGAATGTATGAAATGAATTAATTCCCTGTCAACAGGCCTCTTAGAAAAATGAAAAGTTTTGTCCTACCAGGTTCCTGTTTCAGTTTGAAGATTAGAGGTGAAGACAAAGCCAACCAAGATGAATTCTTCCCCACCGACAAGCAGGCACAGGACAGCACATACATTCAGACCAGACTGTAAGCCAAGGTAGTGGTATTTTGTAATCCAATGACGTGTGTGATGAGTAGAAAAAAACTGACTGTATCATTTTAGCTCTTTTCTAAAGAGTGTGCCTGATTAATACTCCTCCCAGCAACCTCCGAATCTGCCCAATAGCATTAGACTGCCAGGGCTGAGACATAGTCAATTTCAAGTAGCATGGCTACATTTGCCCAGAGTCCTTTGCATTTAATGCAAATGGGTAGCATTGAAGAATTGACATGCTTTAGTGTTGTGCTTATTGGGTAGTAGCGGTTGTGAATGAGTAAAAGCATGACAAACTGTAATTTTGGGTTAGAGAGTACCTGCTATCAAATCTGTGGCGGTCAAGCCTTAGTGTATTCATACTTCCTGTCTGCCATTGTCTATAAGAAATGTTTACTACTTTGATATTAAATTCTAATAATTTTTGTCTCACGGAGATAGCATGGTGCAGTGGTTAGCACAACTGCCTGACAACTCAGGTCCCATTTTTGGGCACAGTCGGTCCAGCATTGTTGGCAGAAGCTTCCCTGGCCCTTAGGAACACTTAAGACAGTTGCACCTTTATAATCCACTCAAAACTAATTCAGTTTCTCCTTCCCTATTGACTTTAATGCACTCTGCCGAGTTCGACAAAGTTCCATATTATTTCTCTGAGTTTAGTGAACTCGAGGTGAAATGAATTTCGCAGTGTTGGCTCATCACTTTATGAGTAAACTAAGGTTTCATACAATATATGGTGATCAGATAGAGGTTTTTGGAGCCTTTTTGAAAGAGTGACTAGGGAAAGTGCAGAGAGATACATTGCCCTCTGTAACACCCTGAAATGGGGGGACCATGTAGAAAAAGTGTTGTCATTTCTAAAGGGAGTGACTAAAATGAATGCAAATACCCTTCAATTAAAGTCTACAATGTTCACTTCAATCACATCTGAATTGTTTGATTTGTAATTTTAAACTGTGGAACAAGGGTGGGGTAAATCAAGGAAACCAAACAATATCGAGGGCACTGTAGGTGGCCATGCCCGGCTCAGCGACTTCAGAATTGGAGAGGGAAACGAGGGATACATGATTTACCTGCCATCTTCTATCACCCACTCTTCAGGTGAATTCCTTTGTTTAGTCATACTGGGTATCTTGTAAATTATCACACCTTCATCTCTAGAAAATCCCCATTTTTGAATTGTGGTCAGTGCCGAGATATAATTATTTTCCAGCAGCAGAATTTAAATCGTACACGATTTAAACTGTTATTCATTTTTAATTTTTATAGCATAGCTTGTGAACAGAATGTGCCTTTCAAGATTAAATCCACATGGTAGAATATAAAGATAATGTGTTGCAAATAGTCCCTAACGTACAGAGCACCGCACTGATTACCAAACATAAAGCCGCACTGAGATCATGTGCTGAATGGCTGCTTTTGTCTCATTTGTGCAAGGCTGAGCGGCATCAGTACATTGGGAAGGACTTTCTATTAAAGGCTTTCCTCAGCCGTCAAAGCCCATTAGTCTGTAGCTTTGAGTGAAGTTCACGCATCAAGCTGGCCTTTCCAGTAGGGACATGGATCCTCAGGCAGCGAAGCATTAGGAGAGCACGATCAGAAAAGTAAGAAAAGGGGGGCTTGTGTGTGTGTGTGTCACTTATAGGCCTATCTCTGCTATCTGCCTATTGAGGCAGAAGAGTGATATCATTAGAAAAGCTAATTTAAAAAATATAGGCAGATAATGCACATGCTTGTGAAGAACTGAAGAGCTTCAATTTAGCAGATAAACATTTCAAAAAGAACCGTATGAAAGGAAAAGATTATGAAAGGAAGTGTTCAAATAAAGGAGCAATTGTCTAGCTGCTTTCAGAGTGTTTCATAAAAAGAAGCAGAGAAGTTAAGTTCAGGAGGTCAACACTGACAAATGACACATCTTTCTTTCTTTCTTTTTTCAAAGTATGTGCCCCTTTTTTCTCATTTTGTCAGATCACCTTTGTCACAAGACTCAACTTCTAGTCAGAGGACTTGTCAAACTTGACGACTGTCTTATTGCCCAAGTGTGCTAATTTAAATGGCTTGAAATTGCTGGGCATGACGACATTCCAGCACAGTTTTTACGTTTCCAAACTATTGTGTGCTCACCCTAGTAATGTGTTACCTGGCAGAGTTCACGCTCTTTTAATTTCCTTTTCCCTTCTATCATGGTTAGTCAATCATGGGACATCAGCCTGACTTCTGTTTGTGAGGTTCAAAAAGTTCCTTATTCCTTGCAGCTTTATTGTATGTGTTGTACGCCCAGGTGGGTTCTCGTTGATTGTCATCTCTCATGCACACAGTCTGCCCCTACAGCGCATGACAAAGTGAAATCTTTGGGTGAGTTGCAGACTAGCTGGACTGAGATGGCGGGTATGTCAGACTACATGAACAATGATCACATGAGTGCACTATGATTGCCTCCTACACACAGCTACTGCAGGGGGATGCGGCAGCCATTCAGAAACCCCCTCCTAAACAGTTCCTCTTTCAGGGATCAGCTACAGGCTTGCTGGCTTGTGGGGCTTTGAACATTTAGGAGACCAAGCCATGGCCATCCTGAGGTCTCACTCTCCTGTCTCTCTTCCCCCAGACTCCCTCTGCTCCGGCTGCTGCTACCGAGCCGCTGTACCCCCTTGATGAAGAAGACTTTGTGCACTTTTGAGCAGGAGTCGGGGCCGAAGAGTCAATTTTGACAGCTGTTCCTTGTGAGGCCGGATCACCTCTGAAAGTGTTTGTAACTGGCAGAGCAGCAATAAAGTTTCTACTTCTTGGAAAACCTGCTGTACTCTCCTGTGCAACTTTGTGAGCCAAGCTTTGCACATGAAATAGCTGGAAAAGTCATGGAATATGGCATGGCCTTAACACCAAAGGTACCAGCTAATGAAAGATTCTTTTCTAAATGAGGAACAGGAAGAAATATCAAAACCAACTGTGCTACCAGTAACTTCTGACCTGTCTCACTGCTCATGCTACGCCCCACATGTTGCATATGTGGACCCCTATGGCAGGCTGCTCACTGACTTTACTTTCTTATCTTTCAAACTTTTACTTCAACACAGTTCACCACCAGTAGAGGACTTCGTAAGGGTGTTCTTATGGCGACCTATAAAGTACTACAGTTAGGCAATGAATGAGCACCCTCACCTCCTGGCTTGATGGCAGCAGTCAGGCAGATACACTGGAATTAAGCTTTTACCCACCAGCTATATTCACTAACATTCAAACCAATACCAACAAGTACAAAGTGATAACTGGAATCATCCAAGCCGGGATAAGGGTCTACATGAAAAAAAGTAGACAAAAACTGTCTCCAGGAGTCTCAACATGGGTACGATGAGATAAAATGATGTACTCTTGGACAAAGGCTGTAATCCAACAAGACAGCAGGATTGTTATTCAAATTAGTTGAGAAGAAAGCATTGTACCTGAGTCTTGAGATCCTACTTTGAGTGGAACAAAACTTTTAGTGTGCTGATGACTTTCCTCCCATCAGCCCCAGTCCATTCCTTCTGCATGATGAAAATTGTAGTTGCCACATTGGCACAGGTTTTTAAGTTGCTCACCCATTACAACTCTTCACCCTGATGTGTCAGCCATTTTCTAACCTGCTTAGTCCTGATAAGGGATATGGGGGTCTGCAGGATCTTATCTAGCATAGGGCAGCACATTGCAGGGCGAACACACACAAACACCCATCACACAGTAGGGCCGATTCATGATCACCAGTTCACCTACCCTACAGGTCTTTAGACTGTGGGAGGAAATCAGAGCACCTAGATGAAACCCACACAGACTTGGGGAGAACATGCAGACTCCACACAGGGAGGACCCAGGATGCAAACCCTGGTCTCCTTACTGTGAGGCAAAAAGCACTGCCACTGCACCACTATGCCGTTCCTCCAAAATGTCATATGATCTATATTTGAAGTTCAACGAATGGCAACACAAGTGCAAACTTTTGTGAAAATCAATTTGTATATAAATGACTAGCTATGCAAACCCATCTAAGATGAGTTGAAATCTAAATAATCAATGTAGACTTTAGCATTAATGTTTGCAATACATCATCTATTGGAGTGTATTTTGTAATGCGTGTATTAATAAAAAACATTGTATTTTCATTCCAACAGTTGGCACATCAAAAAACAGTAGCACCATTTTTACAAATCCAATACCAAATGGTATATATTCACTATGCTCTGACCCCAAAAGGTCATGCGAGAAGACAAGTTCCCCTCCGGGGATTAATACAGTGTATCAAATATAACAGAGAGATAGTCTGGAGCAGGCACACAGTTACACAGACACTTGTCCTTTTATTAAGATGGATATAACCATATAATTGAAACATGCCGACCCACTGTTCTAAAATAAAATATAAATAAGCTGCAATCTAGAGTTTGGGGGGAAACAAATATCTTTGGTAGGCAGGTACCCTCTGACCATTCTTGCTCCGCTGTTAAGTCAAGGAGCAGTACCAAACCAGGTCGGGACACCCATCCATTCCCAGTGTTGAGCCTCCTCTATTATGGCCACCCGGCCAGGCAAGGGGCATCAAACAACCAAGATGGGATGGCTGTTCCATTATTGTGTCCTTTCATACAAGTCTTCTAGATGTGAGGAAGATTGTTGGACTAATAGCTCAGGATGCTCTTTCATCCTTTATACTCCATGAAGGGTAAAGGCTGGCTTGCCACCCCATCCATGACAAGAGGTGTACCAAAATATATCAAAAGCACCAAAAGACATGGGATTTATATATAAAAAAATTAGAATAAGGCTAGGCTATGAACTTCCAATGGTTCAATATATTATTATGCATGTCTCGAAATGCAGTTTACTAATGACAATCATATTGTCTAACGTAAGACTTCTTCTGAAAATTAACTTCTAAGAATAACGAATAATTACCATATTAAAAAAGAAGTCTCAATAGCTGCCTTACTAAACAGACAGGAGTTATTTTGTGATGTCATATCGCATTCTGTAGGAAGACCACCAGTGTAGATTAATGATTTTATTTCTTGATGCAGTGCCCTCAGGAGGTAGCACTAGGTTAACAGCAACAGCAGCAAATCAAAGCTCCTGCCTGCCTTCTTGGCAGCTTCCTCTTCTCTTCTCGATTTAAAAGATAAAAGACCAACTCCTTCAAAACAGCGCAACAAACAGTTTGTCTCCACAAAAGGGTATAGAAAACTCGGGGCTGAGCTACAACCGAGAAAAGAGAAAGATGAGGAGAACGTTCAAAGGCAAAGTGACTCAGTCTCGTGGAGCCGAGGAGGGGGCTGCCCGTGGAGCAAACCCCTCTGTTCTAAAAGTTTAGATGAAACAGGAGAGACGGCCTGAGAGTTTCAGAGAGCTGCTGTTTATTTCGGAAACAGAAAAGCTTCAGAGAAAAGACAAGCTATGAGTTTAGCCTGTGGCTAGCTGTCGCAAGGGAAAACTGATTCATGTTGTATTTGAAGGCAGAGAGAGCTGTCGAACATGCAGCGAGCGAATTGTACGATGAGAGGCGGAGAGGTGATCGGGACTTAGTGCTTGGAAGTTGGAACAGAACTAGAAGGTGGCCTTCCTTTAATAAGAAGTGATTTACAAGCAATGGCAGGCCAGTGGCATGAGAGAATGAAAAGCAGTGAGACCTGATGATCTTCAAAATAAGAAGGTTCGGGGAGGCAAGTTGTTCTCCAGAATTACTGTTGAGGAAGGCCTGAAAGTTACTGAGATCTTACAAATAGCCACAAGTAGGAATGTTTTACTGAGAGTGTTTTATCCTGGAAAGGTTCTAGCATGATCCTATTCCAACTTTCAGACTTTTTCATGTGAAGAGAATTTCTGAAACCCTCATTATAGCTCTCATTTTCCAGCCTGTTACAATCTGCAGCTCCATTTCTGGTCAGAAGGGTTGACTACTACTGCAGCTAAATGCTTCTTCCTTTCTCTTACGAAGGGGTAGTTAAAAAGTTCCCAGAGTTGTGCTATAGCAGGAGAGTGAAAGATCAGATTACGCACACATTGTTGTGGAGGGGAGCGCAGCACGTCTGTAGACCATTTACAACAGGTCTGGATTGGTTTTGGTGTGTAATATTGTTTTAATTACCGTTTGAGTTAGAGGTGTGCGTAGTCAATCTCCACAATGTCTCTGTTTGAACATAAAAGGCGATTGGCTATTTACAAATTTAGGGGATTAGAAGAATGAAGACCTCACTTAGGCAAGCTTTAGGAATAGCAGGAAAGTGTACATCTGGGTTTATACTGTAGATAAAGGGATAGTAAGAGGAATGGTGGCCTGGTCATTTGGAAATCTGGTGGAAAAAGAGTTGCTTCAGGTCAGTAGATATGTAGAGACTGGGATGTATGGTGATCTTAGTTTAGGAAAGGCATGAAATTAGCAAGTTAGGATACATCTGGTTTACTAGACCAAGAGGTACTGCAAGTGGATATGGCCCAAACAATTAGTGTTGATGGAGACTAGAAAATTATACAACTTTAGTATTCTGTGAGAAGAACAGAAGGTTTGGAAAATCTTGAGATATATGAAGTTAGAGTGACTAAGAGTTGCTAACGCCATGAATGTCATTTAGAGATGAAGGTGATAATTTACTAAAGAAGTGCCCGGGGAATCAAATTGTCCTTTAGGTTTACATATAAGAGGCATGGCAAAGAAGATTCCAAGAAGGATTTGGAGACTGTTCTTTTTCTGGGTATAAACCAACAAGGAGGGACAAAGTTGGTATAGCTTTATCTTTAATAATGAATGGTCTGCGGGTCATGGTGACCTCATTCTCAAGCATAGTTTGATTATAGAAGGAAGAGATACTTCTGGATTAATACCCAAAGATGTACTTGAAAACAGTGAGGTCCAAAGGATTATAGATGTAGGGGAATTGGAAGATGTTAATAATCTGAATGAGAAGTGATGTCAAGGGGAGGGAATTTTACAGAAGATGATGAAGTAAAGCATTGAGTTTAGAGAAAGCAAGTTGAACTTCTGCTTTACGGATGTGGAAGGAATAGAAGGCACTGGTAAACTTGTCACAGTAGGATGGATTGAAAGTCAGAGTGGCTTAGGCAGATTTTTAAACATTAGAATGTGGTGAGTCCAAATAAGATGTGACTTGAGGGGTAATATGACTGTATTATCATTGCATACTATCTTAACTCTTTCAGGGAGGATGTCAACTTTTGTCAACAGGCGGGGTTGAGGGTGGTAATCAACTGTAAACAGTGACAAAACCTGCCTTTATGCTTTAGTTGAACTTCATTGGTTTGACAGAAATTCCCTTGACGTGCATGAGTAAGGAGGAGTAGACAATGGCAAAAATGGCATCGACATCTGCCAAGAGATCGAAGAGAATGCGTAAAGTAAAATACTCCATGGATCTTCCACCTATAGTGACAAGAGGTATAAACCAATTTGTAATGCACTGCAACCGCTGGCCCCTGCCATGCAAAGACATCCTGTCAGCCAGCCTGCTGTGCATTTCTGGTGAACTGACAGCCACAGCATACAGCAACAGACCTTTTATGTTGATTTCTGTGTGAAACCGTTGCTTTGTGTGCTTTTCAGAAAACTGTTTTTTGGGAAAAATATTCAAAGAGTTGAGAACTGTTGTATGTATGTGCAATTAATGGGGAGATGAAGATACAATGAGGAACGTTTAGAGATGTAGAGGGACTCTGAGGATTTGTTTCCTGAATGCTTACATATGTAGAGGTCTGATAGGAGGTTGTTCCTTCATGTCTTCAGAGGTGGAAAGCTCCCGCTATTAGGCATAGATTTGGACTACCAGGCAGTGATACATCTGGATTAAGAGCTATTGAGGGACCTGGAGATGGTATGGCTCAAATAATTTAAAAAATGAAGAATTCTTGGAAGACAATATGACCGGACTATTCTCTGAGAGGTAACAAGAGTTTGTGGTCAGGGAATTTAGTAAGGAGTCAATAAGACTTTGAGATATAAAGAGGATAGACTTATGAGGAAAAATTTGCAGGTGATGGTGGAACATACTGCAGTGAAGCTGTAGGTTTAGAAACAAAGGTCTGGTGGATTCTGATGACCTTACTGAGAAGTGGACTGATCTACTTTTGATTTTATGAAATAAGTAAGGGAATTGGGAGGCTAGCTGAACAGACACACATGCTGCTTTGGAGGTTCATCTGCATAATGTAAGGGGGTGAGATTGACATGCAGTGTTATCAGTTGATCCCAAATACTGTATTTAGTTAGGCCTAGGGCTTTTGAGATGATGGACTGGGTTCAGCTATTTGGAGGTACCAAGATAGGAAGTATTACAAATAGGTTTACAGCTGAAAAAAAGGATAACCTAACAGCGTAAAGAGGGACAGGGAGATTATGCATCCTTGCTGTAGTGGAGGTTCATATGTTTATTAGAATGGAGCGTGTTTGACATACAATGTTTTCTTCTTCTTTCTTCTATGTCTTCTTTTTTCGGCTGCTCCCGTTAGGGGTCACCACATCGGATCATCTTCTTCCATATCTTCCTGTCCGCGTCATCTTGCTCTGTTACACCCATCACCTCTATGTCCTCTCTCACCTTATCCATAAACCTCATATTAGGCCTTCCTATTTTCCTCTTGCCTTAACATCCTTTTCCCAATATACTCAGCATCTCTCCTCTGCACATGTCCAAACAAACGCAATCTTGCCTCTGACTTTGTCTCCCAACCATACAACCTGAGCCGACCCTCTAATGTACTCATTTCTAATCCTGTCCATCCTTGTCACACCCAATGCAAATCTTAGCATCTTCAACTGTGTTACCTTCAGCTCTGTCTTCTGCTTTCTGGTCAGTGCCACTGTCTCCAGCCTATATAACATACTACTGTCTTGTAGACCTTGCCTTTCACTCTTGCTGATACCCATCTGTCACAAATTACTCCTGACACTCTTCTCCACCCATTCCACCCTGCCTCCATTCTCTTTTTCATCTCTCTTCCACAATCCCCGTTACTCTGTACTGTTGATCCCAAGTATTTAAACTCAATCCAACTTCACCAACTCTACTCCCTGAATCCTCACCATTCCACTGACCCCCCTCTCATTTACACACATGTATTCTGTCTTGTTCCTACCGACCTTCATTCCTCTCCTTTCCAGAGCATATCTCCACCTTTCCAGGGTCTCCTTAACCTGCTCCCCATTCTCGCTACAGATCACAATGTCATCAGCATACATCATAGTCCATGGGGAATCCTGTCTAATCTCATCTGTCAACCTGGCCATTACCATTGCAAATGAGAAAGGGCTCAGAGCTGATCCCTGATGTAATCCCATCTCCACTTTGAATGCATCTGTCACTCCTACCACAGCCCTCACCACAGTCACACTTCCCTCGTACATATCCTGTTTAACTCTTACATACTTCTCTGCCACTCCCGACTTCTTCATACAATACCACAACTCAGGCACCCTGTCATATGCTTTCTCCAGGTGCACAAAGACGCAATGCAACTCCTTCTGGCCTTCTCTATACTTCTCCATCAACACCAGCAGAGCAAACATCGCATCTGTGGTGCTCTTTCTTGGCATGAAACCATACTGCTGCTCACTAATCATCACCTCCCTTCTTAACCGAGCTTCCACTACTCTTTCCCATAACTACATGCTGTGGCTCATCAATTTTATTCCCCTGTAGTTACTGCAGTCCTGAACATCCCCCTTATTCTTAAAAATCAGTACCAGTACACTTCTTCTTAACTCCTTAGGAATCCTCTCACTTTCCAAGATTCTATTAAACAATCTGGTTAAAAACTCCACTGCCATCTCTTCTAAACACCTCCATGCTTCCACAAGTATTTCATCTGGTCCAATGGCCTTTACATTCTTCATCCTCTTCATAGCTGGCCTTACTTCCTCCTTGCTAATCCATTGCACTTCCTGATTCACTGTCATCCAACCTTCCCTGTCTCTCATTCTCTTCATTCATCAGCCTGTCAAAGTACTCTTTCCATCTGCTCAACATAACCTCCTTGCTTTGAGTATGCTTACATCCTTATCCTTTATCACCCTAACCTGCTATCCCTCTGTCTACCCATACAATGTTTTTCAATAGACCTAAAAACTGACTGAGGATGGACTGGGTTCAGTAAGTCCTTAGGTTTTTGATGGTGTCTAGAGGTACTTGCAGGAGGTATTACAAATGGGTTTACAGCTGTTACGGAATAGCAAGACCGTTCAGCTTAAAGAAGAGGAGGAACCAGTAGTTAATGAAGCCTTGCTGCTTTGGAAGCTCACATGTGATTAACATACAATGTTTTCAATAGACCTGAGTGAGGCCTATGGGTTTGGAGATGATGAAGGACTGGGTTTAGTGTGTCCTTACTTTTGTTCTGCTTTCCAGAGGGACTTTGAGGAGGTGTGACAGATGAGAAGGGACTGAAAGGCTCCAAGGCCTTTCAAGTTAAGGACATGAAGGGGCGGACAAGCAATGTGACCACACTGCTCGGCAGGTTCTCAAAGGGAAGGGGAGGTGGTGTATCTGTTTGTCACTGATAACCTGGGATGTCTGATATCCCAGCAGCAGAGAGAACAGTTTTAAGCTGCTACCTTTCAGACAAATAAAACAAGTGAGGTAGGTCTGCAAGGCAGGCAGCTCTCTGTAATTAATGAGTGTTGCTTTGAAATGACGACCTTTCCGCAAGCATGAGTCAAGGTGTGATAAGAAGTTGCTTAGAATGGCTGATTACATTCAGTCCAATCCTTTGGAAGCTTGTCACCACCTGTCATAGTGACCAAGCAATGGGGTGTAAGGGGTGGGGGTTGGTGGAAGGTATTCACAGGAAAAGCAGGAAATTAGCAATTAAAATCTTAAAAAACAGCAGCTTCTGGGATGCTACAACATCTGGGAGGTTGCATTTAAAAATGAATACCAATGTGAGATCCATCTGGTGTGTTGTGTCCCTTAGAAAATGGTCCAGGGGCAAAGAAAGTGTCAAAGTGTTCTCCATGTGTGGTATTGACTCACCTCCTCTTGTTCTGTATAAAAGGTGCACTTTTGGGGTAGTTAGTCAAAGTTATCCATTACAACTTACAGATTACTTCTCCCATATTGTAATGGCATTACTTTACTCATTACCTCCTGGGGAAAAGCAGTTGACTTACTAATTCCTTTACTTTTACATTACTGTCTAAAACCATGCAAATATAAAAATAAGGAAGACATCCAAATGTCCTTAAAGTATTTCAATAGAGAAGAGAGTTGTGTGCACACTTAGATACTCTGAGAGCTACGGAGGCCAGGATATGACCATCAAGACCCCCAATAACAGAGGCAAACTGACAAGGATTGGAAAACCAGGAAACTAAAATAAACTGAAGGGGAGAACCAAATGAGTTTGTCTTGAAAGGAAGCCAAGGTCAAAAACCGTAACACCCCTCTCTGCTTGTTTCTTCAAGCTAAGCTACCAAGAATCGCAACAAAGAGTCTCCTTATCTACCTAGGGGTAATTCTGTGTATAAATATATATTTATCTGCTAGTCACTGTGCTTGTTGATAACAAGTAAGACAGTAATTAAACAATATTTGCTATCTCTTGTTATACATATACTTTCAGTCCCAGTATTTGCGTGTGTATAAATGTCTGTTCACTGGTGCTACCTCTCTTGAGTGCATTCCCATAAAGCCTACTTCTCAGACTGTCATTATTTTCAAGTTGCCTTTCTCACCAGTTTTATATTTTAAGTCTCTGAAGGCAACTCTGTCAGCGTCTTACTCCTTTACTAATGTCTCTTCACCAACACTTCCTCTCTCAAGCGTATTCTTGTAAAGCCTGCTTCTCAGACTCTAATAATATTTTTGTGGCGCCTTTCTCACCTCCTTCTCACTTGCCGTCTTTGAAGTCAACTATCTCAGTAGGCCACGTATGCCTTTAATCTTCCTTGTGCGTCTCACACTTGTACTTCCTCTTTCAATTACGTCGTCAATGCTAAACCGACCAATCTGGACACACAGACATTAGTGTTTTATTATATAGTAGATATGTAACGAAGCAAAGGAATGAGTTACTTTACTACTTGATTGTGTTATAAATGCAAAAATAACTGTTAAAAAATATTGACATTGTTAAAAATGACAAAGCACAAAGCAAATATTAGAATTCATCATTAATAAATGCGTCCAGAAAAAAGCATACAAAATAGAAAATAATCAAAAATAATCCTGACCACCGCAGAAATGTGAATTCTGCAATTAAAGAAATCAACTACATGGCTTAAGTTAGCATTGTGCCACTTCAAATATATAAAATAGCAAATATATACTTTTAGTTTAAAAGGAAATATAAAAGGTAAAGTACCACTTCCGGTTAACGGAAATGGCTCAAAAGTTGATAGAAATCTGCATTTTATACCTAATACTTGCATACAAAATTTGGTTGACTAAAGTGAAAGCGTCCTCAAGTTATAGTGTTTACACACTCACACACACAAACAGACACACAGACATAATTCCAAAAATGGTATTTTCTTACTCAGGGAGGTCTAAAATGTCGAGATTAATCAAAATCTCGAAATGGAATTTTTGGAGGATTACAATAATTTCCTTATACTTCATATAACGAGAGTCATCAAAACGTCGAGAGTCATCAAAATCTCGACACTGAATTTTTGGATGGTTACAATAGTTTCATTTACCTCATATACGAGAAAGTAAAAATTGAATCTTTATAACTGAAAAATACAGACTTAACCACTCAAACACTTGCATACATGGAACCAGTAAATGGTAAAATAATTGCTACTGCAGTGGCCTGCAAAATGAGAAAACTTATTGACCAGCCACCGACAGTGCTTATTGTGTAACACAATCTGTACTTCTGTATCCGTGTGCTCTTTACACTATCAGACAAGTTAGACAATGTATGTGTGGAGTAACATTCAGGTGTGTTTGGCGACTAAATTTACTGATTTGAAAGTCGGAGCATTTCACTTTTTTTATTTATTTCATCCAAGAGTCAGTTATTACATTTTTGATTATTAACTTTATACTAGTGAGTCATTTTCAAAAGAAATAACGATAACAGAAGGCAATTCCATGTGTTAGTAGACTACATTATGTAGCACTTTACATTGGAGTCCCAGAAAAGCTTGTGGTTTCTCAACGGCTTTCATACACAGCAGATTGCAGTTCAAGTGATGCAAAAATGGCACCGATTGATTTGTGTTAGCAGTGGAGTCCCTATGACTAATTATTGTTCAGTTTTCTTAAACATAACATTTTTGAAAATATACACAAAAGAAAACAAAGAAAGCATATAAATCCTCATATTTTAAGCCAAATTAGTGATTTTTTCACCTTACTTGCTGATTTCCATGATTCCCATTGTCTCATCAGACAGTTTGCTTCCTTGAACTACCTTGCATTAGCTTCAAAAAGAGTGGAAGCAGATAAGTACACATTTTTTACTTTAGTCCTTTACATCTTTCACTTCTGCACAATGCCGCAGTTTGTATGTGTGTTGCCTCCTAACCTCGGCTGGATTAATAACCTGGAACCTCAGAGACAGTAACAACCCGGGATCTGGGACAAGAAGGGAGCAGATTGTGTTGTTTACCAGCCACTTCCCTCTCCTACATTCAGACTTCAGGCCTTTGCAGGTTACACACATGAAGGGTGTCACTTGTGTCACGCACCGGCGAGTGCTGTCATTATTGGGATCTGGTTTGAGGCTTTGGACAGCAGCCAGGGAAGAGCATCCTTGTTGTTAATCTTGGTACTGTGAGCAGGAGGAAAATGAAATGTTTACTGATGTTTAAATTGAAATTGTCAGCTTATTTTGGGAGAGGGGGGAGAGACTGTTTTTGTAAGTCATAATGGGCGGTGTATGAGCCTGTCGTACTTGGCCCAAAATGCAGACTTCTCACATGCTGCCTTGTCACACACAACACAACCTGCTGGCGCAGATGTTGGTTGGGGGTGGGGGTGGGGGGCGGTGTATTAAACCTACCATAAGTTCTGTTGCTCCTTAATCTCTGTCATTAGATTGAAAACTTATAAGTGCTCTCATTCGGAAAATGTCCTGCATTTTCTGTCAGCTCAATGCTAACGTAAAACAAATCTCAGCATTACTAGAATGGGGACAAGGATGCAAAATAAAAAATTTCTTCATCCTTGTTTTACCACAGAAAGATATTTTAGTGCGGTAAAGTGCCTTTACAGTTTGTAATGTTTCACTTTATAAAGTTGCAGATAACTTTGCTTTGCAGAATGAATTATCCTTCAAATTTATGTAAATGAATGAACATTAGTGGTCCTAAATCTATCTATTCACTTACAGAACGTTCTAACAGATGACGACTAGTGTTGTTGCCCAGGCTCTAGAACACCCGACTTATCTTAGTGGGCTTGTCAATAGTGAGGAGGGGATCAAACCCAGTTAGGGAAAGGATGAGGAAAGATTGGTTAAGACTGTGTCAGCTGTGGAATACCACGAGCCAGTAAGCATGCATCAGTTTGTAGAGTAGGGCTGAGAGTCATGTGCCATTCCAGGTGTAGGACAAGCCTTGACTGCCACCATTTGGTTTTATAATTTTCATTGCAGGATTGTGGGTAGCTGCTCTATAGTGTTATCAAGTCACCTAACATGAAAGGTATCAACAAATGTCATAGGGATGTTTCTCAATGGGGTGTAGGAAAATTCCAAGACCAGCTACATAACCTCTTACATGTCTTCACTGTCCATGCTGCACTCCATGTACTTAACCCTCGTGACATGTATGGCAGGCCACTATGCAGACTTTGGTTGTCTTTACTTTATCCCAGTTTAACACCAGTGTACAGCTTCACAAGAACATCTTGTTGAGCTTTTAAAGGACCACAGTTAGTCAAGTAATGGCAGCCATAATGCATGCACTTCAGACTAGGTGTTCTACCATTACTTGGAAGGGAGACCATCCAGGAAAAGCCTGGGTTGCTACAGGAAGTGGTGTAGGTAAGGCCAACATGGGGTGCATACCCTGTGGTCTGTGTGTGAATCTCAATGCCTCAGTACAGGGATGGACACACTGTGCTGTAAAAAATTGGTGAAATCCTTCAGATGAGATGTAAAGCAGAGGTCCTTACTCTCTGTGGTCATAAAAGATCCCTGGGAATCCTTCATAAAGAGTTGGGTGTGTTCAGATGCCCATTCTGGCCTAGTCAGTCTGCCCCCTAATCATTCCCTGACTGTAACTGGCCAACTATCTTTCTCACCTCTTCACCACCTAACAGCTAATGTGTGACGAACATATTGGTTCAAAATGGCTGCTGTTGTATCATCCAGGTGGATGCTGCACATTGGTGGTTGAGTGGTTTCCCATTCTCTATGTAAAGTGCCTTGACTAGTAAGAAAGGTGCTATATAAATGTAAAGAATTATTATTATTAAGGAATGAATAAACTAACCTCCCAGCAACACTAGTAATAGTCAGATAGAGACACTGGCTTTAAGTATTCACTTAATTATATTTGCATTAAAACCGATCAACCAATATATGCTGACTGAAAGAATCATACAACTAGGGTGGGTTTAGGTCTTCATGCAGTTCCAGTTTCAACAGCATAACTCTGATGGATATTCCCAGACAGCATCTGTAATTGCAGATTGTGGTCTGAAGCAAAGGAGATAAAGCCTGTTGAAGAGAGTGAGAGATTGAGAGCTCCCCTCTCTCCCCCCTTCCCAGTTCTACTCCAGTCTTGCATATGCATGGAACACCAGGCTTACTGGGTTTCCATCTTCATTAGCAGGTTGGAATGACATTTTTACAGTTTCCCAAAACACAGAAAATGTTCCAGGCATCATTATCACTTAAGGCATTTTCTAGTAAGTTGTATTCAGAATGCCAGAATGTATTCAAAACCCTTCACATTTTGTTATGTTGCAGTCTTATGCTAAAATCCTTTAAATTGATCCCCCGCCCCCCCCAGGGGGGGCCGTCAGTACCCCAGAACGACAAAGTGAAAACCAGAGTTTTCGAATTTTTTGCAAATTGTTTTAAAAATAAAAAAATGATGTACCATAATTACACAAGTATTAAGACCCTTTACTCTGTACTTAGTTGAAGCACCTTTAGTAGCGATTCTAGCCTGGAATCTTCTTGGCTACAATGAGACAATTCTTTCCATTCTTCTCTACAAATCCTCTCAAGTTCTGTCAGGCTGGATGGAGACCATCAGTGGACTGCTATTTTCAGGTCTCTTCAGAGATGTTCAGTTGGGTTTAAGTCCAGGCTCTGGCTAAGCCACTCAAGGATCTTGGTCCTGTCATTTTGGTCCACATCACAGTGTGATTGGCATGTTCACATCTACCTAAATGAAACAGACTATGGGGGCAATTCCTCCAAATAAATTAGGTTTGGAAATGCCATGAAGCTCAAGACTAGTTCTCTGGCATTCAAGGCTAAGTAATTAAAATATTCTAGACTACCACTTTTGCTCCAACTTCCCCAGCGTGCACTACACTCTTGTTCAACTTGACAAGACTGCTTAATAAAATCAAAAAGCTTAACATCTGAATTGCTTAAAGTGTCTGCTATGCAGTAGCTTATCCAAACATTATTAAGGTAGAAACCGTCCACTCAATCTGAAAGCAAACTCCCCCATCCAATCACACTGAGATAATTTAAAAGCACCAATCAGCCTAAAATGCTCACCTTGCTGGTGTGACCCAGCAAAGTGGGAGTTATCACTACCATCTAACTGTTCTAGTTAGAACACAGTGCTAGTCAATGTCCTTGCCATATTCAATCTATGTATAAGTGGATTTCGTTCTCCTATAGGCTATCCTTACATGTTCAAAACATAAGACAAGGCGACTTAATTGGCACTCTAAATTGGAACAAAAAATAGATCTGTGACGTAGTACGCCTATCCAGGCTTGGCTGGCACCATGTACTTGATACCCTCAGAAAATGCTTAGGTTTAACTAGAATTTTAACTAGATTAAGCTAATTCATAACTGAATGGATGGCTGTTAGGATGTGTTTCACACTTCTTGTCATTAACCCTGGGCCTCTCTTCTATGTAAAAATGGTTAACCCAGAGTGCATCTCAGGAGAAAAAGCTGTTAATATCCTAATATCCAGTGAACAACAGTCAAGATAGTACTCTGCTTCCATCTAGAGAATAAAATAACATTGTGCTGTTAAAATGTGCTCTCCCACTCTGATAACTCATCTATATTCATGAATGGTGGGGAGTCTTCAACCAAAAATGAAAAGCTGTAAAGCCACTTTTAGAACAAACTGAAACTGAACCATTCATTGAATCAAGTAATAGTGATGACAATGTGAGTGGGTCATCAGACGTTGACAGATAGTGAAACTGATGGATACGACAATGCATTGCCGAACCACTGTGAATTTAATTGCATGAAGCGTCAGCATGAACAAGTAGCTGTGCGGCAAAAAAGCTAAATGATTGTTATCAAGTGGAAGGACATGAAAGACATTAGCCTCCTAAGCACTGTTCATAATTCAGCAACAGTCAATGTTCATGTCAGGGGAAATGTGCAAGTGGCAAAGAATAGAGCTGTATGTAGCCTATAATAACATAAGGGACATGACGATCATATGGATCAGTCCAAGAAACGCACTTCTACTGCCTGGATTGTAACATTGGGTTGTGTATTGGTGACTGTTTCAAAACATATCACGCTGAAAACATGTACTACTGTAAGTCTTCCTCAGTTTGGCAGTGGACACTAGATATACCTTTCCTACTGTATTTATTTTGACAGTTTGGTATTTACATGATTACATGAAAAGGTTGCAAGTTTTTGACTTGTTTTTCTATTTACTGTTTTTTTTATTTTCAAATACAATATTTTAACACTTGGTTGGTTGTCATCTTGCACACAATACGGTTTAAATAAGCACCAGCTCCCAGTGATCATAAAATAGATAAGTTGGTTAAAAGATGGATGGATGGAAATTATAAAGCAAACTGAGCTTGTCTGGCTTCAAAAAAAAAGTGTTCCTACATGCAGAGTTAGAATATGTCTGCAGATCAAGCTCTTGTAAATAGGCAGTGTCCTTTATGCATCACTGCTTCGCACCTAATACTCTGATTTCCTGCTTTGCTACTTCAGGCATACAAACAACAGGACAGCTCTGATACTTTTGTCCTTCATTACAAGGTAAACCTGACACTTTGCCGTTTAATCTGAATTTTGATATCTCTGTTTAGCTTTTTTATCTTGATAAGATTAATGGAAAATGGAAGCAAATAAATATTTATTACTCAGATTCAGTTTAAATGGTGGCTTAAATTATTTTACGTTTCATACCAACTTTGTATATTGGAACATTAGATAGATAGATAGATAGATAGATAGATAGATAGATAGATAGATAGATAGATAGGCACTATAGTAGACATGACATACAAAGAAAGAAAGAAAGAAAGAAAGAAAGAAAGAAAGAAAGAAAGAAAGAAAGAAAATTAAATGTACAACCTATTTCATTATTGTAGACCCAGAACTGTTGACATTCTCAAGTTATAATACTGCTATAATAATTCTGTAAACAGAAAACCATCTGTCTCTCTTGTCTATATATATATGTCGATTCTGAGAGAGTGGCTGTGGGCCGATGGAAGGGAGAATGGGTCACTCCTTACTCACGTGCCAGCCTCCGTTCAAGTCAGTCTACCTCTCACCACATGTTGGAGCGTACCTTGCCTCAGGTTATCTAACGATACCTGTTTGTTCAACAGACATTATCATCTGCAGATTGTTAAGGAGTAACATGTGACATTTTTGAGTGAGAGATCACAGCTACATGTGTTTTAGAGGGTAGATGCTGATTGCCAGAGATATCACTGCCACATGCTTTTCTCCCCACACGAAGGATGCTCTCCCATCAGAGCTGAACACGATCAGATACAGTGGCAACGTTTGACGCTGGAATATACCTACCTGGTCCCACCAGGTTTCAGTGCCTCGACTCTGAAGACGTTACTTCCTGTCCCGGCCCCCGAGGACGACGTCACTTCCTGTCCCGGCCCCAAGGACGACATCACTTCCCCAAGACTCTCTATAAAACCTCACTCCCCTCCTCTGGATTTCAGTTCTGTTTTGGACTCAGTCTTGTAAGCTACTCTTGCTTTACAATTCTTTATTTTTGCAGCTAGGAACATATTATACAGGTGGCTGCCCCAAACCTTTATCATGTCTGAAGTCTTGTACTTTCACACCTGTTTCACTACTATGTGGGCGGAGCCATGGGGGACAGCTAATATATATAAAATATACTGTATATGTATTATAACTAGCTGGAGTTGTCATGATGTGTCAAGGGTTTAGAGTGATATATAGTACTTATTATTTGGATCTTGCCCAACACCATTTTGAGGCAATTTCTACTGTGTAGAAGAGACTTTGTCTATTCTGCAGTAGTCCACGGCTTTTATTTCATGGCCATATATTGTCCTTTAAAGAATGTCTTTCTTGCTGCACAAAGTCTCCTCTTCTGTAGAAACTGAGACTTAATTTTTTTCGACCTGCACTATTAAGCTGTGCTTGAAGCTGTTGTACTGTGAGGCACCTGTGATCATGTAAGCTGGCGACTCTCAAACTTGTCTTCTGATTGGCTTGTGGCTTCTGGAACGCCTGGGGTTATATGATGGCTTCAACAGAAGGGGCGGGGTTGAGTGCATTCACCGGGCTGCTTCTCAGTGCGGTGAGGACAGAAGGAAGTGACGGCATTAGCGGCAGCGCCCCCTCTTGTCTTGCCGGGTTATTACATATCTTGAGTGTGTCTGCGAGGAGATCCTCTGACATGCATGCATGACAATATACATATTTTGTGTTACTGACGTGATGTACTTTGTAAGGTGGTATGAAATTTTTTAATCTCGGTTTATCATGCCGAATGGAAAGCAAAAAGTTTATGACACAATAGAAGGAAAAAGTGACTAGTGCTGTACAACGGCAAACAATGTGAAAAACATCCACAAAAAAAAGAAAAGAAAAAGATCACATTGCTCATGTTGCATAATTCACGTCAGTTATGCAGTCATATCCTCAAAACATTCAAAACACATGCATTTCTGCTGAAATATTTTAAAATATTTACTTCAAGAATGATCAGCACACACACACAAAAATGGGTAGGACTATTTGAACAGAAGACAGGACTCGTGACCAACAAATGAGTTTGAAAGGCAGCCACCACTACAAAGACATTTACAGAATTGTAATTTTCAAAATCCTTTTTGTGTAGAATATTTCTTTAAATAGGAAGCAAATACAGTCTTTGCTTGTCTAGTTTCCTGTGCCAGTAAAACCCATCCTGTAGCTTCAGCCATGTCTAATTTGGTGCCTTTGCTGAAAGCGCTTTGCTTAATAAAAGTTAATTTCTATTTCCCCTGCCACTCGAGGAAGAAATAGTGACCCAGAACCATTTTCAAAATTTATTACAAACATTAATTATGCTGCATTTTGCATCCAATAGTACTCTTAAGTGTTTTCACGCTGGATGTGCACACCATAATGGGGTGTCATTTGGGGTCTTACTGAAAATATTAAGTGATTTAAATGCAATAGCGTTTGTCCCTTTTGTCTGCTGTGCTTGCCATTGCTCATTTTTAACACTCAAGTCAACTTACGGCACACTGCATAACAAATGGGATTGTTAGATCCATAAAGTGCTTTTAAAATGTGTATGTTCATGGATATTATTATTTTATATTGGAAATGTAGGTGTTTTTAACACATTAAATGCAGTATCTGGTACAAAACTCATTTTACCACAAGCTGACAGAACACTTTTAAAGGGAAAATTAAAACACTTTATAAATGTTGGTCTTTAACTGATCCTTGTGCAACTAAGCAGATTAGCATACTAGCTTGAGGTATCATGCTGTATAATCAGCGTAAAATAAAGTAGCCTTGATCTGATCATTAACGGTTGTGTTTAATGTTAAGATCTTCACGTGTGAAATAAATCGGCCTACCGTGGTAATGCGATAAGCGAGTGGAAGAGATTTTTAAGGGCATCAGGTAGAAACATAATTAAAAATGGAGTGCAGTTTGGTAAACTAAATAACTACATTTTATGCCTTGTGGTGGACGGCCGGGATGCCCAGACAATGGAAGGACTTTTCAGGATATTATCTCCTTGCAGCGGGGCCAAGAGTTTGGAGCATGGAAGCTCAAACTTGCATAATTTAAAACAACAGAAAAGGGAAAAGAAACTTATGCCAAATGGTTAATAAATTTAAAAAAATACTAAATATTTACAATTTTGCTTTTTCCACTCTCAAAGTTTTCCCTTATTATTGTAAATCTCAGCTGTCTTGCGGAGGATGACATTGTCTTTTACAACCACAGCATGTTGGCATCACATGTCGTGCCACTTCTCTAGCAAAGCTCCATATAAAGAAAGCTTAGGCACCCATGAAAATCAGTTTACAAAGTAGCGGCACCCAGGGTCGTCTTAACGCATGGGCATGGTGGGTAATTGCCCAGGGGCCTCCTGAGCATAGGGGCCCACATTTTTTCTGATGCCTATGTATGTTTCTGTTTTGCTATCAAAACAAGGGACCCAGTGCTCTACTTTGCCTGGGGGCCTATGATGCTGTTAAGAAGGCCCTGGCAGCACCCACAGAAAATTTTCAAACAAAAGGTTGACATCACCAACATAAAAATAAAAAATGTAAAAAAGTATGCCAAAAATATATCTTACAAATGGACCCAAAATGGTCTCTAATGAATTCTGACAACGGTTAAAGGAAAAGAAATCAAATTCCCAGTCAAGCTGTCTGTGTAAGAGATCACATGTGAGGCTCCTAAATGATGTGCTCGCTGGGTTTTGAGTGAGTGGCTCGTGTCTCACAGCTGATCCTACCAGAGTGATCTTGGCATGTGCTGCTAATTTGCAGAGTCATTTATAAGATGGATTGGAGGAGCAGAAAAAAAATAGCTGTTTGTGGTTTGGGTGGAATGTAGGACATTTTATTTTAGAAGGATGAAATTGTCATCTCTCTAAAATCGGCTGTTGAGGTTGTGACAGATTAGGGCTTTCTCGCACCCTTGTACCCTCGGACCACACGTCAGACACCAGATAAAAGTCCAAATAATTATTTATTATAATAATAAAGTGCACAAAGCACGCTCCTCTCCACAATTCTCCAATAAACCAATAACAATAATCAATAAACCAATCCTCCACTCCCAGACGCTTAGCCACACTGCCTCCCAACTCAGCTTGCCGTCTGGGAGCTCCCACAGTCCTTTTATACTCCCTGACCCGGAAGTGTTCCTATCCAACAGTCCACAAGTCCTTATTCCTTCCGGGTCAGGGTAAATAGTACTTTTTTTCAACCCGGAAGCCCGTCGCTCTTCCTATGGCGAACTTCCGGGTCATAGGGCACGAAGAACTCTTCGGTCCTCCTTGCAGCTCCCTCTCGTGGCCCCCATGGTATCCATCAGGGCGGTGCATAAAAACTCCATTGTCCGTGATGCCCTGCTGGTCTTCTGGGGACCTCCATGCTGCAAGGAGGGCTCCACCTGGCGGCTTGGGGGTATTGGCCGGGATAAACGGCCTGCAATCCCTCACAAGGTATAAAGGGATTTGCAAAGGGAGAGTAAAAGCGAGACAATGTATTTGGGTTAAAAAAAGACAAGAACCAAAGAACGGCCATATTTTAAGGTGAAAAGACAACAGAAAAAATTGTTGATTAGTCATTTTTATGTAGTGCTAAACAGGATGGTAAATAGGTCAGCTGATGTGCTCTGCTCGCAGTATTCAGAAGCCCTATCTGCTTGGCCAAGGCCGGGAGCCTCCATTAGCACAGGCTGATAAGATTGTAATCACTGTTGGTTCCTGGCTGGCCACCAGCAGTTATCACAAACTGCAAATCTTCAAACTGTGGTGGCCCATGGGGTGTGCAGTTCTGCTGATAAAACGCACTTTTGAACTGTAGACGCAGTGGAGATACACAGTAGGTTGAGGTCTATTCACGGCTATACACTTGGCGTAGTCGTCAGGGTTTTCAGATTACAATTGCTGGATCCATATGTTATTCCATTACCAAAAAATTCAGCAGTTACACTGCATGTTGTTTTTAAGGACTGAGCTATTCACATTCATAAAAAAGCCAGGGAGAACAAATCATTAAATCAGTACATCTATAGGAATGGGTTTTATGATCTAGTATTTAGCTTTTTCTTAAAAATAAGGCTCTATAACTGTTGCTGCACTGGCATTCTGTTTTTGGGATTCTGCTTTGACGCTTTGCCTATTTTCAAAATAAATTGTCATATAGGTATTCTAACTGTGCAATGACTAACGCTAATCCTCTCAGTTCTAAAAGATTTAATTCAAAAGCTAGCAATTCTATTGTCTATGAGGAGTTTGCTCATTATGAACAACTGGTTTACGAAAATGTACATATTCAAAGAATATTCTGTTATTGACTGGTGCCCTGTTCATGGTTTGTTCCTGCCTGGCACCCTACACTAGCTGGAATTGGCTCCAGCGCCCCACTCTACACTGTTCAGAATTAAGTAATGTAACAAGACCACTAGGGGGTGTGCCAGCCACCCAGCCTGACACAGACAAGACACGGGAGGCACACTTTTAAAAACAAATAAATGTTTTATGTTTCTTTTCTTTGCCTGTGGGCAACACCTTCCCCGTCCCCACAGACACAACACAGTCCCAACACAATTCACACAACAATTTCCTTTCTCTTCTTCTTTCTCCTCCACTACTCTCCAGCAAGCTTTGTCTCCCTCCTTCCGAATCTGGCTCCTGGAATGGTGGGTGCTGGCTCCTTTTATAGCCCACCCAAATGTGCTCCAGGGGTTTGATGACCCATCTCTGGTTACACTTCTGGGTGTGACAGAAGAAGAACCCACATGAGCTCAGGAACCACTGCAGCAGCCCCTGGTGGCACCCCCGGATCCCAGCAGGGTCGTAGAGAACTCCATCTCCTATGGAGCCCTGCGGGAATCCGAGGCACCACTGCCACTGCCATCTAGCATCCCGAGAGAGGTACTGTTCAGTCCATGCCTGTTCCCCCAGACCATATACAGAAGAGGCGTCCCGGCTGCCACAATGGATTAGAAAATGACTAACTGACAAAGAATATTTAATATCTTCTTTCATCTTCTGCGACAGAATGAAGCTAAATTTCTGTAGTTACAAAGACTGAGCCTGCAATGATTTGTACTGCCAGTGCTAATGCTCGATCACCTTTGCAGTCATTCCAAATATGTCGGCCTGTAGCCTGCAGCACAGAGTGGAGCGGTGCGGCTGGAGGTGCACTCATGTGGTACTGTTCATTCAGCTTGTCAGGTGTATTACTCTCGTATCTTCTCATATTAGCTTGAGCTTTTTGACTTCAAAAAATGTTCTCAAATAGAAAACGCTAAAGAAATAATGAAAAGCCATTTTTTGAATGTGAAATGTGAAGTGAGTAAACAGCCATATTAAATTGTATTTAAAGAAGGCAAGATGTTTAATTAGTTTTTTTGATGATTGAAATTCTTATTGAACTAATTGTGTCAATGTCCATGTATTTGAGAAAATATGGGGAGCTGGGGATAGAAAAGGTACAATTTTGCCTATTTAAATTATAGGAATATTCCTCCTTAAAATATTTTTTAATATGTTACTCACCCTATGTGACATAATTGACTTGACTCAGTCACACAATGAAGATTAATTCTAAATTCAGAAGCTGTAGGTATCAGAGGTAACCCTCAAAACTGGAGCTCTGGTTGGATAACCAGCAGGAAATAAAGAGTACAGATAAAGAACGGTTCACGTTGGGGCAGGTCATTATTGGAATCCCTAGGGGTCTGTCCTGGGACCGTTACTTTTTCAGATTTAGATAAATTTAGTGACATTTTGAAACATTGACATAGATTTTGGCATAGGTAGTAAACTTGGGAAATTTGCAGATGAAACTAAAATTAGAGCAATGGTAGACAATGAGCTAATCAAGCCCTCAATACATTAAAGACTAATAAGACCCCTGGACCTGATAGGATCTTACCAATTGTAATGAAACAAATGAAAGATGCCATTTATAAATCCTTCAATGAACGTATGTGAGCAGTCACTTCAGAAAGGAGAAGTACCTGAGGACTGGAAAGTTGCAAATGTGTCACCAATCTTCAAGAAGGGAGACAAAATGGATTCTAGTAATTATGGACCAATTAGTCTTATTTCTGTGCCATACACAATTATGGAAACTATAATAAGATATAAATTAGAAAATTACCTAAATAAAAATAATATTCTAAATAGCAGCTGGAATGAGTTTATGAGAGGAAGGTCCTGCCAAACCAATCTATTACATTTTTCTGACCAGTTGACAGAATAGTTGATAAAAACAAAGCACAGGACATAATTTACTTACACTTTCAAAAAATATTTGATACCTGTTTTATCGTGATATTTCCCTCTACTTATCCTTTACCTATTTTCTTCAAGGATCTTCTTTTTCTTTCGGCTGCTCCCGTTAAGGGTTGCCACAGCGGATCAGCTTCTTCCATATCTTTCTGTCCTCTGCATCTTGTTCTGTTACACTCATCACCTGCATGTCCTCTCTCACCACATCCATAAACCATCTCTTAGGCCTTCCTCTTTTTCTCTTGCCTGGCAGCTCTATCCTTAGCATCCTTCTCCCAATATACTTACCATCTCTCCTGTGCACATGTCCAAACCAACGCAATCTCGCCTCTCTGACTTTGTCTTCCAACCGTCCAACCTGAGCTGACCCTCTAATGCACTCATTTCTAATCCTGTCCATCCTCGTCACACCTAATGCAAATCTTAGCATCTTTAACTCTGCTACCTCCAGCTCTGTCTCCTGCTTTCTGGTCAGTGTCATTGTCTCCTACCCATATAACATAGCTGGTCTCACTACCATCTTGTAGACCTTCCCTTTCATTCTTGCTGATATCTGTCTCTCACAAATTACTCCTGACACTCTTCTCCACCCATTCCACCCTGCCTCCACTCTCTTTTTCACCTCTCTTCCACAATCCCCATTACTCTGTACTGTTGATCCCAAGTATTTAAACTCATCCACCTTCGCCAACTCTACTCCTTGCATCCTCACCATTCCACTGACCTCTCTCTCATTTACACACATGTATTCTGTCTTGTTCCTACTGACCTTCATTCCTCTTCTCTCTAGAGCATCTCTTCACCTCTCTAGGGTCTCCTCAATCTGCTCCCTACTATCACTACAGACTTCTTCATACAATACCACAGTTCCTCTCGAGGCACCCTGTCATACGTAATACCTCCAGGTCCACAAAGACGCAATGCAACTTCTTCTGGCCTGCTCTATACTTCTCCATCAACACCCTCAGAGCAAATATTGCATCTGCGGTGCTTTTTCTTGGCATGAAACCATTCTGCTGCTCACTAATCATCACCTATCTTCTTATCCTAGTTTCCACTACTCTTTCCCTTAACTTCATGCTGTGGCTCATCAATGTTATCCCCCTGTAGTTACTACAGTCCTGCACATCCCCCTTATTCTTAAATATCGGCAATAGTACACTTCTCCACTCCTCAGGCATCATCTCACTTGCAAAGATTCCATTAAACAATCTGGTTAAAAACTCCACTGCATCACTCCTAAACACCTCCATGCTTTCACAGGTATATCATCTGGACCAACAGCTTTTCCATTCTTCTTCCTCTTCATAGCTGTCCTTACTTCTTTCTTGCTAATCTGTTGCACTTTCTGATTCACTATCACCACATCATCCAACCTCTTTCTCTCTCTCGTTCTCTTCATTCATCAGCTTCAAAAAGTACTCTTTCCATCTGCTCAACACACTCTCCTCGCTTGTGAGTATGTTTTCATCTTTATCCTTTATCACTCTAACCTGCTGCACATCTTTCCCAGCTTGGTCCCTCTGTCTAGCCAATTGGTACAGGTCCTTTTCTCCCTCCTTAGTGTCCAACGTCTCATATAACTCATCATACACCTTTTCTTTAGCCTTCGCCACCTCTCTCTTCACCTTGCGCCTTATCTCCTTGTACTCTTGTCTACTTTCTGCATCTCTCTGACTATCCCACTTCTTCTTTGCCATCCTCTTCCTCTGTATACTCTCCTGTACTTCCCCATTCCACCACCAGGTTTTCTTTTCCTCCTTCCTCTGTCCAGATGTCACTCCAAGCACCCTTCTTGTTGTCACCCTTACTACATCTGCTGTAGTTTCCCAACTTTCTGGTAATTCTTCACTACCACCCAGTGCCTGTCTCACCTTCTCCCTTAACTCAACCTTGCATTCTTCCTTTTTCAACTTCCACCATTTGATCCTTGGCCCTGCCCTCACTCTCTTCCTCTTCTTGATCTCCAACATTATCCTACAGACCATCATCCTATGCCTTTTAACTACACTTTCCCCTGCCACTACTTTGCAGTCTTCAATCTCCTTCAGATTGACTCTTCTGCATATGATATAATCTACCTGTGTGCATCTTCCTCCACTCTTGTACATCACCCTATGTTCCTCCCTCTTCTTAAAATATGTATTCACCACAGCCATGTCAATCCTTTTGTCAAAATCCCCTATCCTCTGACCTTCTTCATTCCTCTTCTTGACACCATACCTACCCATCACCTCCTTGTCTCCTCTGTTCCCTTCACCAACATGTCCATTGAAATCCACTCCAGTCACCACTTTCTGTCCCTTGGGTACATTGTTCATCTCTTCATCCAACTCACTCCATAAATCTTCTTTCTCACCCATTGCACACCCAACTTGAGGGGCATATTCACTAACAACATTCATCATCACAATTTCCATCTTCATAATCATTACTCTGTCTAACACTCTTTTCACCTCCAGAACACTCTTGACATACTGTTCTTTCAGAATAACCCCTACTCCATTTCTCCTCCTATCCACACCATGACAGAACAATTTGAATCCACCTCCGATCCACCTGGCCTTACTCCCCTTCCATTTAGTCTCTTGCACGCACAATATATCAACCTTCCTTCTCTCCATCATATCGGCTAACTCTTTCCCCTTACCAGTCATACTGCCAACATTCAAAGTTCCTACCCTCAGTTCCACTCTCTTTACCTTCCTCCTCTCTTCCTGCATCCAGACACGTCTTCCCCCTCTTCTTCTCTTTCTTCTTCTTCGGCTAACAGTAGCCCAATTTCTGCCAGCACCCTGTATGACTAACAGCACTGGTGGCAGTCTATTTTCTTCAAGGTTAAGTGTACCTATCAGGTTCGTTACTGGGCTGGTCTACTGTTGCACCTTAAGATTAACACACACATACACACTGACCCTAACCACAAACATACTGTATGAAAGACTTATAAACCAGCACATTATTCCCTAGTGCCTTATGAATAACATGTACACATCTCGTTACTCTCTTAGCACTTCAAGAGACTTTCTGATTATCGGCACAAACATCATAAAATGTTTAAAATATATCTCAGACCTAAATATTACTTCGGTCTCTAGGAATACATTTAAACATACAAAGGCTCAACATCCTTGGCTATAGGCCATTTATCAACCATGAATACCTTACTTTATCTACTGTTCCCTACTATTGGGTATAGCTCTCACCCTCAGCCTTAATAAACCGTGCAGATCAAAGCGTAAAGCAAACTTCTGTCTGCTCCAGGTTATCTTAATAAAATTACGTTATTACCTCAATTACTCTAAATATGAAGACAAAGTATAGAATGTTAAAAGCAGTGTATCTATTAAATGAATAATAATACCAAATAGAGCAAGGAATAATAGAAAATAAGATTGATAGTAAAGTGTGGATATAGTCTTTAGGAAAAGTAAAGATGTCAAGAATGAATGTCCTGCATGATCTAGCACTCATAGTTGTTCATGAGATGCTTTGCCAATGATCAGATGGAAATGGCCGCACGTTGCTGGCACCCTCTTCTGACGTCGCTTTCCTGTTGTCACTGTTTACTCTCCTTCTGACGTCGCTTTGTCCTTTTCAGATGAGGCATAAGAGACTGCATGGGGACCTCATCCAGGTAGTTAAAATCCTCAAAGTCACTAATAAAGTAGATCCAGCAACATTCTTTCGGCTTAAGGGTGAATCACGTACCTGAGGACATCAGTGGAAATGAAGGAGAAATGCATCTAGGACTGAAGCCAGGAAGCACTTCTTTACATATAGAATTGTGGGACCCTGGAACAAACTACTGAGACATGGAGTTGAAGAGCAGAAACCTTGACAACCTTTAAGAAAAATCTGGATGAGATATTGGGACAGCTTAGCTACTAGCTAAACCAGTGCTTCCCAAACTCGGCCCTGGGGGACCCCCTGTGGCTGCAGGTTTTTGTTTCAACCAGGTTCTGATTTTATTTGGACTCCTGGGCTAATTAGGTGAACTGTTATTTCCCAAGTTCTGTGTTTTGGGAACAGTATAGAAATTAGAAAGCTAAATGTGGTAAAAAAATAAAATAAAATAAAATGTACCAAGCAGTTATATGGGAATAATGTATTTTTTTCTTTTTAACAATATTTTTAGCTTGATTTTCATTCTACTTTTCCAGGTGTTCTAATTATTTAATTAATCCATTATTTACTAATTAGGGGTCAGACACTAAAGTAGTTGCAGCCTTTGATTATTTAGTGTTGTTTGCCTGAGTGTTGCTCTGCTCATTTTTAATTGTCATTATTAAGATACAACGAAGGGGGAAAACTGCACGGAGAAAAGTCAAAATATAATGAAATTAACAAAAGAGAGTTCTGCATTTATATCACTAGCAAAAGCAGATATATTTCTAAATGTCTTATACATGTAAAAATCAGGCTGCTGTGCTTTTCTGAATGTAGAATAAGAGAAAAAAAAATACCAGCTAATTAAATGAGATCAGCGTTATTAGGTGTTGCCACTGATTATTAATCTGTTTGGAACAAAAACCTGCAGCCACAGTGTGCCCCCAGGACCGAGTTTGGGAAGCACTGAGCTAAAAAATGGGCTTAATGGACTGAATGGCCTCCTCTCATTTGTTGAATTTCTTATTTTCTGACTTGGACAGGCTTTAGAACTGGGCGAACACTAATGGAAAATGCAGTTTAATGCAGAGGAGTGCAAAGTGTTCCACATAGCCAAAAGGGACGTCAATTATAATTACCATATATACTCGCAGATAAGTTCTCCCGCAGGTAAGTCGGGACTTGATTTTACCCTATAATTTACGGTATTTTATAATGTCAGTCGTATAAGTCGAATGCGGAAAACTCACGCTATTGGTCCAAGAAATTATGATATGCTAACGCCCACTTGAGAGAGTAACCATGGAGCACACTGCCTATGCACTGTGCCTACGTGACCACACGGTAATACCCAAACTATTCTGAAGCAACGTTTGCACTGATTTGTGTTTTTTGTATCTCACACCCTCATACAACTTTATCGTAAGATTATCTGTAATGGAGGGTTCGATCAGAAGAAAATATGAAGCTGGTTTTAGATTAAACATTGTTGAAGTAGCGAAAGAAATTGGTAACTGTGCTGCTGCAACAAAATTCGATGTGTCTGAGAAACTGGTGTGAGATTGGAGGAAGCAAGGAGATATAAAAAAAAAATGTGACGTATTTTTGAACGGGCATATAAGTTGGAGTCTGATTTTATGATTGATTTTTCAGGTTTCAAGACCAGACTTACACGCGAGTATATATGGTATAGTAGATGGGAGACACTGTCCTGCAGGAAGCAAACTCTGAGATGACCAAAGCATTTAACAGAACAGATTAATTAAATAGATGGATTGAAAGGTATTGTTTTAGTATTTTTAAAGAAATCGAGCACATTTATTTGCACTGTATGTGTTTGTAGATGACATTTTAAGACAACTTGTATTCTGCATGACAGTTTTTCCTTCAAGTACTTCTTTGCATGTGACTGGCACTGGCAGCTGGCATCTTGATCACAAATGGCTGCTACTGTTAGCACAGTCAGTGCTGCTTGGCAGAGCTGCTGTTTGAGCTGACAGCTGAAGAATGTCTGTTACTGAAATACAGAGAGCACATGGATTTGTTTTTAATAATCATCCATATATTATACTGTATTAATTGCTGCCAGTGAAATCATCCAAGATAAGGCAAGAAACGAAAATGGCAAATCCTCCAGTAAAGTCAGCCGCCCACATGCAGCTTCCGAGGATTACCTGCTCTCTGCTGCCTGCCACAAAGTACCATTTACTAGGAATGGCTAGCGTTAGAGAGCCCAAAATACAGTAAATAAGCTACTTAAAGATTGAAATGCATCATAATTTAGTTTGAAATACACCCCCACCAATCAAAAGCCTGAAGTACAGTATTGCACTTTATTATACATAATCAACATTTTGTTTAATGCAAGAATAAACATACAGTATGAGATACTCCATCAGCCAAAGCAAACTTGATAACGGCTCTACTCGAGACATCCAGCGTGGCCGGGCACAGGAATGACAGGTCTCCAGACAGTTAAAGCAATTTTACGGTACCAACTGAGCCATCTTTTATCATCCGTGGACAAACGAAAATAAACAAAAAGAAAATAATGCTCCTTGAAGTAAGTCCCGAGTGTGGGAATTCAACAAAAGCAGAGTCGCGGGGTTGCAGCCGCTGCTAGTGCAGCTCCGTCTGGTAGGTCGTCAAGCCAGTAATGACTCCTCCTCCCGAGACACCAAGGGTTTTACGGCGAATGGACCGGAAGGGGCAGGGTCAAATGCCTTCACTTGGGTGGCTTCTCGACACTCAGCAGCGCCCCCTCTCGCCTTGGCAGGTTACTACATACCTTCAATGAGCCTGTGATCCTGCGATGCCAATGCGTCACCCCTTAAAAAATAGAAGCGGCCAGGCTGCCATTGGACTTGGCAATTTCTGGTGCAGGATTTCACAATACACTGGAATCTAGCCACCTCTCCTGATCGGCTTTGGAAATGCAACACACATTGGGAGTGCTCATTGAATGCAGTGTGAAAAAACATTTATTTGCATATGAAGTAAAGCCTAATTAATGACGCATACATACATAAACATGTACATATGCTGCTTACCATGTTTAATCATCTCTGTGTGTGGAATATGTGAAGAGCTTCTCCTGGAATGCGGGAAGGAGTCAAGGAGGTAGGGCATGGGGGTTAGAATGAATTGACCTCAAGATTTTGGATTGCTGGAGCACTGCAACAGTCCCACTGCCCAGCATTAAAAAAAAATAAAGCAGACACCTTAGGAATAGAGATGTGGATTCATGCCTCACCATCACAAACATTGACTTGCAAAAATAATAAAGTGCTAGTAAATAGAAATTAGCGCTTGGGTTTGTCATGCTATGTTTTCTGTTGCAGAAGTGATTCATGCATGCCTACGAATTTCTCTTTCAATGTGGTAAGAGTTGGCATAGATTTTTACCAGTAAAAAAAAATATTTTCATATTATTACTTGTATATATTATTGCTGCCCCTTGTTCCCTGAGGCAGAATTTATTATATTTACTTTTTAGTTGTCATTTACTTTGCTTTTGAATCGTTAGTTCTCTTTGTAAGTTGTAAGTCTTTAAGTATTATTTAGTGTTTCTGTAGGGTGTATACAGTCAATCCTCACTATCAATGGATTGTGTGCACACAGATTCTCTTATAAAGTGTAACCAATTTCGTGCCCCTCTCCCAGTGGTCCCATGGTGTACTTGTGCCTAATTTGCAGCCATGTGCAGTACAAAAAAAATTCTGAGCGTCCTATAGCGTATCAACGAGACATAAAATGGATTAATAACAGGTCTTTGATGCCCTTAAGTGTCTGGGGCTGCACGTACGCTACACTGAATGGATCAGTATGTGTCTACCTGGTGCCGAGAGCTTTGGGTAAGCTATAAGTCCACTTTCATGATGAGGGTTGAGTCCTGCAAATGAGGAATTCCCAATAAGTATGGGTGATAAGCTTGCATTAGAAGTCAGTTTAGGGAGGTCCTCCAACTGGTCGGTTTCGTGAGGTCCTCCATTTGGTCGGTTTAATGAGGTCTTCCAATTGGTCAGATTAGTGAGGTCCTCCTAATGGTTGGTTAAGTGAGGTCCTCCAATTGGTTGGTTTAGTGAGGTCCCCTGATTAGTCAGCTGAGTGCAGTTCTCTGATTGGTTGGTTTAGTGAGGTCATCCTAATGGTCAGTTTAGTGAGGTCCTCTGATTGCTCACTTGTGGCCCCTGGCAGGGCACTAAGAAAGCAATCAAACTGGACTATCTAGAGCAAAGTTTTTCAATCAGTGTACTTTGAGAGCTATCCAGGTGTGCCATGGAAATAATAGTGTAGCAAACCTGGAGAAGCTGGTATAAAAGCAGCTCCAAGATCGCTATGTTGTTGACGCAGCACTTAGAGCACTTTAGACGCATCTCCTGGCTGCTAGAGTTCATCTGCCTGGGTGTGTGGTCACCAACAAGTCTCTCTGGGCTGGTGGATAGTGGGCAAAGGGTGGATAAGGGTGGGCAAAGAGACAAGGCAGCTGGCAGATGCCACAAAAGTGCTCATTAACTGCTGTGTCTGTGAATGCTAATCTCAGAGCTGTTTTTTTTTTTACCAGCTTATCCAGTAGTCCTGTCCCTTTGGACAGCTGAGCACGTGTTTTGAGATTTAATGTGTTTGTGGTTAGTAAAGCAGTGGTGTGCCTTGGGATATTTTTGTTTACAAAAAGTGTGGCACCCCAGAAAAAAGGTTGGGAGACACTGCTGTGGACAAAGTAAAAGATTTCTGTAGGTGAACCTGCAGATGCATCACTTCCAAGCTTTAAGTGGTGATAGTGGAGGGCTGACACACCAGAACTCCATGAGTCCAGCTCCCTCCAGTAATCTGTCCATATTGGCCTGGCCAAATTTAGACAAGGTTAAGTGATTTATTAATAAAAACAAGGGTAATTTAAATATGATAACTGTATATAGAGTACTAGCTGTTCCCTGCAGCTCCACCTACGTAGCAGTGAAACAAGAAAAACTTTAAATATCAATAAAAAAAATTTAAAAAACTATAATTCTGGCCAAGCGGAAGGTAGGTACACTCCAACGTCAAACACTGGCACTGTATCTGATTGAGTTCAGCTCTAATGGGAGAGCGTCACCCGCATGGGGAGAAAAGAACTTGGCTGTGATATCTCTGACAATTAGCAGCTACCCTCTAAAACACATGTAGCTCTGATCTCTCTCTCATAAACATCATTGTTACTCTCTAAAAATCTCTAGGTGATAATCTCTGTTGAACAAACAGGTATTGCTAGCTAGGCGGAGGCAAGGTACGCTCCAATACGTGGTGAGAGGTAGACCGACTCGAAAGGAGGCTGGCGTGTGAGTAAGGGGAGCTCACCCCCCCTCGGCCCGCAGCTGCTCTCTCAGATTCACACAAATAAATCGCTACCGCAAGCAAACTATGATACTTAGCGCGATGAGAGAAGTCACAAAATCAACCGGAATGCTCAAGGAAATTATAGAAAAAGAAATTTAAACCCGTTAAGTAGCTCTCTTGTGAAAAGCGGACAGACAGAAGATGTTGGATTTATATCTATATATATATATAGGAAATGTAATTCTGTAATGTTTGCTTCTTCTGCTTGGGCTCACTCGCTCACTCACTCTCTCTCTCTCGCTCGTGCACTCGCGCTCTCTCTCTCTCACTTGCTCGCGCACTCCCGCTCTCTCTCTCTCACTTGCGCTCTCTCTCTCATGCTCTCTCTCTCTCTCGCTCG
>JANRMT010049829.1:26236241-26260844 GCA_026402145.1 Polypterus bichir lapradei | reverse complement strand
GTGTTCAAACAACATGTCCGCCTGTCTGTGTCCGGGCGGGGTTCACACAGCTTACTTACAAAAGTTAAGCAGGTTTCATTTCGAAATTCTATGCGTAACGGTCATAATGGTCAACAACGTCCGCCATGTTGAACTTTCTTATTTAGGGCCCCATCTTCTCGAAATTTGGTAGGCGGCTTCCCTGCACTAACCGAAACCAATGGACGTACTTATTTTGGTGGTATGATGCCACTGTCGGCCGCCATATTGAACTTTTCAACAGTCTTTGTTACTTATGGGCCCATCTTCAAGAAATTTGGTACACGGGTTCCCAACGCTAATTGAATCCTACTTACGTACATATATACGTCCATAGCCTGCAGCTTGGTCACCATGTGAGGCGGCGTTGGGTCCCCCATCCCAACGCCTCCCACGTTGTTGGCTGCCTGCCTATATAAGGCCGTCTGTCGCTCCAGTCTCTACATTCCCTTCCTTGCTTCGCCACGGGATTCACGTCTCCCTGCTGATAACTACAGTCTTTTTGTTTAATCCACGGCTTCTCCGCTGTTTTATTGTTTGTTTATTACAATTATGGTTATTGTATAGGTATTTTACACTTACTTTACATTACTCAGGTACCCATTTCCTTCATCATTCCAACCCCCATTACCATGTCTATCAAGGTAATCACCATCGATCAAAGAACTGTCACTTACCAAGTGGTTTCCATGCCCGGAGATGGCACCTGCCTTTTCCATTCTCTTTGTTACATATTGCACGGCCATATCAGGCTCACTCTTGATATCCGGAAGAACATTGTGTCTTATGTATTGAATGACTGGGACAGGTTCAAGGTGTGGACTGATGACGGTACAGGAAATAATTATACTACACAGGAGCACTAGAAGAGTGAAATGCTTAAGCCCTTCACCTATGGTTCTGCATGTGAGTTGATGGCTGCCGCTGAATTGTTCGGTTGGTGCTTTCAAGTGTACCGAAATGGCCAAATATTTTACACCTTTTGACAACCGCCAATGCCTCTTAAACATCTTACATTCACAGGTGACGATTTCAGTAGTGGACACTTTGATGTTTATGAATGTTTAAACTCTCAAAAGCTGGATGTGAAGTTATCGATGAAACCGGTTGTAAGCTTACAACGCTTGACAGATGCCGAATGTCACTTCCACACAAGTCCTGCAAATACTGTCGTGATTGAAACAAACCATGAACCTCAAACCGATTATGACAGCAGCAATCCAAGCTGTGAGATTTGAGACAAGATTACTGTTCACATGGCCAACTGTAAGTTGCATGCTCAAGAGTAAGCTCAGCGCACAGCTTGGTCATGTTACAACCGGAGGGCCGAACTGACAACATGGTATACAAAGAGATCCTTAACAAATAATTATTGGCATATTTTCCCTCAGTTTAAAAAGGTTAAATTTTCTTCTTAATAAAAATTTTAATGCAGTACTTCGCCGCTGCGAAGTGCGGGTATTTTGCTAGTATATTATAAAAGGAAATCCTGGGAGATAATTTCAAATCCCGCAAGAGATAATTTTAGGTCCCGCGAGACGAGACTTTTTGGAAAGAGATTTTGACAAGTCCCGCCCTCCTCTCAAACATTTACAATCACGCCGACAGTCCAGTCACGTCTCATTCAGCTCTCAGCTTCAAGTAGGGTCGGAAATAAAAGACAACGAGTACAAGACAAAGTAGAACGTCGTAAAGAGGTTCAAAAACGTTGGTGTGATACACATGCAGAGCACATTAGAGATAATGAAAATACTAAAATTCAAAAGTCTCAAAAAACTGATAGTAAAGATCATATTAGCGCTAACAAATGGAAATTATTACTCGATGAAATAACTGAACAGCGAAAAGAGATCGAATATATGGACATAGGTGATATGACAGAAGTATGTAGATATTGTTTGGCTTTAAACTTTAAGTCGGAGACTTTTAGATCATCTAATTCGTGTTGCCATCAGGAAAAAGTAGTGTCTCTTCTCAATGAAGAGGCCTATCCATGAAAATGAAAAAATTTGTTGTTTGGTGAATTTGAATTCTACATACGCGAACGGATGAGACGCGAAGTGGCTGGTGCGTTGAGTGGGCTGGGGGGTTGGAGAGTGAAGCGAGCAGGATCGAAGCCCCCTAGTGTATATATATATATATACTGTATATATATACATTCAAGGCATTCGTAGTCTGAATCACAATCTGATTGTATGGGTGGTTATGCTTGTGGTTGGTCAGCAAGTCGGCTAACATCCGCCACGGTGCCCTCTTTCAGTTGCGAGAAGCAGATCATAGAATGGTTGAAATAGTTTTACTGTCAAGTAATTCAAAGAGTACGTGACACGTACTCTCTGCCACAGCAGACATTTCCAAAACTGTTGATTTTCTGTTTTTTTCTAAGAGCAGTGTTAAAATGTTTTGGTGACCTGAGAGATCAACCTTACCAAGACCTTCACCTTTCTTTATTTTCAGATATTGTGTGATGGGCACAGGTGAGCTGGTCATGTGGTGACTCGTTTTGTATCTCATTATTGTTTAGTTGCTAGTTAAGGAAAAAAAAGACAACTAAGGGGCCTGAGTCAAGTTAATTAAAACGAAGGCAAAAGAAGTTAATTTGAAGCAAAAACAAGTCATTAATGAAGAAGATGGTTAGACTGAAAACCTGCAGCCACTGCAGCCCTCCAGAACCGGAGTTCGACACCCATGGAATAACCTAAAGAAAAATGAGTGTTATTTTCAAATCATCCACCAAACAAGGGGATAGTTTGTTTTCTTTATGAAATATCATTGACCTCACCCATCCAGTTCTGGTTGTTTTTTCATTTTCTAAACTCTGAGAACATCCAGTGGTCATAATCCATTAAACAGATTATCCAGAAGAGTCTCCATTCCACTTAGAATTCACAACCACATTGTAATTCTTAATACCAGTTCAAGCGGTTTACTTTACAGGCCTGTTTCCCAAGATGGAGGATCTCCTTGTCCCCGGTGGCTTCCTTCCTTGTGGTCTTCCACAAGATGATGAACGTCCTGTCAGTCATTGCTTCACTATAAAAGTCCTTCCTGCCCTCACATTACCCCTTTCAAAATAAAAGCTTAGCAAGGAATTCTGGTTTCCGTGACACCCAAACCCTTTCAGGTAAACAAATTATGGGTCACTGCTGTTTGATCACAGGAGAGCATGATCCTTGGTTTGTGGTGTGCAGTGCTTTTCTCTGTCAGGCCATTTGCTGTGTTATCTGCATTACTCTTTCTGGCACAAGAGTTTAGATGCTGAAGTTCCCTTCTTGAAGTGATGGCCTGGATTTCGACTCTCTGGATCACAAAGAGAAGAGTTTGTCGTATTCGGCTCTCTATGGAAGAGCGGTTCATAGATTTTTAGGTTCAGAGAGCAGGTTTCAGAGGTTTTTCAGTCATTTTGTGGAGTTAGGGCAGAGCCTACGTGTGAATTTCCTCAGAATCCCCTTGAAAGAATATCCTCAGATGGAATGAGTGTAACTAGTTTTAAGGGGGTGGCACGATGGCGCACTGGCATTGGATAGGGCTGCTGCCTCGCAGTTAGGAGACCTGGGTTCGCTTCCCACATCCTCCCTGCGTGGAGTTTGCATGTTCTCTCCGTGTCTGCATGGGTTTCCTCCGGGTACTCTGGTTTCCTCCCACAGTCCAAAGACATGCAGTTTAGGTGCATTGGCGATCCTAAATTGTCCCTAGTGTGTGCTTGGTGTGTGTGTGACCTGCGCTGGGCTGGCACCCTGCCCGGGGTTTGTTTCCTGCCTTGCGGTCTGTGTTGGCTGGCATTGGCTCCAGCAGACCCCCGTGACCCTGTAGTTAGGATATAGCGGGTTGGAAAATGGATGGATAGTTTTAAGGGAATGTATAACTTATGTTAATTGGATTAAAGTCATTTCCATTTCCAAAATCAGTGTGTCCTCATAGGCGAGTTTTTCCGTCCATCAGATTTGTCACTTCTTGAATTATAGGTCTTCGTTTTTGCTCGCCTTCTGCAGATGACATGTCAGTGCCACTCTGATTGACACCTTTGTTATCAGATGAAGTCCAGGCAGATCCTGGTACCAGCTGGAGTTCAGTCACATAATTTGGAATGCAAGTGAGGGAAATCACAGCTGGATGCCTGCATCCCTGTTCGACAGGCCTGGTGTGACTTTGAAATATAGCAGAATGGGCAACGGCCACTTTGTCGTACGTCAACACTATCCTGTTTTTTTATTCAGTTAAGGCACATGGGTGGTCAGAGTCTATCTGGGTAGCATTAAGGGGAAGGCAGGAACCAGAAATGGACAGGTGAGTAGTCCATTACAGGTTATACTCAGACACACACACACACTCTCTCTCTCACAAAGTGGGACAATTTCAGGTTTCTCATTATCCTAAAGTGAATGTCTTTTGGAGGAAAATCAAAATACCCTACACAGGTATTTGGACCAAATGCAAGACTTTTGGCTAATGTTTTGGGTTTAGGTGTTTTGCTTTAATGACCTTTTTTGGCTTTTCACCTTTGCCTGTCACAGACTTTGTTTGTCTCTTAAATCTGCTGGTCTTTGTGGTAATTAGTTTTGGGTCTGTCTTTCTCAACGGTGGCAGGATAAGCAGGTGATACAAATAGCTTGAAGGATAAAACAAAACTGTGGTCAGGAATACTAGTCAAAGTGGGGAAAAACACACTGACATTTTGTTGATTGTTCATCTTCAATATGATACTCAGATGGCTGAAGTTGTGCGCCACCCTTTTTATAGCTAAAACAAGATGACCTAATACATCACATGACTTCAGCATCACATGATCAGCAAAGAGCATAGCAACCTGTAAATTCATCCACGATGAAGGCAAAGATAGCCATAGAATGCTGGCAACCATACACAATATAAAATGGTGCTGCTAGAATAACAATAAAATGAGTACAGAAGTTGAAATTAACATACAAAAATTCCAGGAATGAAAAAGTGGGTTCGTTACAGGCTGTGTTGTGGGATGTTATGTTAAACCACAAACAAATGTGTGACTGAGTCACAGAGCTTACCACACAGGCAAATGTCATCTTACTGCTGTTGCCTCTCCTCACCCTTATGGTCTTCTTTTTGTTTCCAGTCTTGCCTTTTGCTCTTTGTGCAGTCTCTCAGCCTCAGGCACCGTTCTCCAGCTAAGCAGTAATGCGCGTTTATTATAAGCCCAGACACAGATTCCTTTTGTGTGTTCTTATGTACTGTAAAATAAAGACTTTTAGCAAGCAAGCTAGAATAAATTATACTCATTTTTGACATTCTTTATATTACAGAAGATCACAGCGTTCACTTGAAGTGCTAATTTTTCAAAATGTTTACATTACTCTGTCTAAATTATTTGAGATGTAGGCCAACAACTAGAAACAGGCTTTTGTGGGAAGGAAAATCATTATCAAGTTGGAGCATGGATTGAGTTCTTTCTTTCTTGACATGATTATTTTATGGACTATTAAAAGCTAGGGTGTATTTGGAATATAACTTTTACAGATTGACTGCAAATGTGAATTCTTTTGAGTAAAAATGGAGCGTTCATGAGGCAATTTAAAAACTTGAAGATAATGAGTTGATTTTTCGTTTTTGACATATGAATTAAGTGTTGTTTTCTTTTTGGGGTAAATTGGGGGTTCGGTATCGATTCAATAAAGTTCCCTTCAAAATTCAAATTTGTTTGTTTGTTTCTTTTTTTTTACTGTCTTCCTCTTTCTTTCTTTCTTTCTTTCTTTCTCTCTCCTTCTCTTCCCCTTTCTCTCTCTCTTTCTCTTCCCCTCCCTATCTCTTTCTCTCTTTTTCTCTCACTCTTTCTCTTTCCCTCTCTCTTTCATTCTTTCTTTCTTTTTCTCTCTCTCTTTCTCTCCCTCTCTCTCTTTCTTTCTCTTCCCCACTCTCTCTTTCTGTCTCTCTCTCTCTCTCCCCCTTCCTCTCTCTCTTTCCCTCTCTCTTTCTCTCTCTTCCCCTTTCTCTCTTTCTCTTCCTTCTCTCTCTTTTTCCCTCTTCCTATCTCTCTTTTTCTCTCACTCTTTCTTTTTCCCCTCTCTCTCTCTTTCTTTCTGTCTCTCTCTTTCTCTTTCTCTCTTCCCCCTGTCCTTTTCTCTTTCTCTCCCTCTTTCTCTTCCCCTTCTCTTCCTCTCTCTCTCTTTTTCTCCCTCTCTCTTTCTCTTCCTCTCCCTCTCTCTTTCTGCCTCTCTCTTTCTCTCCCTCTTTCTCATCCCCTTTCTCTTCCTCTCTCTCTTTCTTTCTCTTTCTCTTCCCCTCTCTCTTTCTCTCCCTCTTTCTGTCTCTTTCTTTCTCTTCCAATTTCTCTTCCTCTGTCTCTCTTTCTTTCACTCTTTCTTTCTACTTCCCCTATCTCTTTCTGTTTCTCTTTCTCTCCGTCTTTCTCTTTCTCTCTTCTCCCCCCTCTCTCTCTGCTTTCTTTCTTTCTTTTCTAATGGTCTCTGACTTTTCATGTGGCATATGAAATATGTACAGATCTACTGAAAAACAAAGCTGGCATCAAAGTGAGCCTCTGAGGCCGCTCGTGTCTGTATCTAAAGTGCTGTAGTTTATCATTGCATCTCATGACAGGCTTTTGCGGAGTTCATGTTAGCATAAATGTTGTTTACTCTTTACCTTTGGCTTGATGGAGTGTACGGTATGACCTGCCTCGCTGCCTTTGGGCAGAATAAACCAAATCCCACCTGTTAAAGCACGTACAGCGGCTCTGATTAAACACACACACACACACGTTGTACACAAGTGCTGTGAACTAATCCACATACTGTATGATACACTTTCAAATCTCATTTTAATTGGCTTGTCTATTCAGGTTTGCATGTGGAAAAAATCATTTTACTTTATTTTCCTTTAACTGCTTCATTTTAGCAGTTCTGGATGAAGATCTGGTCAATGTAGACCTCAGTAATAATGATTTCAGTGCATCATCTATTAGAATGTATTTTGTAATGTATGTAGTAATAAAATGCATTGCATTTGTCACTCCAACAGATGGTGTATCTCAAAAATTTAATATTTCACATGCATAATAAAAGGTATTACTACAAATGTTTGAATTGTGCCATCTGTTGGAATGACAAATTTAATGCATATGTCTCTCTTACTGCGGTGGGCTGGCGCCCTGCACGGGGATTTGTTCCTGCCTTTCGCCCTGTGTTGGCTGGGATTGGCTCCAGCAGACCCCCGTGACCCTGTGTTAGGATATAGCGGGTTGGATAATGACTGACTGACTGTCTCTCTTATATGCATTGGTATGGGATTCGTAAAAGCTGTGTTCATGTTTGTAACGTGCCAATTGTTGGAATGACAGACACAGCAACTGGACATACTCACAGACAAACTCATCCTTTTGTTAAGTTGTAGATAAGAGATATACACTCATTGGCCACTTTATTAGGCACACCTTGCTAGTACCGGTTTGGACCCCCTTTTGCCTTTAGAGCTGCCATAATTCTTCATGGCATTGATTCAACAAGATGCCAGAAACATTCCTCAGGGATTTTGGTCCATATTGACATGATGGCATCACCCAGTTGCTGCAGATTTGTTGGCTGCACATCCCAAAGGATTGAGATCCGGTGACTGTGGAGGCCATTTGAGTACAGTGAGCTCACTGTCATGTTCAAGACACCAGTTTGAGATGATCTGACCTTTGTGACATGCTGCACTATCCTGCTGAAAGTAGCCATCAGAAGATGGTCCCACTGCGGTCATACAGGGTTGGACATAGCCAGCAACAATACTCAGGTAGGCTGTAACAATTAACCAAAGCTCAGTTGGTCCTAAGGGGCCCAAAGTGTGACAAGAAAATATCCCCCACACCATTACACCACCACTGGCCTGAACTGTTGACACAAGGCAGGATGGATCCATGTTGTTGACACCAAATTCTGATCTTAACATCCGAATGTCACAGCAGAAATCGAGACTCATCAGACCAGGGAACATTTTTCTAATTTTGCTGAACCTGTGTGAATTGTAACCTCAGCTGCCGGTTTTTAGCTCACATGAGCGGCCCCCGGTTTGGTCTCGTGTTGCTGTAGCCCACCTGCTTCAAGGTTCAACATGTTGTGCGTTCACAGAAGCTCTTCTGCGTACTTTGGTTGTGGTTATTTAAGTTACTGTTGCTTTTCTATCAGCTCAAACCAGTCTGGCCACTCTCCTCTGGCATCAACAAGGCATTTTCACAGAGAGTACTGGATATTTCCCACTATTCGGACCATTCTCTGTAAACCCAAGCGACGGTTGTGTATGGAACTTCCAGTAGTTCAGCAGTTTCTTCACATTCAGAGTCACTTCTATCTCCTTTCTTCCTATTCTGATGTTCAGTTTGAACTTCAGCAGCTCGTCTTGACAATGTCTACAAGCTGAAATGCATTGAGTTGCTGCCATGTGATTGGCTGATTAGATATTTGCATTAACAAGCAGAGGAACAGGTGTACCTAATAAAGCAGCCGGTCAGTGCGTATCTCCCATTGGTTGCAAACATTAAGGCAGGCAAGTGGGTGAGCCACAAGAATAAAGAAATGGGCTCAAGAACCTTTACTAGGAAGGCCCAAAATGGCTGCAGGTTTTTGTTTTGTACCCTCCACCTCCAAATTCCTCATACCCTTTCAGTCTTTTCTGTCTTTTTATATATTTTTTTGGCTTTTTTTAGCATCCTTTAGGTAGGGCAATGGCTCAGGAGCGACTCCTGGTGTTCATTTTTATGGCCGTACACCTCATTCGTCCTGTTCTGGCAGAGTTATGGTTTGACAGTGCAAGTGCATCAGTGATAGAATCCTTGGGCGGACATTTGTTTCTGTTATTAAGTGGAGAACATCAAAATGCAGGTGCGGGTGAACTCCTGGTGTCTGAATAACTAACACAGTGTGGTAGGGCCGTGTGTCTGAGGGACACCGAGCTGCTTACCCTGAACAGATGTCTGCGTAATGTTTATTAAAGCCCAATTCCTAATGTACCTGAAGGCACACAGAGGACAAGCATGTCTGCTTTGTTTGACACAGCCACTCCATGCTGCCTCAGTGGAGCTCCTCTTCTTCGATTTTTAATTCACCTTTTAGTGAAATGTTCATTTACTGAACTGTCCCAGCCAAAGGAGGTGATTAATATGAAGTGAGCGACACTCGGTGGGCTATTATTCAGGCTGGACTTTATCCTCAGAAAGGAGCCCCTTTGAATGGTGGCAGACCACCAGCTGAGATTTAATTTTTCAAGATAAACATTTCCCATCAAATACAATGAGGACACTGTGGCTTGAATTTATGGTTTGTTTAGATTAGGGGGATCACAGGAAAGCCTGTCCTCTTTCTTGAAGAACAGCAGCATAAACACTTTGGGATGGCTTTGGTTATTTTCTTAAGCACCTTGTCAAACAATTGCTGCTTTTTTGTCTTTTGTGTTTGTGGCTTTTTTTTTTAATTACCTACTTGGCAGCAGGCAGGCGAGAGGAAGGCACTGCCAGACCGTTGGAAGCCCGCTCATCTGAGCAGATGTTGGCCGTGGGATCTGCTTCAGGCTGTCTATGGGCCTGAGAATAAAAGGAATGTGAAGAGGCATTTTTATGTGTGCTGTACATTTTGGCGTTTTTCTATTTTTTTTTATAATATAATGTGACTTATAAACTTCACAGGCCATTAGATGTATTTATGGGCAAGATAGAACCCGGAAAGGCAGAACACAAGTGCATTTTGTAATTATTCCTTTGTTTTCTTGGTACTTTGATTGATATTCCACATTAGACAGACAGATTGCTTTTAGCATAGTAGGCAGGATGGTGAGACGAGTTTTAGTATAGTAGGCACGATGTTGAGATGGCTTTTAGTATAGTAAGTAGGATGGACAGATTGATTTTAGTATAGTAGGCAGGATGGTCAGACAGATTTGAGTATAGTACGCAGGATGGGCAGATGGCTTTTAGTATAGTAAATAGGATGGACAGATTGTTTTTAGTATAGTAGGTAGGATGGGGAGACAACGTTTAGTATAGTAGGCAGGATGGCCAAACGATTTTTAGTATAATAGGCAGGATAGATAGACAGAACATTATTTGTCCCAAGGGGGAAATTTAGCTTTTTACAGAAGCTCTTTAATTAAATAAATACATAAATAGGTAGATAAGTAAGTAAATAAATATACACACACACATTGGTCTGAACACACAGTGGAGTTGCTATAAAGCAAGAAAAAAATCAAAAGAAAGAAAACTTCTTCCAAGTCGTGTTTCTTGACACACTTCTGCTGAATAATTCATTGGCTTAAAGTCCTCAGTGGTGGTGTGTCCAAGAGAGGATGTGCAACATTATACATAATGGCAATATTTTGTTTTCATTATCTTCTTTGATACGAACTTTAGGGGTCCAGAGTGTGCCCATTAACTGAGATTGCCCTTTTAATTAGCCTGTTGATTCAGTGGGCCTCTCTTGAAGTGATGTTACCAGCTCAGCACACCACATCATGGAAAATCACACAGAGTCGTAGAAGATGTGAAGGAGGTCATTTCTCACTTTAAAGGAATGCAGTCCCCTAAGGAAAAAGAGCCTGCTCTACACTCACTTATATAGTTGCAATGTGTTCTGAGACCAGTCCAGCCTGTCACTCATGAAGATCCCCCAAGTATCTGTAGGAGTGGACCATCTCTACATACACTCCCTGAATAATGACCAGACGGGAAAGTCAATGACCAGTTCCTGAGTTTTGCTGATGTTAAGATGCAGACAGTTCTCCACCTGACTCCACTCCTCTGTCACATCCCCTTAAGTGCAGAATCACCTGAGAACTTCTGAAAGTGACCTGATCTGCTGTTATATTTGTAGTCTGAGGTGTACAGAGTGAAGAGTAAATGAGTCGGACATGTTTCTTGTGGTACTCCAGTGTTGCTCACATCCGTATCAGAGACACAGTCCTTGAGTCTCACAAACTGCGTTCTGACCAACATTACCCAGAACACCACAGGCTCATCCACCTGCATATCTCTGAGTTTAACCCTTAACAGGGATGGCTGGGTGGTATTGAAGATGCCGGAGAAAACAAAAAATCTAAATTCTGAGAGTGTGACCAGCTTTGTCCAGGTGAGAATAAGCCTTGTGGAGCAGACAGATAATTACGTCCTCCACTCCACCATTTGTCCGATAGGTAAACTGCAGTGGGTTCAGGTGGTCTACCACATGAGGACTCATATAGTCCAGGACCAGTCTCTAAAAAGTCTTCAGGATATGAGACATAAGTGCCACTGGTATGTAGTCATTGGGTGAAGAGGTGTCTGTCGTCTTTGGAACAGGAATAATGCAGGATATTTTCAACAGTGGTGACACTTTCTGAAGCCTTGGGGTCAGACTGAACAGTTTAAGAGGACACCACAAAGTTGCTCAGCACAGGCCTTAAGAACTCGAGGATGGACTCCATCTGGTCCCGCAGCTTTTCCTGTGTATAGCTTCCTCAATTCTCTCTTTACTTGATCTTTAGTTATGGATAAAGTTATTATCAAACACATGTTAGTTAGTTTAACTGGCAATTCCAAATTGCCCCCAAGAGTAAGTATAAGTTATGTGATTTACTAGCACATCATTTAGGGTCGGCTCCTGTCTCGCAGCTAGTTCTGCTGGGAAAGTATCTGAATCTGATTAAGCAGGTTTGAAAGTGTTAGTATTCATTGTTAATCCTTTGCTGTTTGCCTTCTGTTTCTTCTGTCCCTGTTAGTGTGCTCTTATAAATAGAAATGTGGTAGTGTGGAGAACTGTGACTTCTGAACGACTTGCACCAGCACAGGGTTGTTTCCTACCTTGTAAACATAGCCTTCTGGGGTAGGCACCACATAACCGTGAATTCGATTAAGCGGGTTTGAGAAGGTTGCATACTGTATACTGTTATGTGAATAAAGATAAGTACATCTGAGAAAAATGATTGACTTTCAGCATGTTTGAGGAGGTAAACATTAGCTTTTCATGCAAACAGTGCCTACAGATAAAGGCAAGACATGTGAAAAACGACACATCAAAGTGATATAATATTCTCATAATCTAAATTAGCAAAATTATCATGTAGAAACAGTGAATACAACTCTATATTTATCACTACCTTAAATCCATAAAATTAGAATCTGGTGCTCTAAATTAGATGATAATTAGATTAGAATCTCCATAGGGAGTATGTAGGTGGACCCACAGATATCGATGGTCTCGTGTGCTCCTTGCTACTGACGTGTGTGGTGTCATCATGCTGAGGTCAAAAGAGCTTCCTCAGGGACCATAGAAAGAAGGCTAATGATGCCTATAACTTTGTTAAGGGGTCTGAAATCCATCGTTCTCTTTTCAATTCAGCCCAAGAGCCCACTGTTTAGCACTAGCAGACGTCTGCACAAAACCTAAAATTCTTTTTTTTTTTAAAAATGTTTTATTGAAGTTAGTAAAAGCAAATAACATTCCATACAAACAATTCAAATTTTACAAAACTAAGTTCAAATCAAATCAACCCCAACCCATGAGAAAGAGAGCAGAGTAAAAACAGAGTAAAACATTTAATAGTAGGAAAAATAAGTAAATAAATAAGGAAAGATAAACCACTTCCTCAATTTAAATGCTTATTCTAAAATGTTATTGATTAGATCTTGCAAGGTTTTAAAAAAGTTCTGCTCAGATCCTCTAAGTGAGAATTAGATTTTTTCCAATTTCAAATAATACATAACATCAGTTACCCACGGACTTAAAAGAGGTGGGCTGGGATTCTTCCACTTGTCCAAGTTAAGTCTACATGCCAATAACGTAGTAAAGACAATTCCAGTTTGTTTGACCTTCTCCACTTTAAGCCCATCGGGAAGCCTACCAAACACATCTATTAATTGATTATAGTGATTGTGACACCAAGGCTGTCTGAGAGGCATTTAAACATTTTGGTCCAGAATGATGTTAATTGGGTGCATGATCAAAACTTGCGGCTCAGTGAGGCTGGAGCTTGATTGCAATGTTCACAGGTTGGATCTTGCCCTGGAAACATATTGGACAATTTTAAACGAGATAGATGTGCTCGATAGATAATTTTAAGTTGAATAATTGTATGCTTTGCGCATAAGGAGCTCGAGTAAATTCTGTGCATGGCTGCCTTCCTCTCCTTTTCTAAAAATGTTGAGTGAGAGACCGAACTCTAAAATCCCATTTCAGGATCTGGAAGTAATTCAGTAAGAAGCAAGTGTAGTCAGACTGAAATAAAAATATGGAACGAGAACATTGTCACAGTCAGCAGCCTAAATGGCCACTAGATAAAGGAGAGTTCTCCTGTAGGTCAAAGTTGATTGGCTAAAGCTGATGTCACATTACGTGACCTTTTGCCATGGGGAATGTCAGATTTGATGATTGCAGTTGCTGATCTAGTTGCTGCAAAATGTCAAAATACATGACTGAAAATCGCAGCCCATATTAGATTTACCAGCCGAGTTGCGGTCTGTCGACGCAGTTGTGTTTGCCCCTCTTTCTCACAGTCAATAGGGTGTTGCCTGACAGAGCAGTGCTTTCTGAAGGATTAATAGCTGTATCGAGTTCAGCCCTTTTTTTCCACTCTTTTTTCCATTGTGTGATGATACATTGAACACGACATAATCAAACAGACAAGGTTCTCTGTTTGTGAGGTCCAAAGCATGCATGTTTCTTATTTCTCGTTGCTACATTCTATGCATTGTAGTTCCAGATGAGCATCCATTGATTTTATTGGTTGTCAGCTGTCCTGTCTACACAGCCCACTTCTCCGACATATCTTATAAGGGACAGACTAGTTGGTCTCAGTCGTTAGGTACATCACATTAGACGATCATCTTCACAGGAATGCACCAATGACTGCCTCCGACTAGCTAAGATTATGTTAATAAAGGACATAACTGGAAATTGCACACAATGTAGATGTCACATTCTACACCCAGAATCCTGTGGCCCAAGTTTGTCTCTTGGTCAACAATCTAGAAATGCTATATTCTCATTGGCTCCAGCATCTGTGAGTGAGGACACGTGAGGTGCACAGCCTGAACAAATTTCTCAGTGGCCATTATTTGGGGGACTCATACAGAATTCTCTCAGGTGGAGAGAAACGATTTGTAGTGTGCGGAGAAATGGAGAGAGCCCACTGGGGTAAGAAGACATTCTCACCATCAGAAGCACAATTGGTCACTGTTAGATCGAGTGGCCAAGATAGCTGTACTCTGAATCCAGGTTACCCAAACTTGTCCACAACATCACCGAGTTAGGACCAAGAGGTGCAGAACCCAAGTGAGTTTGTAACTGATGACACCACGTAACAGAGTAATTGAGTTGTGGCTCCCTGAGACCTGATATTGTGTTAATCTCAATATGAAAACTGATTGATGCACTTAACAATGCAGCATAGATAATTTGGAAGCTTTTGCCGTATAATTAGAATACAGGAACAGCATCCCAAGCAACAATGCAGGAACTGGCTGCATGGGACTGCCAAAAATCCTCAAAATGAGCGTTTGAGTGTAATGAACTGACATTATGTCCGCATACTCGGTGGGCGGTATACACTGGATTACCAACACAGCACTTCGACAAACTGAACACAATCTAGTACTATTGCGACAGGCACTGTGGCAGATGGTCAGGGTCCATCTGGGACGCCCCTTTGGTGGAAGGTCTTGGGGAGAGATCCTATCCCTTACCTCTCCCAGAGTGCTGGAGGGCAGCCACCCTGGCATGCAACAGTGCCACGGGTTTGGAGTATGGAAGCTCAACCCTGTTGGTGCCCATGTCCACTGCCAGGGGGCGCCTGGAGAGCTGCTGAGCCCTTAATTGCAGCACTTCTACCACATCAGCACCTGGAGCACTTCTGGGTGCCTTATAAAAGGAGCCAGCAGCCACTACTCAGGGAGCCAGAGTTGGAAGGAGGTAGACAAAGCTTGCCTAGAGGAATGGAGGAAAGAGAAAAAGAAAACGAAAGAGAGAAAGAAGAGAATTACATTGTGCTGTGGACTGTGCTGTACCGGTGGAAAATGGGGGAAGGCATTTCCCATGGGGAAAATGAAAGAAAAATAAAAATGTGTGCCTTGAACTTGTGTCATATGTCTGTCTGGGTTTGGGTGGTGGTGCACCCCCTGGAGAGGTCCACAGCACAAATGATATTCAATACCATACATTTTTTCTAAATTATTTCTATATAACTTCTTCATAATATTGAAGATGCAAAATATTGAAAAAAAAAAATGATAATATCACAAAAACTGGCAAACAAGAAGATGCAGAACGAGCAAAGAGTTTAGGAGAATGTCAATGACGTTGCACCTGCATGTGCCAGGACTTTGGCAGGCTCAGACATCGCCCTAAAGGCAGCCCAGTGGCACACAGAGAGGCCATCTGTACATGTCACTTAGATGAATGAGGCTCTTCCTCTTGTTATCCTTGTTTTAGAAGCGAGTGGGGCTGTCATGGTAAACCAGAGCCTGACACTCTTGTTCCACGTCACTCTGCTTGCCCCATGACATGTGGACAATTACATGGAAGATCACAATACTCATCTTGAAGGTTCCTTCACCGTGAGCCGTTCTGACTTGTGTAATTTAGTTGCTCTCTCTGTCTCACACCTTAGACCCCCCAACCCCTCATAGCTCATCAAACATCAGGAAGGAATCGATCACTTGAGGTTTTAGTCAGCCCTGTTGAAGTCTGTAATTACCGCCATCTCCCCCATAGCAAAAGGGCAAGGTGACCACGCAATATTTGTGGCGGTAATCTGTAAAGTTGATGAAAACACTGGGAACATGTATCAATTTGAAGCAATGGCTAAATTACCATTCCAAGGGCACTGTATATTACTTATCATTTTAAACAGCTCTAATGAGGATTTTCACCTCAGTGGAAATGGTACTGGCAGAATTTTTATTTATTTATTTATTTTTTGTAATTATTTTTTTCCCCGATATCCACCCTGTTTCAAAAAGAGCATGCATTGATTTTTCTAAAAATGTGCTGACTGATAGCCGTGCTACCTGAGGTCCCCGAGGTACTGCATCGCTCAGATAAACAGAACCAGTAACATTTTCCTGAAAATACTTATTGTGCCCTGGTCTGTCACCATAAGGCAATGTGTCACAGTATATTGACTGCAAATTGACTTGGAAAAGAGGGAGGGAGGGTCCCAGTGGAGAATTCTGAGGTTTTTAATCCTTCAGTCCATTTCAGTGTTGTGATCACATCTTGCTTTCTCTTGATCTCTTCATTTAGGTAGTTCTTCTATTTCACTGTCTATCTTCAATGGACTCCCTATCCTCAAGACCCTAACACAGCGGCAGCAGGAGGTTCAAGGCAGAAAGCAGCCCTTGATGACATGCACATTTATCATGGGGAACTCTTGTGTGGGCACACCATGCCAATAAACCTAAAACCTTTGTCTTTGGGATTGTGGGACAAAACCAAAATATCCAGAGGGGACCCATAGGGGTTTGGGAAGAACATGCAAATCCAACACACCCTCACAAATATAAAAGATATTTTAAAAAATAGATATTACTGCCTATAAAGATATTGTTAAAAATGCTATTAAAGAGTTCTAAGATGAACATTACAATATCTTTCTGTATTGCGAAATATACTGTAAAATATTTCAACTTAGAAAGTGTCGTTCTTGTTGAGAGGTTTACTTACCTTGGCAGTGACATTCATGTCTCTGGTAACTCTGCCTATGAAGTCAGTAGACAGATTGAGAGAGCATGGCGGGGTCATGAGGTCGCTGGAAAGGAGTTTGTGACGCTCCTGATATCTATGCAAAAGGACAAAGGTCCAAGTCTTTAGAGTCCTGGTGCTTCCTGTCTTGCTATATGGTTGTGAGACATGAACATTATCCAGTGACCTGAGACGAAGACTGGACTCCTTTGGTACTGTGTCTCTCCGGAAAATCCTTGCGTACCGTTGGTTTGACTTTAAGTTGCTCATGGAGTCCCGAATGAGGCACATTACCTGCATTGTGAGGGAGCGTCAGTTACGGCATTACAGCCATGTGGCACATTTCCCCGAGGTAATCCAGCTCATAAGATCCTCATTGTTGGGGACCCGAGTGGCTAGATCAGCCCAAGGGGTCACCCACGTAACACCTGGCTGCCTGGGGGGTTGCAAACAGGGATCCCAAGTTGTTTTGTCATGTAGTAGGTGCGGCAACGCACTGTACCTGTGCATGCTCCACATCTTGACATGACTTGATTGCCATTTTTGTATTTTGCAAAATATATTTTCTCCTTCTTCTTCATCTTTTCCATCTTTTATATCACATGCAATGCAATGCGTTTTATTACTGCAAATGTGTGTGATGCGCCATCTTTTGAAATGACAAATGTAATCCATTTTATTGCTAAATGCATTACAAACTACATTTCGATAGAAGGTGCACTGCAAACAATAATGCTAAGGTCTATGTTGATTACTTAGACTTCAACCTGTCTTAGATGAGTAGCACAACTGGTTTCAGATATGATCTAACAATATTTATTTGAACTACATATACAGTATGTTACACTAGTCACCCCCCACAGCTTCGCCCGCATATTAGTGAAACAGGACAGTTAGGAGGGCCTGGCCCAGCTCTCTACTCCTGATGTCACTCTTCCCACTCCCCTCGGCCTGCAGCCTGTCTCTCGGATTAGCACGAATACATCAATCCTGCAAGCAAACTATGATACTTAGCGCAATGAGAGAAGTCACAAAATCAACCAGAATGTTCAAGCAAATTATAGAAAAAAAAAAAGATCTAAATCCGTCAAGTATTTCTCTCGTTCGCTAACTAAGTGGAGTTAAGGTTACGCCCCGAGGCAGACGCCCCCCTCCCCACAGCCCAATGAGTCTCTCTCGCATTCGCGCTAATAAATCGGTACCGCAAGTGAACTATGATACTTAGCACGATGAGAAAGTCGCAAAATCAACAGAATGTTGAAGCAAATTATAGAAAAAAATCCGATCTAAATCTGTTAAGTAGTTCTCTTGTGAAAAGTGGGCAGACATACAAACGGGTCTAAAAAACTATAAGAAATTTCACACTTGGAGCACAAAGATTTTAAAACCGTTTCTTAGCGAGCACCTATGGGGCAAGGGTAACCTACATTACAAACTTCCCAAGTCCTCATGGTTCGGGAGATTTCGTGATGAGTGAGTCAGTGGCATTTGGCTTTTATTATATGTAGATTATATTGAAAGACATTTCCTCATATTGTGTGCATTTTGCAACAGATTCATTTTTCATGATGGCATTCAGCACATGGGTCAGAAATCAATGCCACATTCCAAGACCTGGCAGGCAGCAGCCCTAAAACAATATTATATGCCCAAGTCACATGTGCATATTTTATTTGTTAGAATATTCAATAAAAAATGTCTTAACATTAAAATCTCTACCTGTCTGACATGCATTGAAAATCTGTGTGAGTGTAAAAAGATTGTCCAATACATCTAAGAACAGCAAAATTGAAATTACCTAATATGCAGCGCAGTTCATGCTTGACCGCCTTCTCTTCTTTCTTATATTTTCAATTTGCACTCATAATTTATTTCTTTGAAAGCTGGCTCTTTTGTTTCTACCTTACTAATGCTGATTTCACCTTTTCTGTGTTTCAAATCCTACGGCAAATACCTTCAACTTGATTGGTTTATCTACTGGTAGGATCCCAGGACATTCCAGGGTCTTGTTATTGGCAGATTCTGGAAATAATTAGTGTTCCTTTTGATTAACATTTAGTTTTTCTAATCAGAATTTATGGAGAAATTTGTCAGTCCGTCCATCCATCCATTTTCTGCCACTTATCTGTGTCCAGGTCGCGGGGGCAGCAGTCCGAGCAAAATACGTCCGAATGTCTTTTTTTCCTCACAGCCTTCTCAAACTCCCTTGTGGGGATACTGAAGCAGTCCTAGTTCTTGAATTTTGGGGAATATTAGGCTAATAAGTTTTGAAAATGGGCCTAAATGTAATCTGCATGGTTACAGTTTATGGAGCTGCAAAGCTTAAAAAAAAGAGTGCTGTCACCACTACTGTAAGCTACCCTGTAGACTGGCAGGTTAAATACTGAGTTACCCTGTTCAAAGACGTACATAAATGTGTGTTTACTTAAGTGAGAACATTACACTTGTGGCATACATTCGATATCTTTTAAAGAAATGTGAAATGGGAAAAAAACAAACCAGTTCCAATGTGTTTTCCGAACTGTCATACTTCAAACACGTGACTTTATGTCAGATGCATTTGATGATTCCACTTCCTAACATCTTTGAACACTTGCCATCGTATGACTGACCAATTCGCAGATGTCACGGGTTATAAATAATTTGAAGCCAGCATGTAACTGTTATCCATGTTGATAAGGTCACGTTTGTCTGATACCTACCCTGAATCTGCAACATTAATAAAAATGTATTAGGAAAATGAACACCAATACCAAGACTGGCATGTGGCTTTAATATGCGCACATGCCATTTTTATTCTCGGATGCTCACAGCATTTTGAGGTGCTGCAAACTGCCTTTTGATAAATTTGAAACTTTTTCTCACCATTTTTCAAGATAGTATGTAAATAAGGCACTGGATGTATATGTAATACCAAATTTTTTTTGTATTATTTAGTAATGTTAAAAAAAAAAGTCACATAAAAATATCACCCTGACTAAAGTGGCACCTGGGATGGTCATCTAGTCTCCTTACCCCAGGTGCCAACCCTGCTCCTGTGCGTATGGTTCGGCTGTGACATCAGACCTTTTAATGTTATATCACAGCTCCAAATTATTCATAAGTCTGCTGCAAGAGTCCTAACACAAACCAGCAATGGTGAGCACATCACATCCATCCAGCTTCGCCTTCACTTGTTCCCTGTGTCTTACAGGATTGAATATAAAATTCTATTAATAACCTACAAAGTTTTAAGTGGCCTCACACCGAACAACATCCGTGGCCTTCTCCATCACTCTGACCCTGTTCACCCACTAAGGTCCACTGATTCTGGCAAGCTAGTTGTGCCCCACACTCTATGGCTGTATAGCGCCCAGACTTTGGAGTGACCTCCCAAAATTCATGAGATCAGCTGAGTCCATCCATACTTTTAAAAAACTGAAAACTCATCTGATCAGGAAGACGCTGAACTTAACTCAACATTCTACTCCTTCTTTCAGTCCTCCTCTCTGTCCAGAGGCTCTGGATAATTTGTATGTGTGTTATATAACAAATGGTGTTATTTGTTCAGTCTTTTGTTTTAGTATTGAATTTAGTAATTTACTCTGGTTTATTGTCTTCTATTCAATGCGTTTATATATCCTGTATCTATCTTTTTTATTATTCTATTCAGGAAACATCTGTATCCAATGCTACATATACTGCTGTGTCTTTCTGAGACTCTGAAGCACCTTGAGCATGGCAAATGCGCTATATAAATAAAATGTATTATTATTAGTAGTAGTAGTATTAATAATAATAGTAATAATATTAAACTGGCCCCTCTATGAGTATAGGATGTGCATGGGTGGGCCTTCTGATAGCCTGGTGCCACATCCTGGGCTGTTACTTGCCTTGTGACTACTGCGGTCAGGATGGTCACTCCACATTTGACCACATTATGTGTGCTTGAGGCAGGTGTGTTATATCATTTCACACACACAAATATCGACAAGATGAATGCGTTGCTCTGCGTTGGACCATGAGCCTGTAGTGACGACTTCACCGTTGACAGGTCAGCTCCATAGCTATTGGGCCACATTATAAATTCTTTTTAAGCCCACTTTCTTTTTTTTTTCGGGGACACAACAAACAAACGGAAATCCACAATTCTCAACAGAGACCACCATTTCAAGAGTGCCGATGTCAATTCTTTGAACGGCTGACTCCTCACCTCCCTTTCTTTTTCTTCAAATGATTTTTTTCTGGGATACCACCGGCTGAATGTTGTAGGAACAAGTGTGATTTTTAAGTGTCTTTACATTGCATTAATAATTCACTAAACTCAATAAATTTCCACACTCCACCAGGCACGACTGGCAGCAAAGGACTTACAATTCAAAGGATTAAATGCTTCAGGAAATAACTTGTAGCACTCATATCAGAACTCCCTGAAAAATCATTAGGATGTTATGTTTCCATCCATTACCCCTGTCAAAACAAGACAAATGAGCCACAAAAATATTTGGGGCAGCCACCTGTATATTGTTCCTGGCTGCAAAATTGGAAAAAAATGATGTACAGATATGTACAGGTCGGAGTCCAAAACAGAACTGATTTGATGAGGAAAAGATGGAGACTTTAATAGGGAGTAGAGGAGATGATGTCAGCAAGGGCCGGAGCTGGAAGTGGAGTCATTAGGGCTGGGGCCGGAAATGACATCAATTAGGCAGGAACCAGAAGTGACGTCATTAGGGCCAGAGCCAGAAGTGATGTCATTATAGGCGGAACGGGAAGTGACATCATTGCCCCCATCCTCCACCCCACCCCCAAGCCGGAGGTGATATCTTTAGGGCCAGGCAGGATTTCCCGTAACTAGTCTGCAGTGGAAAGAGGGAAAGGATCAGCACACTTCGCCAACACCTGGTTTGGTGTGGAATTGCCCCCATTCAGGCCCTTTAGCTGCCTCCCATGCGGATGTGTGTGACATCCCGTAAAGTATTGATTTCCCCGTTTGATGAGTGGTCTCAGCCTGTGCTCCGGTCCTTTTGGTAGCACAGTTTCCTCCACCGAGACTTCAAGTGTTTTAAGAAGTTGCACAAATGATGGCTGCTTGGATTTGTATGACTCTGACTTGAATGACTCAGCTCCATACCTGGTTGTAGTTTCTTCATTTTTTGCTTATTTTGATTTTTGTTTAATTCATTTAAATGTTTCTTTTCATTCTGCTTCTATTGCATTGTTTTTAATCAGAATTTTCTACTTTATCAGTTTTTTCATGTTGTCTTCTTTATGTTCATTTTGGAAGTTATTGTTGTTTTTGTATGTTTAGTCCAGTGCTGCTGCTGTATGAAAGTATTCCAACACCTTCACTTTCTGCACACTTTATTGCAATGCAGATTTTATTTGGATATATATATGGATACATTTGACCATCCATCTACATTCATTAACCCTACTGGCACGGTGACAACATGTTTTCGGAAAGGGCTGCAAATTTATTAAAATTCAAAAACTGAAATCTCTCATTCATATTAGTATTCAGACCCCATGCTGTGGCACTTCAGATTGTGGTCAAGAGCATCCTGTTTGTTTTAATTCCCCTTGAGTTGTTTCTTGAACTTGATTAGAGTTTACCTGTGGGTAACTGAATTGATTGGTCAATTTAGAAAGGCATATGCCTGTGTCTATAAAGGCCCAAAACCAAGCCATTGAGTCCAACTAACTCTCTGTGCAATACAATTTATTTTTGTTTAGCCCAAAATCAGACAAGGAGTGCCACAATGGGCTTTAACAGGCCCTACCTCTTGACAGTCCCCAAGCCTTGACTCTGTAAGCAGACAAGGAAAAGCCCTTGTAGGGAAAAATGGAGAAACCTTGGTTCAAGGCAGTTCAAAGAGAGAGACTGCTTTCTATAGACCTCCATGATCAAACTCTGGTGAGGTATACATTAGGGCAAGGGGATAAAACCGTTTCTAAAGCTTTGAGTATTCTCAGAAGCTCAGTGGTCTCAATAATTGTGAAATGAAAGAAGTTTGGAACCACCTGAAGTCTTTCCAGAGGCTAACTGAGCAAGAAGGGCCTTCACAGGAAATTCTCTGCTTAGATGGGAGAACTTGGAAGGTTGACTATCTTAGTAGCACACCATCAGTCAAGCATTTATGATAAAGTGGCTAAATAGACCCCACTCATGAGTAAAAGACATATGACTGCATTGAAAGGATTAAGGGCGTAGTCTGATGACCGTGAAATTGAGCTGTTTGAGCAGAACTCCAAGTGCTGTATGGTGACCAGGCACTGTTCATCATCTGCCTAATACCATCTCTGTAATGAAGCCTGGTGGGGCAGGCATCACACTATGGGGGGTTTATCAGCAGCAGGGACATTGGATTGGCTGGACCAGCACTGACTCAACTGTGTAATGGCCAATAGGGGGAGGCAGCCGAACAAGTCCAAATCGTATTATGTGATATCATCTACTGTTGAATTCTGCTCTGTAATTGTAATATTTCTATTGCACATATTATATTGATGATAACTTGTGTTCTGTTCTGTGTATTGTATTGTACTTACCCCCTTCTTTTTGACACCCACTGCATGCCAAACCTACCTGGAAAGTGGTCTCTCCTTGGACTGTCCTTCCCAAGATTTCTTCCATTTTTTTTTTCCCCTACAAGAGTTTCTTTTTCTTTCGGGGCGGCCCCTCTTTCGGTGTCTCCTTAAGAGTCGAGGTAGTGGGGGGCTGTCAAAAGGCAGGGACTATTAAAGCGCATTGCAGCACTTCTTGTGTGATTTTGGAATAAACAAAAATAAATTGTTGTGTATTGTAGACTGGTCAGAATTGAGGTAATGATGAATGTAGCCAGACACAGAGAGGTCCTTGAAGAAAATCTGCTCCACAGCAGTGACCAGAAGCACACAGCCAAGAAAAGAAGAAAACATTTGTGTGACTTTGGGTCAAATTTCTGATTGTCTGATTCCAGTGTGCACAGGGATGGAGGCTGTCAGACAAGAGGAGCATTAGGGCCATTTGGCCGAGCATTTGTTGGGGTAGCTGGAGTGGCCTGTCACTTGCACTTGTGTTAGACCGAGGAGTGGTAGTGAGTGCAGGAGATATGAACCTCGGTGTGGCACCCTGCTGGGAGCCTGTGGGACAGCAGGGACCCAAGTCTGTGAAGAAGGTTGGCTCTGCCTGTCAATCAGGCGTCTCCTCTGCTACATGGTCCTGTGTGGAGTTAGCATTGGTGTCGTCTGGCTTCTGCGTTATTTCTTGCCGTGTGATTATTTCCTTGATTTTATGAATTATGGTAACACTTTAGCTTAGTTACTGCAAAAATGCATCTACTACTCATTTACTCTTATGTAACAAGACCTTAGCATACATTTCGTTAAGTCTTCTTAGCACTTACAAACCATCAGTAAGGTGCTTTATCTCTGCAATGTGACATGCTAACAAAACTTTGCTTTGGAGTGGTCTGAGGTGGCTTAATTTCTTTTTATATCACTTGGGGGCTCTGTCCCCTGCTCTCTTCGCTTGCCCACTCCCAGGTTTGGTTTACTGGATATACAATTTAAAGAGATTGTTATTTTCATGGGAATTGTTACATATGCATTATTTTCACTTTTACTTTAAAACTTTTATAAAAACAATATCTGGAATTAACTTTTCTTCAAGATTGCATTGAATTTTGATTCTGTGTTTGGACTTACATCGTGACAACGCAACGTATATCTGCATGTGATTGAATATCAATTCTTTCTCTCTAATAAATAAAACGACTTTCTCGAATGTTTGTCCATGCTCTTTCTTCTTCGCTTTGTCGTTGACTTGTCATCTAGAACGTATAAAATTATTGTCCTGATAAAAAGAGCTGAAAGCGCAGGAAGTGTGTCTGGCAAAAGCATTCACACGACTGAGGTTAGACGACCGTGGTCTTGTTTGAAAATAGTTGTAAGTACAGCATGACTTGAA
>JANRMT010049829.1:26157752-26235841 GCA_026402145.1 Polypterus bichir lapradei | reverse complement strand
TTTAAAACTTTTATAAAAACAATATCTGGAATTAACTTTTCTTCAAGATTGCATTGAATTTTGATTCTGTGTTTGGACTTACATCGTGACAACGCAACGTATATCTGCATGTGATTGAATATCAATTCTTTCTCTCTAATAAATAAAACGACTTTCTCGAATGTTTGTCCATGCTCTTTCTTCTTCGCTTTGTCGTTGACTTGTCATCTAGAACGTATAAAATTATTGTCCTGATAAAAAGAGCTGAAAGCGCAGGAAGTGTGTCTGGCAAAAGCATTCACACGACTGAGGTTAGACGACCGTGGTCTTGTTTGAAAATAGTTGTAAGTACAGCATGACTTGAAAGAATCTCATGTTAAAAGTCTCTGTCTCACAGGATTTCATACTGCAACAACGTTTTTGGAATCTTTTAATTCTCGCTGGCAACATGAATTAGACGATCTAAAAGTCTCTGATTTAAAGTTTAAATCCGAACAATATATTCAATCTCTTTTCTCTGTTCCGTTATTTCACTGAGTAATAATTTCCGGTTGTTTGCGCTAATGCGATCTTTACTATCCTTTTTTTGAGACTTTGGAATTTTTGTACTTCCATTATCTCTAACCTGCTCTGCATGTGTACCGCTCCAACGTTTATGAATTTTTTACAATGTTCTACTTTGTAATCTACTCTATGTCCTTTATTTCCAGCCCTGGGCGTGGTTAAATCTCTTTCTTGCGGGACGTAAGAACGCACGCTAATGAGATGCAGTCGGATCAGCTGCTGCCTTGCTGTTGCTGCTGGCAAGCTGCGCGTCGATCATTTAAAAGTCTGTACAGTAGCTGTCCTTTTGTCTCACTGCCTTGTCTCGTCAAAGTGTCTTCCGAGAAGATCACGTCTTGTCTCCCTCCCAAGATATTTTTTTATAATAGAGAGACATATTTACTATAAGATCTGTGAATCCTTCATATTAACAAGTCATTCTCCCACCATGTCAATATGCTACACTGCACAGAGATAAATAACTGATATTCTGATGTTGTATAAGTGTTATGAACACTAGAAGAAATGTTTGTTAAGGTCTTGTTATACAAGATTAAATGAGGAATAGATGCATGTGTTCCGTACCTAAACTAAAGTGTTACCTAAGCTATTTATTAAAAACTTACCTCCACATTTACAACAACATGCTTTACATGATGAAGAACGAAAAAAAGAAAAATATATAAATAAGATTAGGCAATACTAAGTAACAAAGAATAAAGTAAGGTCTGATGGCCTGGAGGACAGAAAAAGAAAACTCCAGGGGCTGGAAGAAAAAAACAAAATCTGCAGGGGTTCCAAGGCCACGAGACCACCTGGCCCTCACTGGTCATTCTACCTAACATCAATGATCTCAATCAGTCCTCATGGTTTTCAGGCTTCACATGGAAGAAATTAGACAACAACAACAACATTTATTTCTATAGCACATTTTCATACAAATAATATAGCTCAAAGTGCTTTACATGATGAAGAAAGAGAAAAATGACGATGATGGTCATGTGGACCTCTGGCCTTTAATTCATCAATGTAGGGACTGCATGGTGCTTTGATCAGATGGTGTGGGCACAGATCGTCAACACAGAAAACCGCAAAAAGTACAGCAGAGATAGTTAGTACAGATTGCAGAACCATGAAAAAAAAAAAGATAATTAAACGCATATACAGAATATCAGGGTTACACTAAAACGAAGCTATGAGAAAGCCATTTTAAAATAAGGGGTTATTAGCAGTTTTTTAAGGTTCTCTACCATATTAGCCTGGTGAATTTCTATAGGTAAGCTATTCCAGATTTTAGGTGCATAAAAGCAGAAGGCCGCCTCACCACTTCTTTTAGTGCTTGGAATTTTAAGTAGACCCTCATTTAAAGATGGAGTGTAAGGTGTAAGACATTCTGAAATATAAGACAGAGAGAGATTATTTAAGGCTTTGTAAACCATAAGCACTATTTTAAAGTCAATTCTAAATGACACAGGTAACCAGTGTAGTGACATCAGAACTGAGGTGATGTGCTCGGATTTTCTTTTCCTAGTTTAGATTCTAGCAGCTGCATTCTGCACTCGTTACAATCGATTGATGTCTTTTTTTTTGGGTAGTCCTGAGAGGAGTGTGTTACCGTAATCTAGTCGACTATAAACAAAAGCATGAACTAAAGTTTCAGCATCTTGCAAAGTTTATTATTTATTTATTGGCTGTTTAGTGAACAGTTTGAACGCTGCACTTTTGATCATTGCTTCTTATTTTTTGATTGATTTGTTCTAAATAAAAGCACTTGTCACCTTTTGTGCCTAACCCTTGCTGTAAGTGTGTGTCCTCACTTGCCTGGCTGTTCATCTCGGTTAATGACTATCAATGGTTTGGGTACAAGAGGCTCCCGGATGGAACAGGGCGCATGGAGCCAACATGGATCCTACACTTGCCTTGTGCCACGTCTTGCTGTCTGGCAACAGCATGTAAAATAGACGAGTCATTACAGGGTATATTTTATGTTTTCTACACTATATAATAGAAATTACATACTTTTTTCTATTCAGGTTAGGACAGCAGGGGGGAACCTCCTGTATAAAGCATTTGCAGATCTCTTCCCTCCTACTACTAATTAATAATTCTTCTTGGAGTTGCATAAGATATGGAACCCTACAGCATCTACCATTATGTTTGCTCCCCCTCACTCTCTGAAATGCAAATCAGAATGTATGCAGTTTATCTGCAGTAAAATAAAAAAAAAAGAAAAACACTTTTTAGTAACTGCAGCCTGAACTTTCAGTGCTCACAAAGAAGGGCTTGACTGATCTGAATGAATCTCCAGGGTTTGTCTTTCTAGTGCACTCAGTAGTTAGTCCCAGAAATGACACCATACAAAAGTCTCCATTTGGGGGGACCGTACAGATGGTGGTACTTCCTCACTCAGCTTCATAAAACAACTGATATTCTTTTTTTTTTTTTTGAGCCCTTTAACATTTTTCCTTTCCGACATTTTCATTTCAGTCTTTTTGATAATTAAACAGCTAATTATCTGCCTTTAATGCAGGAACAATCGCCTAAATGCCATCTCACAGTGCTTATAGTCTAAACAGTATTTGTCACTGTCATTTGACAGCATGTATCAACGGCCACAACGTGGCACCAGTCCGACACCAACCAATAGTGAATCCTACAGTTGTGAATCACGGCAGGGGTGGCAGAGGGCCACCTGAATCCTGCCGCCTCGTTGAATTGGTACAATTTTTAATCTGGGTGCTTGCAGCAGGGGAGAAGCTGGAGGATAATTTTCCTCAAAATGTCAAGTTTAACTAGAACAAGATTTCACAGCAAGGGACACAACTCCTGCCAGCTACCCCGAAGGTGTGAAACAAGTGGTACTAGAAGTTATCACAGCAGTTTGTCACCCTGGCAGAAAAAAATGACATAAGGTGAAGCAGAACAGATATCATCAACCTGAAGGAATCTGATGAAGAAATTTACACCAGTCTGTCACTTTACAGGCTGGAGAAGTGGAACTCTGTAAATGAGCTCACAGGAGCAGGAGTTAAGATATGATGACTTTGTGCTATCTTCCTGAAAGGCTGGAATTCATAATTTGAAAGGCGATTACCTTATTCCTTTAATTATCCTTGTTAAACTAATATTTTGGGTCATTTCACAGGGTTGTATCTTTGCATAACAAGAGGATTTCACCTTATAACTGGTGAAAATGACTATCTATGGGGAACTGTAGTGGAAAGGTGTGGAGGGAGGAAGATGCAGGCCATCCTTGGCAATAGCATTCACCCTCTCCACACTGTTTTGGTAGGTCAGAGAAGTAAATGCAGCAGTCGTCTTATTTGACTGTGCTGGAGAACACAACGCTTTAGAAGATTATTCGTGAGATTTTATAACACTGTTATCAATACAAGTGATTCAGGACCTCATCACCACTCCACCACTCTACCATCAAACACTGTAACAATTGACCCATTTGTACTATCTATCTATCTATCTATCTATCTATCTACAGTGGGATGCAAAAGTTTGGGCAACCTTGTTAATAGTCATTATTTTCCTGTATAAATCGTTGGTTGTTACGATAAAAAATGTCAGTTAAATATATCATATAGGAGACACACACAGTGATATTTGAGAAGTGAAATGAAGTTTATTGGATTTACAGAAAGAAACAAAATTAGGCAGGTGCATAAATTTGGGCACCGTTGTCATTTTATTGATTCCAAAACTTTTAGAACTAATTATTGGAACTCAAATTTGCTTGGTAAGCTCAGTGACCCCTGACCTACATACACAGGTGAATCCTATAATGAGAAAGAGTATTTAAGGGGGTCAATTGTAAGTTTCCCTCCTCCTTTAATTTTCTCTGAAGAGTAGCAACATGGGGGTCACAAAACAACTCTCAAATGACCTGAAGACAAAGATTGTTCACCATCATGGTTTAGGGGAAGGATACAGAAAGCTGTCCCAGAGATTTAAGCTGTCTGTTTCCACAGTTAGGAACATATTGAGGAAATGGAAGACCACAGGCTCAGTTCAAGTTAAGGCTCGAAGTGGCAGACCAAGAAAGATTTCGGATAGACAGAAGCGACGAATGGTGAGAACAGTCAGAGTCAACCCACAGACCAGCACCAAAGACCTACAACATCATCTTGCAGCAGGTGGAGTCACTGTACATCGTTCAACCATTCGGCGCACTTTACACAAGGAGATGCTGTATGCGAGAGTGATGCAGAGGAAGCCTTTTCTCCGCCCACAGCACAAACAGAGCCGCTTGAGGTATGCTCATGCACATTTGGACAAGCCAGCTTCATTTTGGAATAAGGTGCTGTGGACTGATGAAACTAAAATTGAGTTATTTGGGCATAACAAGGGGCGTTATGCATGGAGGAAAAAGAACACAGCATTCCAAGAAAAACACCTGCTACCTACAGTAAAATATGGTGGTGGTTCCATCATGCTGTGGGGCTGTGTGGCCAGTGCAGGGACTGGGAATCTTGTCAAAGTTGAGGGACGCATGGATTCCACTCAGTATCAGCAGATTCTGGAGACCAATGTCCAGGAATCAGTGACAAAGCTGAAGCTGCGCCGGGGCTGGATCTTTCAACAAGACAACGACCCGAAACACTGCTCAAAATCTACTAAGGCATTCATGCAGAGGAACAAGTACAACGTTCTGGAATGGCCATCTCAGTCCCCAGACCTGAATATAATTGAAAATCTGTGGTGTGAGTTAAAGAGAGCTGTCTGTGCTCGGAAGCCATCAAACCTGAATGAACTAGAGATGTTTTGTAAAGAGGAATGGTCCAAAATACCTTCAACCACAATCCAGACTCTCATTGGAACCTACAGGAAGCGTTTAGAGGCTGTAATTTCTGCAAAAGGCGGATCTACTAAATATTGATTTCATTTCTTTTTTGTGGTGCCCAAATTTATGCACCTGCCTGATTTTGTTTGAACAATTATTGCACACTTTCTGTAAATCCAATAAACTTCATTTCACTTCTCAAATATCACTGTGTGTGTCTCCTATATGATATATTTAACTGACATTTTTTATCGTAACAACCAACGATTTATACAGGAAAATAATGACTATTAACAAGGTTGCCCAAACTTTTGCATCCCACTGTATCTATCTATCCTGCCAACTACACTAAAATGAATATCTATCTATCTATCTATCTATCTATCTATCTATCTATCTATCTATCCTGCCAACTGCACTAAAATTAATATCTATCTATCTATCATCTATCTATCCTGCCAACTACACTAAAATTAATATCTGTCTATCTATCTATTTATCCTGCCAACTACACTAAAATTAATATCTATCTATCTATCTATCTATCCTGCCAACTGCACTAAAATTAATATCTGTCTATCTATCCTGCCAAATACATAAAAATTAATATCTATCGATCCTGCCAACTACACTAAAATTAATATCTATCTATCCTAAAATCTGTCTGTCTGTCTAACAGGAATTCCTTTCTATCTGTACAGTGCCTTTTGTCTATCTGTCTATTCCTTCCTACTACAGTATACTAAAATCAGTCTGTCTGTTCTCTTGTATTAGATAGTGAAATTACCATCACGTTTATACGAGCTTGTTTCTTATTTGGTTGACGTCTTTATCCAACATTTTTGATACAATTGGTTGCATTTTTTTGTTTCCCCAATTGGACCACAGGCAAGTCAAGTGACTTGCTCAGGGTCACACAGCGTCAGTAGGGGGACTTGAACCCACAACTTCACGGTTTAAAGTCCAAAGCCTTAACCATTATGCCACACTGCTTGCATCTAATTCTATCCCATTCCATTCTAAACCCACGAGCATTTAGAATTGCCCCTATCCCTGTTCAGCTCTAACAGCCTCCACTCTTCTGGGAAGGCTTTCCACAAGATTCTGGAGTGTGTCTGTGGGAATTTGTGCCTATTCATCCATTTTTTTGCATTTGTGAAGTCAGGTGCTGATGTTGGATGAGAAGACGTGGCTGACAATCAGCATTCCAGTTCTTCCCAAAGGTGTTCAGTATGGTTAAGCCAGGGCTCTATTTCAAGTTCCTCTATGCCGTGCTGGCACAGAAAATGGCCTTCCCCAAACTGTTACCACAAAATTGGAAATGACAATTGTCTAAAGTGTCTTGGTATGCTGTAGCACTGAGCACTGAGTTCAATGGAAACAAGGGGCCTAGCCCAAACCCTGAAAAGCATCTCCAGACCATTATCCTTCCCCCACTAAACTTTACAGTAGACACTTTGCAAGTTGGAAGGTAGCTTTGTCCTGGAATCTGTCAAACACAGATTTGTCTATTAGACCATTGTTTTTTTAAGAATGGGGTCATGACCCATTTTGAGTCACAAGACATCTCTAATTGCATTGTGCCGAGTCAAGAATTACAATTGGAGTGAATTAGAGAGTTACAAACGGTTTACGGAAGGCCCTGTGATGGGTCGCCACATGGTGGCTGAAACAAACCCCCAGAGATTGTCCAAGATGGAGCCACCTCTCCGATCAACAATCAAGAGAATTCTAGAAGGGGGAAGGAATGACAATTGGCGGCAATTTTCAAAAGTCTGCGGGAACGGCTTGAGGATCGATGATACAAGTTGTGAAGATCAGCAATAGTGAAAATTACGAAAGAACCACATAAATTATACTCCCAGATAATGAAGTGTGATTCATCACTCTAGGAAACATGTCTCCTTTGCTCCAGAGTTCAACGGCGGCATGCTTTACACCACTCTAGCTGACGTTTGACGTTGCATGTAGCACATTTCGTGAAGCTCTCAACACAGTGACTTGTGGCAAAGGTGCCACCCCATGACAATGCCACGTCTAAAGAGTCTTAATTCTTCAGTATGCCTCATTCTGCTGCCAGTGTTTGTCACTTGGAGACTGAATGGCTATGTGCTGATTTTATGCAACTGGTAACAATGAAACACTTGAACTCAATAATTTGGAGGGGTCTCCACATTACTTTTCCAATAGTGCATCACTCCATCTGGGCACTGATTTGAAGAACAGTAGAGTTCATTACAGTAGTTGTTCATTAGAACTCTTTACATGTGTTTCTACGCTAAAAGAACTAATGTTTGTATCTATGGAGAATACTCAATTAGCCCTTTTCATGCTTCTTTATTTTCTTCATTTGTGTGGCATTATTGATGAGTATGCTCTTTATTATGGATGAGAGCAAAATCACAAAAGAAGAGTTTCTGTAGGGTCCCTCTGTGTTCAAATTCAAAACAAAAACATCCTTACCTGAAATTCAACAGCTTTCCCACTGACAAAAGATTAGATTATACAGTATATAGCTTATCAATCCCCAAGGGGAAATTCAAATATACACCGCCGCAAAAATATACGATACACAGAAAACGACTCAAAGTCCAATATAAGAAATATAATAATAATAATACAATAAATACTATGCTGACACAAATGTAGCAAATTGATTCAGTACTATCTTTGTCAAGAAATAACAGACAAAAAACAAACAAAGATTTGGGGAAGCCTCCCTGTATACTATCTGGTTAATATCTGACCGGTTACGGTCTCTTTGTAAAGGTTACAGTAGACAATGTAATACAGACTGGATGGAGCTTTTATTTTGAAACGGCAGGAAGGGGAATTTGAGGAAGTAGAAATTACATCATCTATCAGAGGAAACGGAAGTGACATCATCATTTGGTGTCGGAAGTGGAAGTGGTGTCGTCTGAGGGGAGCCGGAAGTGACGTCATCATTTGGGGTCGGAAGTGATGTCATCATTTGGGGCTGAAGGTGACGTCATCTGAGGGGAGCTGGAGGTGCAGGCGGATAATTATGAATGCAGTAGGTGGAGTTTTGACACATCAGGAGGTGGTCCGCTCCACCAGCCAATGAACATCTGCAGTATGGTGCTTGCATATGTGTGAGACTGATTAGCGTCGAACGCATATTTACAAGGTGAATTGTGATTTATAAAGGGTAATTTGCGCAGAAATGTGCGTACATCAGGTTTTATATAATCTAATTTTTTTTTTTACCATGCGTATTCTCCCTGTTTTGATAGCATGCACATATTTTCGGGATCAAATCCACATAATGTTTTATAAATGAGACCCCAGGTCCTTGCTAGTCCGGAATGCTGCCTTATCAACTTTCAGGCAGTACAGTAAAGGCTAAAAACAAATGATATATCTGATTGGTTCTACGGCCATGAAGTAAATGCAAAAGTGAAAATGCATCTTTTTACATTTTTATCTATTTTTTCTTTCTCTTATTTGTCAGAAACAGTGAAAACCCCTGTTTTTGAGAACCTAATCCCCCCCTTGTAGTGACTAGCAAACTAGAGAAAGCAAGGGACGTGCAGAAAGGGCCTCATGCACTAATCTGTGCCTGGCATAAGAGATATGCGGCCCTCTGTGTCTTCAATGACTGCGGAGAGGCAAATCAGGCCAGTGTCATCTTCCTAGTTAGCAGATTAGAGCCTGGCAGACAATGCCTCAGGAGGGCTGATAAAAGGCAGTCAGTTGGACAGGCAGGGATTAGGAATGAGTCGGTAATGAAGGATTTGCCTTTTAAAACGAGAAGACGATGAAGGTGGAGGTGTCTGAAAATGCGGCCACCAACTGGTGGAGCGGAAATGGGAGTGGGACGTGAAACTGGAAGATGGAGTGAAGGGCTGGAGTCAAGGAGGGTGGAACGGCAGTTTCAAAAAAAGAGCAAAGCTGTCAGTGAGGGAAAAAATGTGTTTGAATTAGAGATGAGTAAAAGGTGGGCTAGGAAGGACAGGAATGGAGTGTTGTTGGAAGCAGGAGGGTTACTTGTCGTTAATTTTCTTCCATTGTAGCAAATTATTTCATAAATTTGCACAGCAGAAAATGAGATGATTGAGTAGCATAATCACAAAATGCTTAGTTCTCAGGGAGCTGTAGCCATGCGGCCTTTTTCTTTGTATTCTCTTGTGTACTTCTCACCCGATTTGGCCACAATAGACCTTAGACCCCTAATGTCAAACCAGCCATCCATTATGCTATTCTGCATTTTTCACTATAGAGTTGAAGCTGGCATGTATTTGAGATGTTAGTCTATCACAGCGCATACTCCCACACACATTAATTTTTATTTTTAACTAGCAGGAGTACCCGGTGTTGCCCGGGAATCTATAACCGGTGAATTTCCCAAATGAAAGAAACAGAACATAGAAATAGAACAAACTTTTTTCTGATTACCATTTTATTGTAAGTTCCTCCACTCTGGATTTTGTGTGCTGTGGCGTTTCAAACATGTTTAGGCATCTCAAGTGGACCTTCCAATTCTATGTGTTTCTTTTGGTGGCATGGGTATATTAGTGAAAAGCAGGACAATTATAATGTGTTACATGGTATTACGTACGGAATAAGCACCAAGTGAGATGAATTTATGTTATTTACAATACGTTGGAAAGCGAACAAATAGTACCAGTCAGTCAGAAATAATAACACTGAAATCGAACCGTCAGTCGGAAAGCGAGCAAATAGCACTACAAATATGGAAAGGCAGTGAGAAAGAGTAGCACTGAAACCGAACTGGGAAAAATGGCAGGGAGGGGTGCTCTGTTTGTAAGGAGCGTCTGTGTTGAACCGTGATGCCATCTAACAGACGTTGGCGATGGTAACTACAGAGAAAAGTGACATACAATCGGTGCTGCGTTTGGGGAAAATGGTGGGGGAAGGATGCTGTCTTTTTAAGGCGAGTCTCTGTTCAAACGTGCTTGCATATAACGAACGTTGGTGAATGAAATACAGCACTATCAGTGCGTGTGGGAGCGTGACATGCGGAAACGCGGGTGTGTCAGCTGGTCACACGCACTGGGTCGTTCATGTTTTATATCTATGCAGCAGTTCCTCTTCACCCGATCAAAGTAGTCGGCCTTCTCATGATTGGACACTTCCGCCATCTCTTGGCAATTTAAAGAAACATGGGTAAAGAGCGACGCACAGAGACCAAAGCTGACGCGGTGTTCTGTTGCAACATGCGGTCATCTTAAGTACGGGGACGTGTGCCGAACGTTGTGTTGGTGAAAGGGTGCCCTGCGGTTCACTGCGAACATTTTTCCGAACCAAACATACCCCATGACCTTCTTCTGGTTGCAAAGGAGCCCCATGCCCAGTTTGGTGGCGATTGGACGCCCGATGAAGATTTGTATGGCGGACAAACAAACATACATACATACACACATGCATACATACGTTGACTCTGCTTTATATATTAGATTGGTCAGATTAGATATTGGCCCTTAATGAAGCATGATCATGTGGCCAGAAACAAGAGGACCAAAACAAACCCAAAGGATGGTAATGGTGACTGCATCGGGCCTTCAGAGCAGGTGACACTGCCACCCTGTAGACAAAAAATAGGCAAAAAGACTGAAGAACATGACTGAGTCAAATAATTCAAAAGTACGAGGCAATACACTGGCCGTATTACCCAGCTTCACCTGCACTGCAAAAATTTCATATGCAAAACCTAGACAAAAAAAAAACTTTAAATGGGAATTGTTTTGCTGCTATTAAGCAAAATATCTGCCAATGTCGTAAGCAAAATTTGCTTGAAAAGATTTCTTAAAGTCAGCTAAATAACCATAAATACACATTTTTTGATAAGTCAATAATTCTAGCAATAAGGAAAACAATATATAATATCATGATATAAATACTTTTCCACTTCCTTAGATTTCATTTTTTGCATTGTAGGAAATTCTGAAGACATTAAGCCTCGGCTACAGTGGTGTTGGTAAATTGGATGTAACAGAAGTACTATGTGACAGCATGGTGTGAGCGAAACGCATGCAAATCCCCTTAAATGAAAGTCTGCAATGTGCATTTTAATTACATATGAATTGTTTGAGTTTTATTTTTTGCCCTGCACATATGTGCATGTATGTGTGTAGGTAGGTGATTGTAGGTAGATGTGTGTGTGTGTGTGTGTGTGTCACATAAGTGTACAGTGGAGAAAATAAGTATTGAGCGTGTCAACATTTTTCTCAGTAAATATATTTCTAAAGGGGCTATTGACATGAAATTTTCACCAGCTGTCGGTCACAACCCAAGTAATCCACACATGCAAAGAAATTAAAACAAAAAAAGTCCATAAATGAACTCTTTCAGGGCTGATGTTGACTTTTGTCGAAATTCAGAGGTAGAGAAAGGTAATCAACTGTAAACTGTGACAAAACTCACCCTTACGTTTTAGTTTGGCTCTCTTTGCTTGAAGGAAGGTTTTGTAGCTTTGTTGATTTGACCTTGATTCCCTGCATGAGCATGAGTAGTGAAGAGCAAACAGCCTCTAAAATGGCATCGACATCTGGCGAGACTAAAGCAAAATACTCCATGGACGTTTTACGTATTATCGCTGAAGCGGACTCTGACTTTTTGGATTCTGAGTTTGATGCAAGAGATCTGGAGATGGATATCGAAAACAAAAGTGAGGTACCAGCATCAGCCTATCGGTCCCCAGTTTATCATGGTGCTGAACACATTTGTGTAGCTGATACACCTACAGCAGCGTTCGCCTAGGAGGACCACCACTTATGATGACAAGAGGCACAAACCATATTTCATCACACTGCAACTGCAACCAACACACACCTGCTGTGCGAAGACAGAGAGGTAGCCGGCCCGCTGTGCATTCCTGCTGATCATTGAGCTGCCCCTACGCAGCCACTACGGCGCCAAGCAGGCACAGCATGTAGCAACAGATGTTTTATGTTGATTTATGTGTGAAACCAATGAATTGTGTGCTGAGTTTTCTGGAAAAAATATTCAGCCCTCAAAGAGTTATGTGTAATAAAGTGAAATGATTCTTCTTTTGACGCCTCTGTCAGAAATCTTGTGAGGAGCACCTGGTCGTGGCCCGTTTATGGTGAAATGAGGTTCTTTCCACTTCCGGATTACGACCCCAAGGTTGATCACTGGAACATTCCGAAGTTTGTGAATATGTCTGTCACCAATGCCATCAGTGTGTTTTGCAACAATAAGGTTGCGAAGGTCTTGAGAGAGCTCTTTGCTTTTACCCTTCGTGTGTGGCACCTTGGTAAGGAGAAACCTTTTTATAGGCCATCAATTAGGACTAAACCAGCTGATATTCATTTGCACTGAGAGTCGGCTATCAGGAATGCTTTCTAAATATTGAGAGATTTCTGCGAGTTTCTTGGCTTTCAATGCCTTTTTGCACCTCCTTTTCTTTATGTTGTGAAGAGGGGGGCTGAACGCACCTCTAGAAGACGCAGTCGCTCCTCCGAAACCCCTTCTTAAACAGTGATACAATGGGAAACATCCATCCATCCATTATCCAACCCGCTATATCCTAACTACAGGGTCACGGGTGTCTGCTGGAGCCAATCCCAGCCAACACAGGGCACAAGGCTGGAAACAAACCCCGGGCAGGGCGTCAGCCCACCGCAGACAATGGGAAACAAATACAGTTTTTTTTTACCTCCTCTTTGCTCGATAAACTGCTGGCTTGCTGCTGCAGCTGTGCCGCGTTATCTTCATCTCGCTCGCCGATTCAAACATTTAAAAGCCTGTACAGCAGCTGTCCTTTCGTCTTTTTGCCTTGTCTCTCTTCTCCCTCAGACATCCTCTGTTTTATTCTTTATGCTTTATTATGCTGTTTATGAATAAAGGTTATTATTCTTGAAAACCCTGAATGAATCTGTGCAACTGTGTGACTCAAGTCTGACAATGTGTTCAATACTTATTCCCTGTATCATTCAACTTTGTTACAACTTAATTTTTGGACTTAATTGTTTTGGTTTCTTTGTATGTGTGGTGTAAGAGAGGGCCGGCAGCTCAACCTGGCCGGGACCCTCGGATATGAAAGGATGGGGGGAAGGCAGCTTTTTTAGGGCACTGCCTCCCCCAATACACTAGATGGCTGCTCCCCTGGTTTACAGTAGTGCCCCGGATTCCCACAGGGCAACATGGGACCTAGAGTTCTGTATCTCAGCCCTGTTGGGTGCCACCGGGGATGCTGTGAATGAAGCAGGGGACATGAGACATCTTCTTGACACATGAGTGCGTCAGGTAGAAGATCAGAAGAACTTCCCGGTTGGACAATATATAAAAGACCACCTAAAACCCAGTCGGGGAGCCAGAGTCAGGTGGAAGGTGGACAAAGCTTGCTGGAAGGTGTGGAGGAGAAAAGAAAAGAAAAGAAAAGAAAGAAAGAAAAGAAAGAAAGAAAGAATAATTGTGGGCAGTGTTGCTTATTTAATTGTGGCTGTGGTGGTGGAGAGCACTGTAAAGAATTTAAACAAAGAATAAAATAAATCTTAGTGCTTTTAACTTGTGTCCTGTGTCTGTCTGTTGAGTTTGAGGAGCAACACTGCCCTCTGGTATTCACACTGGATTACTTGGGTTGTTACCGACATCTGGTGAAAATTTCATGTCAATAGCCCCATTACAAATATATTTACTGAGAAAAACGCTGATGCGTTCAATACTTATTTTCCCCGCTGTATATACTGGATCACCAACAAAACCATTTGGGCAAGATGTCAACAGCTATCAACCATTGACGAACCAATCCAGCAGAGAAGGCTGAGATGGTTTGCCCAAGTGTGTAGAATAGGCACAAACAGGTTATCACCCAGACTCCTCTGGATACAGCGACCCACCCATTAAAGGATGCAATGGACTGCACCCAAGGAAACGAGGACCAAACAAGTGGTGGAAGATCTGAAGATCTAATGACTTGACCTGAACCAGGCCATAACTATCGCCATGGACCGTGAAGCAGTGAAAAGCATCATGAAGCGAGTCAGAAATTCTGCGGCATCCACAGCAACATACTGGTTGCACGGCCAGCCACCTGCCAGGGATGAGAGAGAGAGATGTATGTATAGTAAAATTTTGATTATATAACTATATATTATATTGGGCTTCAGGTGATGACGGAGTAGTACTTGCTAACACCAGCAGTCACAAATCCAGGGAGGGTCCTCCACCAAACATGTCAGTCAACTTCTGAACATTAGATGCTCCTCTTTTTAGCTTGTGACACTCTAATACATGGTGGGCCACGGAAAACTAGCCCACCTCCGGTGATAGTATGACAAGATGCAATTGGATTGTTTTTATTCACTTAACCTACAAGTTACGACAGATGCTGAAAGTGGTCCCCATTCACATCTATGCAACTTTGGGAACGTTCGGAGCACCTTGGCTGATACTGCTTGCAGCTCTTCATCAGTGATGCTGCGGATAGTGTTCGTGATGTTTTCCTTGAGTTCATCCAGGGTAGGTGGAGTGTTGGTGTGCATTTTCTGCTTTAAATTTCCCTACAGATAAAAATTGCATGTGGACAAGTCTGGGGTGCGTGGTGGCCATAACCCCTTGCTCACAGTTCACTCCTCTGTAAACCTGTGCCAATGAGTCGCGTGAGGTGTGGCATGTTGACCCATCTTGTTTGGAAAAAACAGTACATGTTTTCTTCTGGTGTTAGTTGGTTTTAAAATTGTTCAAAGATGTCCAGGTAAATAGTGGTATTCACAGTTGATTCGAAGAAAATTGGGCCCACTATTCGTGTTCCTGACACAGTGCACCAAACGCCTATTTTCTGGTCGTGAAGTGGCTACGGCCTCCTCCAAAGAGCTTGGCACCGGTATTGGAGGCGGGCTGCTTTTCCGTGGCCAACCCTGTACAATGAGCTCATACCCAAGTAGACAGCATTATATCACTTGTGACAACTCTCGACGGTGTAGCAGCCACTCAACCCGCAAAAAGCACAAGCTTTTTATTTGGTTTCTTCACTTGTGGGCAACGTCTTCCCCATTCCCACAAGGCACAACACAGTCACAAAGCACAAACTGCACGTCTTAAACCCAACACTCTTTCTTTTCTTTTCTTTCTTTTTTTTCTCCTCCACTCCTATTCAGCAACCTTCGTCTCCCTCCTCCCAACTCTGGCTCACCGAGTAGTCTCTGCTGGCTCCTTTTATATGTTACCCCGAAGTGCTTTCATCTCTGGGTGAGATGAAAGAATTGCACCCTACGGGCTCAGGAGCAGCTGTAGCACCCCCTGGTGGTGCCCACTAATCCCAACAGCGCTGCACCAAACTCCAACTCCCATGAAGCCCTGCGGGAGTCCTAGGCACTGCTGCAACCCAGGAGGGCTGCTATCTAGCACTCCGGGGGAGGTAGCGCTCTGGCCACGCTTGGAGGTGTCCCGGCCGTCCACGACACACTGTATCCCTAAACCAGTTTCTCAATTTGCTAACTGTCAGTTAACAGGTACATTCAGTTCATCATTTCAACCCAAGCACCAACGGCAATACTTTTTTTTTCTTTTTTTATGAGTGAGCCACTTGGGAAATCCAATACAAAATATGCTAAAATTCTGAAACTCTATCTACCACATAACATAGCGTACAATTAAACTACATAATTAGGCACAAAATACATTCCTTGTGCTGTCATCAAATTAACTAGTGTTGAGGAATGGCTATTTAAATAGTTTGGATTTAGCTAGTATAATAAATGTTAATCATTTTTTAACAATGCACCTCACTAGTGAGCACTAAAAAAAATGTGTCTTTGTTTTTAATGCTGAAAATGTAAATTAAGACAAATTCCAGGAGCCACAGCAGGCTTGAGTGTGCTTAATGTGACTGAGTTGCTAGCCACTAATTAACTGAGTAGCAGAATAGAGACATGTGCAGTGAGGGAAAAAAGGCATTCTTTCTTTCTTTCTTTCTTTCTTTATGCACTTCCACACCACAATCCCCCTTTATTTATAAGCCAGCTCTCAGGGTGTTGACTTCCAGTGGTCACACGATGTGGCCATTGAATGAGGGACAGCATGCTGCTTTACAGCCACAGTGGAAGACAAACAATCCCATCATGATTTGCAGCGCTCTCTCTGTTTCTTTTCAATAGGAGCTGAAGAGCTGCATTTTTAAAGTCCATTTATGTTCTGTATCATGTGTGATAAATAATGCCAAAAGACATGATAAAAGGTTTGGGGCAGCCTCCCGTATAATGTATCCTGGCTGCTAAAATTGAAATGATTGAACAGAGATGTTAATAAGACTGAGTCCAAACAGAACTGATCAAAGGCAAGAAAGATGGTGGCTTTAAAGGCCCGTTCAGGAAGTGACGTCATCTCAGGGAGAAGAACCGGAAGCGATGTTGGCAGGGACCAGAAGTGACATCATTAATGGGAGCGAACCCGGAAATGATGCCATCAGGGGTGCCGGAACCTGGCGGGATATCCCGGAAATGGTCTGCAAGTAACTGAGAAAAACAGTCAGCACACTCCGCCACTCCCCGGTGGGGATGATATTACAATTACTCAGGCCCTTTAGCTGCCTCGTACTCACACGTGTGTAACACGTGATATCCATGCTTCTCTAGCACTGATATTTGTGTTGATGATCTTAATGTTTTTTGTTAACCTAAAGTAAGACTGACCACTGTTTGAAACCTATGTGCTAGTAGCACTGGACCCCTTTTAACCTTGGATTTTCTGTTTTTATGGGAAAAATTATTTTGTGAAATATTTTACCTCTGGGGTGTCTAAGAAACTCAAAAATTAAAAAAAAAATAAATAATAAATTATCACTATTATTATACAATAGCTGACAAATACTTCTTTAGGAAATAAAATTGAAAGTGGACCTGCTTACTGTGTGGTGCGTGCAGTCCTGAAGCGTCCATTTTCACTTCTGTGTTTCTTGGACTGTATGCCAGTCTCTCCAGTCTCTGCTAATAGTAGCCAATGGCTCCAAACGTACCTGTGCTGCTGACCATACCTGAAATCCATATGCATATGCAGTTATGACACCAAAATCTCCTAGACCTTCTGAACAGGTCTGTTGTTAAATGTATGTATGGGTGTCCCTTTAAATAATTCTAATGAGTTGTGACTGCCAGGGCCATCACAAGTGACAATGCATGTTCAATGTGCTGTGTGTGTGTTTGTGATGCCCCAAGTCTAATCCAGTGTGTTGTCATGTGACCTTCAGTGCATTGATCTCTGGGTGATCATCTACTAAAGTTAGGAGGTGGGAGCAAGCAAGCTGAGTAAATGGGACTAGTGGGATGAGGAGGTACCAGAGTGCAGAGGCTTAAGGAAAGATACATTTTTGTTCTCTTCCTACTTAGGTGTCCCAAAAGTTATTTTTTCTGCTCTCTCCCGTACATATGCTCTACTGCCCAACAGCCCACCCTTTATCTTTCTCTTTTAACTAAAGCATCAGTCCTCAAGTCCTCACCTTCTGCCCTTCTGTGAGTATACACACCATGTGTGTATATATGTGTATGGGTGTGTGTGTATGTGTATGTGTGTGTATATGTATATACTAGCTGTTTAAGCCCGTGCTGCAAAAAGCCCAGAAACTATTGAAATTGTCAGAAAAAAAATTAAAATGCAGAGTCGGCAGTTTCGTTTTACGGATGTGCTCGCCCCTCTTGTCTATCAGCAGCTAAGCGAGTTTCTCTTTCCTTGGAGGTTTCGTTTTGCCGATGTGCTCGCGTCGCTTGTCTATTAGCGGCTAAGCGAATTTCTTTCCTCAGCAGTTTCACTTTGACGATGGAGTCACTTTCTTTCAGCTTCATGCTGTAGCCTCGTAATTCTTTCTTCTTCCGACTCGCTAATTTGGGACCGCCTTGCCAGCTCTTTGAGCTTCATGCTGTAGCCTCACACTTCCGGGCCAGACAAACAGACATACTCACTTCCACACATAGATGTTTATGTATAAGATGCATGTGTGTATATATATATATATATATAGATATATATATAGATTGGTGTATATTGATATACTGTACACTCTACTACTCTGAGTGGTGTCTTGTATGAGGTTCAGCATGCGTAATGAAGAATTTCATTGTACTCTGTATGAGGATGTGTGATGGGAACTGAGATTACCTATAAAAGAATAACTTCAGTTATGTGGAATTTCTTTTTATAATATATATATATATATATATATATATATATATATATATATATATCTTATTACTATTATATCTATAAATATCGTGCATTTATTTTGTCACGCATGTGTGACAGTGGATCACCCTTCATGGCTATCTGACGTATGTAGTACCAATCCAGGACCAGAGGAGGCGCTGGCACTCTTCATGTCCTCTTCCATTCCCTCAAAGGCACCAAGAAGACGTCCAGTGAGGGCAGCTTTCTCTGCCCTTTCTGATCTCCCATGTTTAAAGCAGAAGGTCATCAGAGGGAGGCGTCACTCTCAGTGCAGAGCACTTCACAGGGTAGAGCTCCAATATTATGACATATGCAAAGAACTCAACTCACACCACTCAACCACAATATACTACATACAGCATGAAAAACTGGAATGAAAGCTGAAAACATAGGGTTTAGTCGATTTATTTACTTTCAAGTAAGCAGCTTGAGAGAGATGGGTGAGCTGAATAAAATGTTAGTGCTTTCCCTATATCATGATTTGGTATGATTTTGGGTCCTCAAAGGTTTGTTTCTGTCATTAGGTCCGTTTACAGCGTTGCTAGGGGTGTGGCCTCTGAGGTCTTGACCTATGAGTAATCAAATCGATGGGATAAAAGGACAGCGGTGAGTGGAAGTCCTTATCCAATCTGTAGATAGCAAATTTCTGAAGCATTCAAAGTGTTTCTTTGTGCTCTTTTCTCACATGTATGCTTTCTTGTTTTAACTTTCTTGTTCTCCTGATCATGATTATTGTCTCTTGTATTGGGCTTCGGTTTTATTTCACTTTTTTTTTTTTTTGTTTTTGCTATGCATCTCTGGCTTTTTGCTCAAAAGTTTATCTGCCAGTTTGAGACACCCTAGAGACCGTTGATGTGCAGTGTGTACCTTCCCTTCATGTTCTCATGATTTATTTCTAGATGTTCTGCATTGGTTTTATATTACACAGATTGTCACGTTAGGTACACTGTGAATTGGCCAAGTTGTGACCCTTAGGCTTTGCTGGGCTATTGTCCCATCTGATGTAATTTTTTTTGGTTTGCTTTAAATCCTGATTGGGTACAGTTATACTTCCTGCCAACCTGCATCCTTCATTAAACTGCATATAATGAACCTCATAAACCTGTTTGTAGGCTCAGTAGGTACCTACTGGCCCATTCATGTAGAACTGATACAATCCGTTAACACTCATTCTATCACAGACGGATAACTGAACAAGAGAATGATGCTTAATATTACACAATGCAGTGTGTGAAAAGGTGGTGGATATTTCAAGTACATCATTACACTGAAAGTGAATGTGATTGCCAAGTTGTTCTTTTTGTCTCCATTTCTGTGACAAGTGTGTGTTCCCAAAAGCCCTCATCTATTTGCACCATATGCTGCACCATGAGTCTGTCCAAATAGTCCAGATCCAGAGACTAAACACTGCGATAACTACAACAGTACTTGCTATAATCAATCAAAATGGCGGGGACAGAGACTCTCAATTTGTCTCTTCTTCTAGGATGATGACACAGGAAGATAAAAGCACAGAAAAGAATATTTTATTAAAAATACAATACAAGAAAAAGTTATACATAAGGGTTATAACTCGAAATGAAAGTAAAACAAAAGCTCTGCAGCCTGGTCAGGCTAACGTGTTCCCTGTCAGGTAGGCGGGCTGTGTGATCGTCCAAAGGCTCAACAGAAAATATATTTTGGAGTGCCTCATTTGGAGATCTGGCGTATTCTAGATATATTTTGGTTATTTATTTTTGTGAGAAAGATATGGAGTAATGAAGTAAATTAAAAATGCCTTCAGAGTCTCCCAGAGTGAACCTGAGACTTCTGAGGGTCCATTTGTCTCAAGAAAATAATCAATTTGCTTGGATATGAATTCTGTACGGGTCTCATGAGCTAATGATGCCAGCTACAGGGTGAGTGTGTAGGATGCAGTAATTTTAAGGTCCATTATCAGAAGGGCGTGGTCAGAGATAGCGATAGCGGCGTAATTACAAGATTTGACAGTGGGCAAAAAATGATTGTTTTTGAGGAAATAATCAATTCTTGAGTGACAATGATGTACGGGTGAGAAGGAGTATGCTCTTAGGTTAGCATTTAAGAACCTCCATGGGTCAAATAAGTTAAACAGAAAATACATTTTGGAGCGCCACCCCGGCTGTAACGAAACAGTTGCCAACAAAAATTACATGGCTTGACAAAACCTAGGCCTTTCTTCGTCAATGTAATCAAGGAGCTCCTTCACTCTGTTAACTGGATTGAGAAGTGATGCCACCTTCCAGACGGTCGTGCTTTTATGGCGTATTGATCAGAAGAGGTAGAGTCAGTTGCCCTCATTGGCCTGGAAGACGAGACAGTTAGTGGCAGTGCCCTCTCTTGGTCTGGAGTGGAACCACATACCTGGAAGGAACTCAAAGGGTGACCCTCTAATGCAAATGCGTGACAGCTGGCTGGTCCACTTGTAAAGGGTGAAAACACCGAGCGGCTGAATTTAAAGAACAGAATAAGAAGAGGATGGGTCATTTGCCAGAGTAAGACACTTGTATTAGGGGAGCTTTGCACTCATTGGATAAGAGGCCAACGCAAAGCCTCAGATGGTGGATTATATGCAGAAAAAATTAATTTCTTTTTCTTTTTTCCCCACAGCATGGTTGAATACTCCTTGGACCTTCAAAACATCAATCTGTCAGCCATCAGAACGGTCCGGGTCCTCAGACCACTCAAAGCCATAAACAGAGTGCCCAGTAAGTCAATTTCCTTCATTTTCCATTTGTTTCACATGCCACCATAATACGGTGTTTTGTAGTACACACTGGTGATGTTCTATCTAATGTTGGTTTATATCCTGGGGAGTCTCTTATAAAATGTTGAGATCACTGGTCAGGCCTCAGATTGGATTGCTGGGGTGACAAGTGGTTAAATATTCACTGAGCTACTGAGTCATGACATGGTGATGTTTTTTTAAAAATCGATAGTCTAATGCAGTTTTTACTTTGTACTTGATTTGAAGACATTGAGAAGATCTCTAAAGGTTGCAATGTGTCAGATTTTGGTAAGAGAGTAATGGCTTTGAAAATGAGCACATGTGCATGTGGTCAGCACAATGGTGCAGCTTCAAATTGCCAGTGTCCTAGGCATTGAGATTGACATTCAAACCACATGGCAAGTGCTCCCTGCTGGCCTCACCAGAACCTTTTCCAGCAGCAACCCAAGTTTTTTCTAGGTGGTCCCCCATCCAAGTACTGGCCAAGCCCAAACATGCTTAGATTTAGGTGGATGACCTGCTCTGAAGCACCCGTCATATGGCTACTTAGGCCATTTTGGCATTTCTCTCTCCATGTTTGCCTGTCCATTTTCGGGTTGCTCTGGCTTTCCTTAAACACCCCCAAAACCATGCATGCCAGGTTAACTGTCAATTTCAAACTGTCCTTGTTTATGCATGAGTGGGTTCTGTGGTGGAGGTTTGCCTTATCCACAGCTGGCTCCCACCTTGCACGTGACTGTGGCAGTATAGACTTCAGACCAGGGTGATCTTAAAATAAATTAAATGGGTATGTAAATGTTATGTGATGTTGCCACCTTAAAGTTCTGGAAAGTTCCAGAAAGGTTTGGTTTTATCTCACTGACGCAGCAAAAATGAGAACATAGCATTATAGGTCATTAAAAAAAGAGCCCTCAGTTGTTCCTTTATTGTATGATTTTAGAAACCTTGTCTATATGCTGTCCATGCAGTGACAGGTCTGAAGCGTCTAGACCTCTTGTCTTGTCTCTTCTTGTTACCCTCTTGATTTCAGGTGGTCAGACAGCTGCTCTGTGGCCTAGTGGCTAAAGTGCCAGTCTATAAATTACAAGGCTGACACTTGTGCACTTTGCACTCAACCTAAGTGATTTATCCCTAAGATATTGGACTTTAACACTTCAAAATGATCATTTGTAAAATGAATACAGCATGTACTGTAACCAGTTAGAACCAATTTCGAAAAATGCCATTGTGGTGAAGTGCGTTGCGGTCTGTGGCTGTTGTAGTTTTAAAAACAGTGCGGCTCAGTATTTTGGGTATGTGTTTGCTGATGGAAATTTTTGTGGCCATGGAATGTTTAATAGGGATGGCTGATTGCTCATTCATGAGTGGGAGAAGTCGGTACTACCATTTCCTACTGGTGCCCCATGAGGTGTTAGTGAAAGCACCTGCACCCACAAGGATAAAATGAGTCTGAGTAGGACACAAAGAGGAAGGATCGAGATCAAGAACAGATGAGAAAAGAAGTGTGAGAGGAAGAGACAGAGAGAGAGAAAGATTCAAGTGATCCACCCAGAGCTGGGGAGTGGAGACGCAGCAATTGGTTTCCCCCATGAGGAGGCCATAGAAATGGGGCATCATGGGTAGGTTAGGAATAGGAGCAGGTGAGGGTTCTAAGGATCATACTACAGATGATGGTGGGATGATGGAGTCAGATTCTGGGCATCCCATCAGGTCTTGACTGAGGTGGCTGGGACAACGGCTGAAAATGTTTGACCATGTTCAACCTCCTGGTTTGGTATTAGCTCAGCTGTGAGACCTCCTATAGACTGGTGTCCATCCATCCATCCATTTTCCAACCCGCTGAATCCGAACACAGGGTCACGGGAGTCCGCTGGAGCCAATCCCAGCCAACACATGGCACAAGGCAGGAACCAATCCCGGGCAGGGTGCCAACCCACCACAGATAGACCGGTGTGTGCTGTCTTATCCATATGCAGTCTACTGAATTGACCCCAGGAGGGCACTAAACAAGGTGTGCAAACATCTCAATGATAATCAATAGAATGGGATGCACCTGAGCCCAAATTCAAGTGTCACAGCAAATGGTCTGAATAGTTGAAACTTTTAATAAATTTGCAAAAATTTCTAAAACCTTATTTTTGCTTGCTCATACTGGGGTATGACGTGTTGTTTGAGGTACAAAAATGAATTTAAATGATTTTAGCATAAGGCTGCAATTTAACTTAATGTGAAAAAAATGAGGGGGTTCTGAATGTTTCCCGAAGGCCCTGTACTTATAGGATTTCAAAGTTTCCATTCTCGGAAACTGTAACTTTAAACTGTATGGTGTGATCATAAAGAAACCAAAAGAAAGGTTGACTTGCATTGCTTTTAATTAGTAAGGGTGAATGTGCTTGGAGGGAGGTCTTCTTGTCCTTCGCTTCTCACCAATCATCCTTCCAAATAAGTTGCAGGCTTTGTATCTTTCCATATTATTTGATAGCACTGGAGGGACCCTCAGGTGTGCAGTATAACATCATTTTGGAAAACTCGGCTGTTCGCTCAGTTGTGCCTGGCTGCTGTACAGTTTGATAAAATCCCTCAGTTATCCGATACCCTGAAGTAACAGCAGAAACTTGGTGGTTATTAGTTTATAGAAGATTTTTGTTTTTTTGAGTGTGTGACTCTGTTAAGGCAGCACCAGGCAGCTGTGACAATAGAGTCCAGTTTAGTGGCACATCACCCTAAGGCAAAAAGGGACCTTTTCAGTCATTTTAATCTGTGCTTCCCTTATTTCTCTTGACTTTACTACTGCAAAAGAAGGTTTGCACAGTACCTGCTATAGAAGTGATGGTTACTTATTTATGAAAAGGAAAAATATTGAAAAATCAGCAGAATTGTGACCAGTGCTATACTGTATAGAATGTCCACTGGGGCTTCAGACTGATTTTTAATTCAAATCCTTCCTTCATCTCTCCTAGTCATAGAAGGAAAAATGTTTTAAAAATGCCTCCTTACGCTTTTTTATTATTATTTTACATTTTTCACTTGCAGCTGTGAATTCTGGGCATTAGCTTTTGACACACCCACCTCAGGTAATACTGGAGTAGAGTAGCCACACACAAAGTGATGTCGCTGGCCTTGGCAGACATGTTCCAGTCGAGATCTGTGTCAATATTTGAACAGCTATGTCGCCGTACCAATTAGACATAAACCTCCAGGGTTAAGAGTAGAGGAAGCAGGCCAGGAACAGAACCCCATTCTGCAGTTTAAATTGCCTTAGTGATTCAGATCACCGAGCCTTTATGTAATACACAGTAGTGGATGCCAGCACAAACCGTGGGGTTAGTGGTCACTGTAGGTTTTGAAATTTAGCAGTGTGGCAGAGAAGGGAGAGGAGTATGGCAGCCTTTACAGCTTTGTTTCCATTCATCTTAGGAAGGAGGATCCCATGAGAAAAACAATTTATTGCTTTTAGCCATTTCCTCCTACAACGATGCTTTGGAATTTAAAAAGTGGGAAGTTTTTGATACTTGTCAGGCCGTGAAGGGTCATGGCAGAGGCATATAACTTAGAGATATTGCCTTTTATAGTATGTTCATGGAGTATTTTCACCAAAATTCAGTATCTGAATTGAATCAAAATAGGCAGGTCAGGATTGCACAGATTTATTTAGAAGTTAAAAGTAAGGGTACAACCTAAGCTTTGATGAGCAGTAGCTCTGATTGTCAAAATTTGCCAAGGCGTTTATTGTAGTGAATATGCTTTGTTCATCAAATATTTTCCTGGAAAAGTGCCTTTTGTTTGTGGTTAGGCAAAACTTTTTTCCCAGTGGCCCATGATGATTTGCAATGCCACAACATCATAGAATTGTAACAGCCAATGCTGGATGGGATAGACTCCCCCCCAGCCAACCCAATATAGAAATGTACCAGCCAACATTGGATGGGTGAGACTCCCCAACCCAATATATAATGCAGATCCTAGTAGTGGGCTAAAAATCAGTGGAGACCTTGTGATTTCATTCAAGCACAAAATGTGCACGCAAAATGAAACTGCATGTGTGAGTGTATTTGTGACCTAAAGGTAACATTTTTTTGTATGGACTTGTGTGTAATACTGAACTTACCCCTTTAATATTGTTATCCAGAGTGTTGTACAGTTGATGCAAACAGGAAGGAGTGAATGATCCATGTGTGTGTTGTGCATTTTGTAGTAGCAGCAGCAGCAAATGAGCAAAAATGAAGGGGAGAATTAAACAACTTTGAGAGAGGTGAGCACCTGCTATAGTATCCGTCTGGAGCAAACCTTAGTGAATTCAGTGTCTGCAAAAACTTTTTTCACTGTTCTGATATTTAACTCTGTTCATTTTATATCAGGAAGGTGCAGTGGTTTGCACTCTTGCCTCAGATTAGGTCACAATTATGGCCACAATAATTGCTCCAGCATAGTTGGCAGACATATCCTGTGTCACCAGGGACACTTAAAACCATTGCACCATTATAATCCACTCAAAACCAGTTAAGTTTATCCTTCCTCATTGACTTCCAATGAGTTTGACGAAGTTCTCACAAATTTCTGCGATTTTGTCAAATCTGTGAAAAAGTAAATATGTGGCGTTTATTCATCACTAAAGAGCAGTCATAGCAAATGCAATGTTGATGCCCTGTCACACAGTGCAAATCATGCAGTCAATAAGTCTGGCATTAAATTTATTACAGTACTTGATGTAAATAATATGTACAACATATTCTAAGTGCTATTCTCTATTTGGCGAAAAATTACACTTGATTAGCAGTCAAAGGCAGTCTGCATCTGTGATGATGTGACTTGTTGAGCCTTTCACAAGGAATTGAATAAATGCCACTGCTGGCATTATTTGTATTATCACTTTCCACGACAAATATATTACTTTCCTAAAACCTACCTGCTCATACCGAATTGTAAACAAAATGAGACAGGAGCTGCTAAAGGTAATAGGTGAAAGGTAATAGGTTAGAGGGTCAAGGAGACAGCCACTGATTATGGCAGAGGCTGTGCCAAGTAATGATATGCAAATAAAGCAAAAGTGAATGTAATGCCACCATTTTTTTGTGCAGGGGCTTCTCATTGACTGCAAAACTGAGTGCAGACGCTGATGTGGACAGTTTTGATAGTCGATCTGTCATGCAGCTTGTCATTTACCTATTCGGCGAAATGCAGTGGATTCAGAAAGTATGCAGACTTGGTCTCTTTCTGCACACATTTTATGTTGTAGATGTAATTTTAAATAGATATATTTACAATGTTTGCTCATCAATCATCCATAATAAAGTGAAAAGGGTCCTTTATATAAGAATGGCTATAATTTTAATAAACTATATAGAAAAATCTCTTTTTACATCATACATTACTTCAGTGTTCCAGCTGACTAAAAATTGTCCTTTCACTTTTTATAGTTAAATACTGAAGTGTATTTGGACAGCCAATAAATATCATAATACCCCTTGGGGTCTGTCTTGCTGCTGGTAGAACAAATTTCCCTCAGAATAATAAAGTCTATCTAATCTAACCTAAGCAATACTCACAATAAAGGAAAACTTTGTAAAGAGTCACCGTGGAGATGCCGAAAATATGTGCTGACTGCTGATACGGACTGATTTATAATAAGCCCTCATGCAGTTTGTCATTTACAAATATTTACATATCTGGAGGAATATGTCAGTATAATTTTTATTCTTCCCAAAAAAATCCCATTTCATTTTATATATTTGTGTCCAGCTAATTGAACCATGTTTTACTTTTCATTAGAAAATACTAATAAACAATGAATCAGCTGTCAGACCAGCAACAGCACTACCCTGTGAATAATTTTATTAAACTGACAATGTATTCAAACGTTTAAAGTGAAAACAGATGCAAACAATATATGATTTTTGCCATGTAATTATTCATTTATACATTCGCTCAAGCTGTGTTTGGCTGTCTGTAGTTTTTGGGGAAGGGCAGCAAAGATGCATTTTCAGGTTCAATGTGTCATTAGTGAGAACAAAAGTATTCAGAAGCCACTTGGAGTAAACTTGGTGTTTTGAAACTGAAAAAATATGTGATGGTTCTAATGTAGTATTAACCTGAGAGTCCATCTGCATCAGCTACTGGACATCTGCCTGAATTTTTATCACATTCCAAAACAGTCATCCAATTCACAAATGATTTTCTCCCCATGGCACAAAATTAGTAGGTAAGTCTACAGAAGACTTTTTTAAACTATTGAGAAGATCAACTGGCTATTAGACTTTTTTGCAGTTAAGTAGAAGCTCCTACTCCTTTCAGGCTGAGACAGATGTAAAATAAAAAAATGGTGGAAATAGTCCCCTTAATGATGATGCATTTATCGCAGGAGGCAATGAAATGATGAAGGAAATCAAAGGGGAAAAAATTATTTATATTTCTAAATAAACAAAAGCCCTCAATGTCATGTTTTCATAGTTGTAGTCCAAAACTGCATTGACTTGAACCACTGAATCTCTTTTTCTACCTTCATTTCTAAGCTGAGCTCCTTATGTACGTATTTTCACATCTTGCTCATTTCTTCTCAGAAGACCATGGTGTGGTGCCATCTCTGAAACAAACTCATTCCATTACCAAAATAAGTAGCTAGAACAGCTTTACAAAGCATACGATGGAAACTGTGTTTATTTGTTGCTTGTGATGTTAGAAATGTACCTCCATATCACTATTGTCTGTGTTAGTCCATTTTAAAGGGCATGCAAAAATGAAGAAAAATGGGAAAGGGTAGAGTATTATACCAGAAAGCTAATGTGTCATGACTTAAGCTGACAACTGATGCTTCGTAGCCTCTTTAAGAGAAGACATCTTGTGTACCGTTGTTAGGGTCACGACCCTCATTTCTTGGGGTGGGGTCTCTGGGGTCGTAACCTTGACTTAATTAACAACCGGCATAAAAGGTCAGCCTTTCACTAGGAATCTTATCAGATCTGCAGATAAAAGCCTTAATTTCATTTTGATCTACTGTGTGCTTTACTTGTGTTGCCTGCTTTCAACTTATTACTTGTTTAACTGACTTTGATTTTGCCTCTCGTCTGGGTTACGGTTGCTACGGTTTATTTTTATTTTCTTTTGTTTTGCCTTTTTCCTTCTTCTCTTGGTTTGCTCACAAAAATCAGTTCCCCTGTTTTCCAGCTGAGTCAGGACATAATGTACCCATTCTTTTTATAAAAATAAATACACAGGAAGCCTGAAACTCACATTGGCTCAACACCTCAAAGTCCTTGTTTTATCGTGGAAAAGCTTTTGAAACAACCATTCCTTAAAACATAAACCTCCTTTTCAAATGCGCAGATTCTTTTCTTTTAGAACCATAGTCATTTGTCACACCTCTTTTGCTACTTTGGTTAGACTTACCAACCTTGGGGATATGCAGTTCAGAGCTGCAGTGCACTTACACCTAAGACTACGGTCCACTAGCTTCTATCAGTAGTTCCTTTATACATCACAAAGACTTCACAGAAGTCTTCCTATTAAGTGATCAATCTCCCTCACCCTCCTTGACCTTCATGATAATGGAACTCTGTTCCCAGCCCCTGACAGTAAAATAAAGCAAACATTGTAAGCAGGGATACAGGCTTTAATACATTTTAATCTTTACCTACATGAGAATGGAACACTGTTCCCAGCCCCTGGCAGTGCAATAAAGCAAATGTGTAAACGGGGATGCAGCATTTAATACATTTTAATCTTAAATCATTATTCAACTAGTGCCATAAACAAAAGTAAAATAAAGTGTGGCAATGCACACCATATAACCTGGTACTATTAGACGTTTAGTCTTTCCAAGTAGCACTATTCTTGTGTTCTTTGGAGAATTGGGCGTAACAGAGCATTCTTCATTTGACTTTCCCCTTCTCTGTTCTTCTGGCAGCTAACCTTTTATAGCTCATTGTCATTATCCAAAGTTTCATAAAACTAAAATCATGTTTCCAGATTCAGAGGCTATAGCTCAGGCTGCTAATATCATAAATGGAAGCCAACATTGTGGCACGCTAGTATAAAAGTCAACCAATGCCTTTTTACACTTTCTCTTTAAAAGGAATTATCAAAATATTTAGGTGATTCTTAATTAAAATTAATAGACAAGGACCATTTTCCATTCTATTTTAGCAGAGAAAACGAATAAACTAAACACATCAAGAAACATTCTGGTTTTTGAGAAAAGTTCTTCTCCTTCCTTTATCATTCCCACTCCACTGACAGTCTGAAATCTGGGGAGTCGGATTGGTTAGACCCTTTTGCACAAAAGAATGGGAAAAGAGAAAGAATCTTTCCAATGATTTCACATATAACTTTTTTTCCCCGCGCCACTCCTTACTCACTAACCAAATGTTAACAGAGACTTGGCTGGGTCGCCAGCCCTTCTGTGTGTTCCCACAGTTTTCATTCACACTCCGGCTCTCTTGGAGACATGACTGCAATTACCATCTCTCTCTATTAGCGTCCATCAGTGTGGCCCCCATGAGTGCAGATTTTTTTTTTTCTTCAAATTGCCCAGTTCAGAATGAGTCATTCACTTGTGTAAAATTGCCATTTGAATAACACACTTAACAGTGTGCCCTGTTGATAGTCTTGCCGCTGATGTGCCTCTCTTCATTAATTCTAGCACTCTATTACCATTTATTGCAATCTGTTGCTTTTCATTGTATGATACTAAATGCGTAGATGTAATGGTCGCAGCGAAAAGAGGCTCTTTAACAAAACAAATTGAATGAATGAAATTTCTTTTTGTTCTTACTTTTATTCAGTAATTTACAATCAGACCGAAAAAAAAATCCTTTAAAAAGTCTCTGTACAATAAAGGAGAATTCCCCATGTAGCTAAGTGGTGTCAAATTCTGGGTGAATGTCATCATGAAACTGTTGCTGCTGGGATCAGCATAAGGTCCCTAGTAGCTCTAACTTCCTTGTCTAGTTAGATGATTTGCTTTATAGCTGAGGTCTCAGGTAGATCTGCGAGGAGGCGCATCTTTTATCAGAAATTATTGTTTTATTATATAAATCATGCAAGTGAGAGATGACGCAATTTTGAACAGAAAGAACATAACAAATAAACCCAAAGTTCCTCAATATGCCTGTTGCATACCTTTAGTTCTGTTTGAATCTCAAACACTCAGTTCCTCTCACCTCCTACTGTTTCTTTTCATTACAACCACACTGTCTTCCTGTTAGTTTGAACCTTTGCTTCAACTCACCTCACAACTACAAACTCAACAGCTTACTAGCAGAACACAGCCTTAATCCCCAGGATCAAAACAGGAAATCCTGAAGAATGCCACCAAAATGTCAACTAATGACCTCGGCTGTGTTTTCATTCCTGAGTCCCAGTTCACACTTAAAGAGTTAAACACTCTTAGTGACTCTGATGCTGACTACTCTCCAGCTTCAGATGGGCTCCTGTCAGACATTTGGGTCCTTAACCGGTAAATCTGGCAGACCTCAGGATCTTGATAGAGGGATCGAAGCCAGTGAAACAATAAGAGTCAGACACAGAGGTGCAATCTATTGTGCAATAAAAAGATAAAAATATTTAAAGTGCACTTTCCAAAAATGTGAAAAAATAAATAGTTGTTAAAACGTACTATCCAAATGCACAGAAATTGTGAAAACTTCACATACCCAAATCATCTTCCTATCGGGGCAATTCACCTCCAGTCACGTTCAGTTCCAATGAGCTTTTCATAATTCAGCCTTTGGTTGTGTTTTGCCATTCCTCTCACTAAAGCTCAGAGAGCCGCTAAGCACAATTCCAACCAATCTCAATCAGCAAAACACGCTTATTTCCATAAGCAACCCTGAATGACCTCTGACTCTCTCAGCATTTTGTTCCCCATCTACATACCTTTTATTAGCTTTTCCTGCCATCAGCTGACAAGAGACCGGCTCACCCATTTCCATGTCACACGTACCGCCCACATTTAAAGAACTGAGCTAATTCCTATGCCCTGCTCCCCATGCCCGATAAAACGCACCTTCCCAGCCAGCAGCCAAGCCACAAAAAGTGAAGTTTTTGAAAGTTTACTGCACTTTCCCACCTCGTCACTTCCAATCCATTGACAGTAAGTAAGCAAACTCAAAAGAAACGAAAAGACAGCAGCCAACAAAAATCCCCAAGAGCCCTACGATTAGAGACAAACACAATGTTATCCAAAATCCTCCAAAGATGCATCATCCCTTTGCCTCTGACATTGTCCTACACCCCATCATGTGCACCTGAAAGGATGCCAGTACGTGCCATTTTATCTGATCTTAATTTCAAATGGCAAAGACTACCAGGGCACTGTTAATTATATTCAGTAAGAAACCACAGAAATCTGGTGAAGGCACACATTCTGTAAAACTAAACTGCTGTGAAGGAAGTTGCAACTTCCCCACTCCACGTTGTCTACGTGGAAACCCTAAATTGTCACCCAATCAGATCTTGGAGTTCTCCTTGTCTTCTGAGAATTTCCTTGTGACTTTGTTCTATTTTCAAAGAAGGCAGTTATGGAGCCCAGATGAGAGTTCAGAGTGTTTCTTTATTCACACAAATCATATATAAATGTCTTCATCCATGGAATGAGAAATCAAAAATATAATTCATTTATGTTTTTCTAATACCTTTACCATACTAATACATCACGTCAACTGACCTGTTATATGTATAGCTTTACTATTTCTTCCAATCAACTAATGCCACCAGTATTTTCTGAGTCCTTCTGACTCTTCCATTTACCTGAATGCTGCCTCCTAAATAGGGGTGATCTGCCGACATTTCTATTGATCTTAGTACTGCTTCACAGGAGGGGTGTTTAGGCTTTACTTTTAGTTTGTCTTTGCTTTCTAGAGGGGTGTTTGCTACTCATTTACCTCTTTTTAACCTTGGAAAATCAAGCTGGTGGTTCCTCTAAGGTGAGGCAAACCTCATGTGCTCAAGCTTTAAGCCATGTTTAGTTAATCCTTTAGTTACCTTCAGTCCTTTTTCTTAGGTTTTAATAATTCATTGTTACAACTTCATACATATATATATATATATACATATACTCAGCAAAAAAAGAAACGTCCCCTGACTTTCAACTGTTTTTACTTTCAGTAGACTTAATGTGTAAATATTTGTATGAACACTAAAAGAGTCAACACCATAAGACATAAACTAAAAATGTTTCACAATGTGTACCTGAATGAAGGGAGGCTCAAAATCAAAAGTACCAGTCAGTATCTGGTGTGGCCACCAGCTGCTTGAAGTACTGCAGTGCATCTCCTCCTCATGGACTGAACCAGATTTGTCAGTTCTTGCTGTGAGATGTTACCCCACTCTTCCACCAAGGCACCTGCAAGTTCCTGGACATTTCTGGGGGGAATGGCCCTAGCCCTCACCCTGCGATCCAACAGGTCCCAGACGTGCTCAATGGGATTGAGATCTGGGCTCTTTGCTGGCCATGGCAGAACACTGACATTGCTGTCATGCAGAAACTCACGCACTTTTTGCCACTCTTGTCTGGTCCAGCAAAGGTGGGTTTGTGCCCATAGGCAGCATTGTTGCTGGTGATGCTGAGTATGTGTGTGTATATATATATATATATATATATATATATATATATATATATATATATATATATAGTTTTACTGTCAAATAATGCAAAGAGTACATGACACGTGTTTCGCCCTAATTCTGGGCTCATCAGGTGTACACACTCACTGCACTCCCTCTCGGGAATCGAACCTCGGGACATCAGCATTAGAGGCGAAGCCCTTAACGATGCGCCATGGCGTGTGGTTCGTTTACTTGACAGTTTGTAGATCGGGGTAATTACATTCAAGGCATTCATAGTCTGAATCACAATCTGATTGTATGCGTGGTTACCTATCAGGTAACGCTTGTGGTTGGTCAGCAAATCGGCTAACATCCGCCACGGCGCCATCTCGGTTGCGAGAAGCAGATCATATAGAATGGTTGAATATATGAATGCCTTGAATATATATATATATACACGGTAATAATTTGTGGATGATTATATATTAACTATAAATTCCATACTACTTCTAAGACAAAATTTGAAAATGCATACTACTACCTGGCTGTCCTCATGTCCTCACATTGGCATTTAGAAGGGCTCATCTTTTACACTGGGGTCCTGCTGAGGCCATCGTGTCTTGTATGCCACTTTTCCCGTTCCAGCCATGGTAATTCATAGAGTTATCCAGTGCAAAGCAGCATGCTTTTCACGTTTGATTATTATGCAACATTGAATCACATTCGACTTAAATGGGTTTTTGTGACATCGAGCAACGGACTTTTTAATGTCCAAGTGAAAAGACTTCTGCAAAGTGGTCAAAATTAATTACAAATAGAAAACACAAAGTAATTGATCTCATTTTTACCCCCTTCAAGCAGATGCACCATTATCAGCCATGACAGCCTTGCTCTCTGTCATATTTGCACATCTAGAATGTCTCCCCATTCTTCTCTGCAAAACGTCTCAAGCTCTGTCAGGCTGTAAGAAGATTAGAATTGATTAGTCCTTTTCAAGTCCAGCCACAAATTCTCAATTGGACTGATATCTGCACTCTGACTTGGCCATTCCAGGACATTCATATTGATTGAAGCCATCCCTGTGTAGCTTTAGCTTCATGCTTGTCATCCCCTTGCTGCCAAAATAAGCTCCCTACTGACCTCTGTTCAATTTAGCAGATTAAGGATGAAGTTCTAAAGATGAATAAGTGCTTGGAAAGATATTTTATTAATCAGTTTGCTGCACAAGCCATGATATCTAGTATCTACAAAGTAACCTAACATAACCCACAACAACAGCCTGAAACCTCTTAATCCAAAAATTCTGACAGCTTCTTCTTTCAAAGCAAATGATGTTATATAAATGTCACAAGGTGACACTTCTTTCAGGAGAAAGCTCAGAGAGTCTCTTGTTGAATGGGTTTTCAGGATAATATTTGGTAATGTAGAAATAAATAAGAAGGCAGAAGAATATAAATGATTTACAGCAGTGTCGATCATTGAACCGGTAACATTTACACCGAGGGGAAATTGAAGGTATTTGAAAAAATCCTCTCTTTGAATTTCGCAATCGCTTTTAATAGGCCGTATCTTAACTTGATATATTTGCCATTCATCCATCTATCCTTTCATTACTGAACCTGTTTAATGGATATGTTTGATATTTTTCAAGCTGAATATTTTTTCACAATTATGGTATTTATTAATTTCTCATGGTAAACTGTATTCTTAAGTAAAGCATTTTTGTCATTTTAAAATAGTGCCAGTTCACTGCTACAGATGTAAAAACACAAATTTTAAAACATATTGAATAAGTGACACAATTATATTGATTTAATAAAAAAATTACTTCGGGTGTGAAAAGGTCACCAACAATCTGCATAGGAACCCGCGGTTTGATGGGTGTAGGGATCGCATAGGCCAACAGGGGGCACTCTATCCTATTGTGCAATAGGATAGAGTGCCAATTCTTATATATTTCAATGTACACTGTAAACAGAAATACCTGGCTACTGTTACCTCCAAATTATTTTTTCAAAACATCCACATCACAATCCGTAAGGAGGCATGTTGTGAAATTGTGTTGCAGCCATTTTGAATTTTCCACAAAGGTCAAATCAAAATATGTTAAAAGAAATGGAATTCTTATGATCTGATCCTGCTAGCCCTTCAAATTAAGATGCAGGCCTAAGAAAAGAAAAAAGGAAAAAAAATCCCAAATCTGCCCACCTTACAGGTCTGGACCCATTGAGTAGGCCCTACCCCTGGCAACCTAGCCCCACACTCAAAAGGAATGTCTTTGGTGTGAATAGGCTCAAAATTGGTGCTAATATTTTTAATCTTTAAGATTTAAGCCATTTTCTTTAGTTTTTCAATGTTTGTTTGAACTATGCTTGTTAAAGGCATGAAATTGGAATTTTACCCCAACCGTTCTTCATCATAGAGCCACGTTTATCTTATAGTTTAGCTAAAACATATTTTCTAATCCGAGAACAAGGCAGGGTTATACACATGCTAATTTCAACTTTTTTTGGGAGCACCTCTTACTTACATTTGCATATCATCTAATTGGTTTCTGGAAGTCCTCTGATTGGTCTTGGAAGTCAATGCAGTGGTTAATTGGTATTCTATAATGTCATTCATAAAATATTTTTCAGTAGAAATCTATATATTAGACTATAATGGAACAACAAACCAAACTGCCCAACCTCCTTGTGAGAGGGCTGTGCTTCTCTACATAGTGTTGTGTGTGTGTTTTTTTTTTTTTTTTTTTTTCTTTCTGAATATGTGGTGATGTCAAAGATATTGCAATCGGACTACGGAGGTCTTGCTCAGTCATTTCTATAGCAGATGCGTTTTACCTTATTTTTTAAGGCTTAGTCTTTTAGAAATATCTCAATAGATATAAATTGCTGCCATCTTTTATGTTGTTGCAGCTCTGACATCACAAGTTCGATCCAAAAAGGATAATAAAGCCACATCCAAGATGCTCACTCACTGAGAAAAAAAAAATGGCTCAGGAAAATTTCTGCAAGAGGAGCAAAATATAACATTTTAAAAATAGACAAATAATCTAAGGCAAACATTTTAATTTACCGTAGATCCCAGAATATAAGCTGAGAATTTTGTCTTAGATTTTTTGGCTTGGAGTTTGGGGGTCAGTTTATACAACGAGCATCATTTTAGATTCAAGATTTCCAGCGCAATGCTGGTTTTGCCGATCAATACGGAAGTAAATAATGACGAAACCACAGAGCCATCTTTCAGATAAAGAAGTAACTTTGCATGCCGGTACTTTAAATTAAATAAAGAATTTATTCAAAAAAGTGTTTTAGTTGTTGATTTTATTAATAAAATTAATAATACATTATCGGGAAGTTAAAAATAAACATTTTTCTTTTGATTTACGATCAACATCTTGCGTTACGACCCGAATGCGGTCACGTGTATCTGCTTGCGCGATTGTACAAAAACAACCGAGAGCGTTAGTAGCGTCAGTTGGAGCCCAGATACATGTGTTTGTGGATGTAATTTCGGTCATTGCAGTGATTTACCTATATATATAATTCACTAAGACCATGCAAGCAAGACACATAATTGCTAAGGAAGGAAGAGAAGGTAAAGGAAGCGATCACAATCGAAACGAAGATGGAAATTGTGTGGAAATATGAGAGTGCTGTTTGTGTGACTGATCTCGCTAATATGTACAGCATGTCGAAATCCACCATCTCCACAATTTTACAAAGAAAAGATTTGCATAAGGAGGCTCCTTCTAAACAATAGCCACCTTCCGTTTCATTCTCCTCCTCCTCCCTTCCTGCAGCCCAAAGATGTCAAATGGTGAGTACAGTATGAAATTGTTGTTTCTAGAATAGAATAGAATGCCTTTTATTGTCACTATACACATCTACAATGAGATTAAAAGCAGCTCCTTCAGTGCAGAAAAAAAGTTCTGTATAGGGCTTGTATGGTTGTTTTTTTAGCCTTAGCATAACGCCGGATCTGTGGCCCCACTTCTGCTTTCTTTCCCTCCTCCGTCTGCGTCGTCTCCTAGACCCGACAACAATCCACAAAGAGCCCGTTGGTCTCGTTATGTTGTCTGGGATGTTGTGCATGTGATGAAAACCACTCAAAATAGTTTCTGGCTCTGGACACCGATGTCTATAAGGTTCTGATGGGAGTAGCGGATGTTCGCCAAACCGATCGTGCACAAACAAGGAAAAAAAAAAAAAAAGTACAAAAACAACAAAAAAGTGCACTGTAAAGGAGAGCCCTGAGCCGCTGCGCGCCGCCATGCTCCTAGCTTAATCTAGCCTACTTCTGGTAGGCTAGGCACTTTTTATAACTTTTTGGTTAGTACATTAGAAAAATTATTGGTGTTTTGGTAAATTGTGCACATTATACAACCCTTTTTTATTATGAAAAGGTTAAGTAAGTGTTGCAGTGGGAGGTTCGGAACGCATTATGGGTTAGCCTTCACGAACGAATTAAGTTCTTAAGTCAAGGGTCCACTGTATTGCGTATTTAAGTTAGTCAAATTTATAACGAGTCTCCAGAAATCCACCCGCCAATGTACCGTATTTGCGTATATAGTTTCAACACAAAGGCTTCATTTTACCAAACTTCTCCGCAATCACTTCCTGGTTTCCATCAAAAATGCCGGCAGTCTCAAATTCTCACCGATAAACATGATAAACATGATAAATAGACACTTTTAAGGAAATTTAGAAAATTTTGCTTAGAGAAGGGGGTCGGCTTAAATACTGGTCATCGGCAAATACATGTACTGTAGATCCCGGAATACAAGCCGAGAATTTCGTCCAAGATTTTTGGCTTGGAGTTTGGGGTTCGGTTTATACAACGAGTATCATTTCAGATTCAAGATTTCCAGCGCAATGCCGGTTTTGCCGATGAATACGGAAGTAAATAATGACGAAACCACAGAGCCATCTTTCAGATGAAGAAGTAACTTTGCATGCCGGTACTTTAAATTAAATAAAGAATTTATTCAAAAAAGTGTTTTAGTTGTTGATTTTATTAATAAAATTTATAATAAATTATCGGGAAGTTTAAAATAAAATTTTTTATTTTGATTTACAATCCACATCTTGCGTTACGAAACGGATGCGGTCACGTGTATCCGCTTGCGCGATTGTAAACAAACAACCGAGAGCGTTAGTAAGCGTAAGTCGGAGCCCAGATACATGTGTTTGTGGATGTAATTTCGAAACGAAGATGGACATTGTGTGGAAATATCTCCTCCTCCTCCCTTCCTGCAGCCCAAAGATGTCAAATTAAATGGTGAGTACAGTATGAAATTGTTTCTAGAATAGAATGCCTTTTACTGTCACTATACGCATCTACAATGAGATTAAAAGCAGCTCCTTCAGTGCAGAAAAAAGTTCTGTATAGGGCTTGTATGGTTGTTTTTTAGCCTTAGCATAACGCTGTATCTGCGGCCCCGCTTCTGCTTTCTTTCCCTCCTCCGTCTGTATCGTCTCCTAGACCCGATAACAAACCACAGAGAGCCCACTGGTCTCGCTATGTTGTCTGGGATGTTGTGCGTGTGATGAAAAACACTCAAAACAGATGTCTGGCTCTGGACACCGATGTCTATAAGGTTCTGAATGGTGTAGCGGATGTTTGCCAAACCGATCGTGCACAAACAAGGACAAAAAAAAAAGTACAAAAACAACAAAAAAGTGCACTGAAAAGGAGAGCCCTGAGCCGCTGCGCGCCGCCATGCTCCTAGCCTAATCGAAGTAGGTTAGGCACTTTTTAAAACTTTTTGGTTAGTACATTAGAAAAAATATTGGTGTTTTTTATTATGAAAAGGTTAAGTAAGTGTTGTAGTGGGAGGTTTGGAACGCATTAAGGGTTAGCCTTTGCGAACGAATTAAGTTCGTAAGTCAAGGGTCCACTGTATTGTGTATTTAAGTTAATCAAATTTATAACAAGTCTCCGGAAATTCACCCGCCGATGTACCGTATTTGCGTATATAGTTTCAACACAAAGGTTCCAATTTACCAAACTTCTCCGCAATCACTTCGTAGTTTCCATCAAAAATGCCGGCAGTCTCAAATTCTCGCCGATAAACATTATAAATATACCTGAAGAGACACTTTTAAGGAAATTTAGAAAATTTTGCTTGGAGAAGGGGGTCGGCTTAAATACCGGTCATCGGCAAATACATGTAATTTAGTCGGTAGAGAAGGGGATCGGCTAATATACCGGGTCGGCTTGTATTCCGGGATCTACGGTAATTTAGTAGGTAGAGAAGGGGGTTGGCTAATATACCAAGTCGGCTTGTTTTCCGGGATCTACGGTAATCAAAATTCGCAACACTTTGAGTATGTGGAAAAGCCACTCCATGAAACAAAAGGTGATTTCCCTGGCTTGTATTTATTCTTTTTTTTTTTGTTTGTTTGTTTTACTGTTTCTTTTTTATTTCCAATTATTTTTTTTTTCTTACTTCTATGCAAATTCTGCTATGTTCTTCTATGATTTAACATTTATGTACTGTGTCTTTAAATGACAATTCATGTCATGTCTTCTGTGGGTGGAACACCAGCAGATGGGTCCTCCCCTGACTTCACTGTTGCTGGGAACTCCCTCTGGCTGTATGTCTTGAGTCAGAGAGGGGACCTCAGCAGTGGATCATAGATGGTGCCAGGGGTTCATAGTAAATATTGCTATTCATTTGCTTTTTTTAGTACTCGGAAATCTTGATGTGAAACTTTGAGAATGAACTTTGGTTTATGTTTGGTGCAACAAAATATACAGTCTCATGAGATTATTGTGAGTAAAATAGGAAAGAGAGATGATAATGTGCAACAAAAATCATAGTCGAGGACAGGCATGGGCTGTTACTGAAAAGGATCATGTTACCAAAATCACAAATCAAAAAATTAAAGTCACATGAAAATGGAGTCAAAAACCTAGGATTACGTCCTGCTTGAAATTGAAGTTAATTGTCACTAAGATTTGTAAATAACTATAGGAGTATCCATTGAGGTATAGTGAGTGTTGTGACTTCTGCCATATTTATAGCATTGTCTTTCTGACATCAATAACACAGTTGGGCAGTGTCACATGATGCCTCTTGAAACGTCAATAAATAAGGGTAAGATGTTAACAAAATTTAAACTTTGTCAAAGCATGTCAAAATAAAAAACAAACTTCAAATCTGTAGTCATGAACCTAAACATAAACTTCATTTATCTCTCTCTTATGCACTCACTTTATTTGATAGATGTTGGGCTTTGTGGAGTTTTCTTTTTTCATATGCCACAGTAGTGGCCCAGACCTCCTGAAATGCGATACTATTCCCATGATGTATGTATTCTTTTAAAATACAATATTATAACCTCAGAGCAATATTGATGAGAACAGGCCATTCAGCCCAACGTGCTCACTAATGCTGTTCTCAAAATTAAACACTGAGTCGGTACGCAGTTTAGGGATCATTGGAGAAACAAATGAAACAGGACAAAACAAATGAGGAAATTGTAACAGTAAAAATACAGATGCATTAAAATTTGTATTCAGTTATGTAAAATTTAATAATGCGAGCTGTAGGATTTCACACATGTGAGTCTCTGCTCTCATTATCCACTAACATCTTTTCAGCAAGTGATATGTCTTCCTTTGTCTCTGGTAAGATTTTATGGTTTCCTCCAAGTAAAATAAATTGTTTCCGGTATTATTCATATATTCGTCTCATCCATCCATCCATCCATCCATTCCCATAATAACGAGCTGTACAGGCGGTGTGCAGAAAAGGTGAGGCCTGAGAAAGAGAGCACAGCTAATGTCATCAGGAAGGAACCCGTTCGCAGCGTTCAGAAGCAGTCTGTGTGTGGCTGAGATGAGGACTTCTCTTTGTTACATGTGAGTCAATGTCTTGCACCCCAAAACATGAGGTTGAGTCTCAGTCCTTTAGCAAAACCAACTTTATTCCCCTTGAAACAGGAACAGCCCAGTTATTTATTGTAGCAGGATCTATCACTCTCCTATACACAGACACAGCAGTTAGGCAGGGTCATGGCCAAGTAATAATGTTCCCTGCATTTATAATGTTCCTTGCATCACCCTTCGACCACAGGTGCTTATAGTGCGACCACGATCAGCTTGGAGTTGTTTCCATGGCATTCTGCTGCAGCGCTGTGAGCCTGCAGTTACCCCAGCAATGGACAAGCAATCTTCCACAGATTGGGGGGGAGGGCCTAAAAGATTTCAGAAACCTCACATCTTATTAACACACGCTGCAAGCAGATGACTTCAAAGCCAAATGTTGGGAGTCTGCGACTATCCCCTGGCAGTTCACAACAGTGCAAATTTGTAAAATGAGATTCTTCGTGATGCAAGTCCACACCAGTACACTTAGCATGAATTTGCACTGTGGATGTGGTGGAGTGTACTGGTGGTGGTTTGCAGAAAAGCTGAGGGCTGAGAGAAAGCATGAACAAAGCTGACCTCGTCTGGAAGCTCTCCACCTGTAGCGTTCAGCAGAAGTGGTATCTGTGCAGCTAAGATATAAGGAGCTCCCCTAGTATATCATGCTGTACTGGCACTGCTTCTGAGTCAGAAGTCACGGGTTTGTGGCTGACCACCAGAAGTTCACCACGACCCAAATCTCTTAACTGAGATGCTTCGTGGTTTGAGTCGACAGCAACACACCAACTGAGAGCTCCCCACCGCCAGCCATCACACTCCTCTGTACCAGCAGAAGATAACTTAGACACTGGCGAGTTACAATTAGTTGAAGAGCTTTCATATAGCAGGATTTATTTTTACCTCCTCATTATAATCAACTATTCCTAATCCAGCTGCGGGATAAGAAAATCCAGTGAAGAAAACAACAAAGAATCTAAAACTGACGGCAAAATAAAGAACGGATTTAATTTTATTGATGCGCATTACAAATAATGCAACAAACAGGGCCTAGCGACTGCTGCCCATTAAAAGACAAAGAATGAAAAAAATCAGAAACAAGCAAAAAAAATGGATTATGTGATCCCTTTCACATAAGCCTTTCTGAATATTTTATTGAGGCGGTTGCAGTTTTCATTCAAGCGAATCCAGATAAAGATAATTAGCATTTTAACAAATATAAATGATTTTACTTTGAGGGCTTTGCTTGCCTATATTGTGGGAATAGATGCAAAGAATCTCTTGTAATGAAGTCAGCCATTTGATATAAAGCAGCTTTATGAGGAGACAAAGGTCATTACCACGGGCTCACAAGTTGAACCACAACAGTTTGCCTCCCAACAAAATTTCTGGCTTTGCTTAGTTTATTATCTGGCCTTAGTTAAATTACATAGGCAGCAGCAGATGCTGTACTGATGGGGGTGTCGAGGAGGTTTGCCGCTGAAGCTTTCATTTTTAATAAAGGAATAAATACATAAACATCACCCTGCTGGAACCAAGTGACCCACCTCTGTGCTTTTTAACAAAAATGCATCACTTAGACGTTGGTAGAAAATATACAAATTCTTAATGCACGAAGTGGCCTCTCTGCCATCATCACAAATCCCTGGGGGATTAAAATCGGCAGCTTTTGCATAATCTTCTCGGCCGGATTTACACCTTCGAAGAGTGGATTCTTCTGCGCTTTTTTTTTGTTTTTATTGTGTTTTTTTGTTGAATAGGTTGCTCAGGTGATCCCAACTTACTTGTTGGAACTTGGACTCGGCTATGGGAATTCCATTGAAGCCGATGATCAAAGACATGTGAATGGATGTTTGTTGATAACACTTGATTCATCTCATTTTTTGGATTTAAGTGCTCTGTCTGAAACATCAGTCATTGCCATCAAATTTTGACTTATAAAGAAATGAAATATGCAAAATGGTAATACTTTAGAACAGTGACTGCATAATTATGGATTTAGGGATACCTTTTTTGTATTTTTGCCTCCTAAAAACATTACCACTAAAATATACTTTATATTATACTAGCTGCTTGTGGTCAAAAACAACCCAAAGACTATATAGCATCTCTATATATAATCTTCATTTGGATCTTGATCTTTGTTTGTCCGCAAATGAATTAGAAGAAGTACTAGATGGCAGTAGAGAGAAAGCTAAAACATAGGCATTGCATTAAGAATCTCCTCCAGGCTTATACTACTGAAGACTGTAGTACGCCAGTCACACCTCAAAACACAGACATTCAAACTAAACAAATTGTTGTACTTTAAATTAACTAAACAGACCTTCATTTAGATCTTGATCTTTGTTTGTCCGCGAATTCCACGCATGGGTAGACCACCTTCCAGTTTAGTACATTGTTGTTACTCACAGATGTCAACAATGTGCCGGAATAACGAAAGGGGTGGTGGACAGTGTTATGCTGGTTAGCTCCTGAGGCCTGGTTAGAGAATGAGATTGTCGAAGATAAAAGGTATGTGCCTAAGTAACATATGAATGAAAGAAAGACAGTGGGTAAAATGAATGACAACGTAACAGCACGTTCCGGAAATTATTATTGTTACATTGTAGCCGGCGAGTGCTGCGTGTCTCACAGTTGTACCGTGGCTTGCTCACATGTCAGTGAAGTGATCCCTATTTATGCTTTAAAGAGCCTGGATACCTATGTGTCCCCCTTTTATAACCATTGCTCTGTGTATATTGCCTTACTCTTTGGATTGCCACAAAGCAACCTGCGAGATTGGAGAAAGGTTGAGAAGTGATCGTGAGAGCAAACGACAGCGTCGTTAAAACGAGACGGACTGTGAACGGACAGAAGCAGAAATGCTCCTACACCACCACATAATTATGATTAGGACAGTGATTCCGAGTAGGCCATTCCTATCGAATCAATATCCAAGGGTTTTCTTTTGTAATTTTGTTTCCCTTATAAAAAATCATAATGCTGTGCGATGAAGGGCCCAGTTCACGACTGGCAGCCGCGTTTAAACAGGGAGCCCTTCACAAACAACTTTAACACGCGCAACGTAGTTGGGCACACATGGCTAGTTTTACTATATTGGTGAACTTGTAGAGGCGTCAGCTAACTCTTAAGAATTACCCAGGACAGAGGACATGGACCCTCCCTCTGCAGCCAGGACAGGTCATGCATATCTTGTCTGTAATTGAGTGCAGCTATGGCACAAATTGAGCAGGACAGGCTGGTACCTGTCTCAGGCAAAACGTATGGTAACTCGTTGTGTGAATGTACAACGTGCATGTACCACACGGCTGAGTTTGTCTGCTTGGGTTGAATGAGAAGTGAGGTGCATGCAAGTGCCGAAAAAATGTAAACGTGCGTACTGTGCCATCTCACCAAGTGCAAGTCACATTTGTATAAGCTTCTACATCTTCTAAAGAATTCACACCACCTCCAGTGGCTGTGGTTGAATGCGAGCAGAGCAGACTGCTCCATGCACACACATAGACACACACACACACGTCTTCTGTAGTGAGAAGTGAGGTGCTGGCAAGCTCCAAAAATAATTTAAAAGAGCATGCATGCACCATCTAGTGGCTGTGGTTGAGCGTGAGCAGAGCAGACTGCTCCATGCACACACAGGTCTTTCATTTATATGTTGTGGCGGGCAGCCGGGACCCTTACCTGGCTTGGGACACCCTGACCATGGAAGGACCAGGGGAAGGAGTATTTTCAATACCGTTTCTTCCCCGGACCGACAGAGGGCAGCCCCCTTGGCTTCCAGGAGGGCAATGATATATGAGCATGGAAGCTCAACCTGGGGGTGCCTGGATGTTAGCAGGGCCCTATTTGGCAGCACTGCCAGAAGAAGCTCATTGAGAACCTGGACTAATTCTGGGTGCCCTATAAAAGAAACCAGAGTCCGGAGGAGATGGACGAAGCCTGCCTGAGAGGAAGAGGAGGCAGAAGGACAGAGTGAGAGAGAGAAAAGAAGAAGAGCAAAAGACTGGGAATTGTGCTTGGATACTGTGCTGTGGGAAGAGACAAAAGGCTCCCCAACTATAAATAAAATGTGTGCTGTGTGGCAAACTTGTATCTGCCTGTCTGTGTCGGGCTGGGGCAGCTGTACACACCCCAGTGGTCCGTTATATCGCAATAAGGGTTTAAATTACCAATCAATGCAGTCGTTAAAGTGTTACTAATTTACAGTAACTCCGATATGAGGCTCTGGATACTCCATAGGCAAGGAGTGCGCCTTGCTAAATGTGACCTGGTCACACTGGAACTCCTTTTCCTCCTCTGTATTCTGGTCGGTCAGAAGAGTGTCACTTGTGAGCTTGTCATCGTGTTTGAAAATGCCTCTCAAAGGACATACCGTGAAAAACTGAACAGAGTCAGTGGACAACCTAAAAGAAGCCCTTGCATCCTTCTGGATGGTGGGGATTGGGGATGTTGATCCAGACATCAAATTTGAAAAACAGGGAAACTCGTCGTTAACGGTAGCTTTTTTCAGTTTAAAATGATCTCAAAGGTGAAGTCGATATTGTGATTTACTGATTTAGAGTGTGATGGGCAGCCATTACCCGTCCAGGATGCCAGCAGGATGGAGGGCACTACCTTCCCCGGGACACTACAGGGCAGCCCTCCTGTGCAGCTGTGGCACCACAGATTCCCGCAGGGCATGCTGGGATTTGGAGTTGGGCACAGCCCTGTTGGGTTCTGTGGGGGCTGCCAGGGGGAGCTGCAGAGCGAGCCTTACATTGAGCTTTCATCACACCTGGGGATGATTACAGGTCTGATAAATGAGCTACCTGGGATACTCCCAGGGCCAGCTTAAAAGGAGCCGTCTCGCTCTATTCAGGGAGGCAGAGTCAGGTGGAAGAGGACAAAGCTTGCGAGGAGAAGTGGAGGAGGAAGTGACTTGAAGATGAGAGATGAGAAGAAACAATAGAATGTGTATTTGGTGCTGCTTAATTATACTGTGCTGCTCTGGGGAGTGTGGAAAAAGTGCTTCCCAGCTCTGAAATAAAAGCTGTTGTGTATTGCAAATTGTGTCTCTGCCTGTCTGTGTTGGTTTAGGGTGGCTGGACGCGCCCCTGGTTTCCACAATAGAAAGTGATGCATGTTTTTATATCTTTAGGCGATTAATTCTTTGTATATGTGTATCGGACAGTCCTCTTTTTTTTTTTTTTTACACTTGCAACTGGTTCTTAATACTGCGGCAACATTGACTGGCACAAAAACCAGCAGTCTCATCACTCTGGTTTTAGCTTCCCTTCACTGGCTCTCAATTCACTTTAGGATTCATTTCATATTTCTCCTTTTTGTCTTTAAATTTTTTTAATGGGTTGGCTACACCCTTATGCTGCTGACCTGCTCTTTCCCCCCATTCAACTGATAAGAGCCTCATTTATAAAGTTTGCGTACGCACAATAAGAGGCTGGAAATGTGCGTACAAAGCTTGACGCAAAAAGTTGCGTATGTTTATGGCAACTCTGACCTGTGTGTACATAACATAAACTGGGAAATGATGACGCCTTTGATTAAGTAGGGAAATGCCGTTATATCAGATAAAAGATGATTCACACACATAATAAATCACCAAGCCGTAATTTGTGTTCCTGTGACAAATGTCGTCGTCGTCTTCTTCTTCTTCTTTCGGCTGCTCCCGTTAGGGGTTGCCACAGCAGATCATCTGTCCGCATATGGATTTGGCAAAATTTTACACCAGATGCTCTTCCTGACGTAGCCCTCTCCATTTATCTGGGCTATGGGACCGGCACGAAGAAACACACTGGTTTGTGCATCCTTTGTGGCTGGGTTCCCTGTGACAAATATATTACTCCTCAAAAACGATGAATATGATGCACTGACTGTATTTCAGTTCCCTTTTACACTGGGCCAATGCTACCTACTGAACTGCTTTTTTGTTTTTTTTTGTTTTTTGCCAGTCTTGTCAGTGAACTGGCTCTCAGATCAGGAAAATTTCGGCCAAGCTACATTCCATCATGCAATCGATCAGCGAGACACTGCATCCAGTTTGTGTATGATGTGGGTGCACATACATAAAACATGACATACAATGTAGAGAGAAGTCAAGCAAAATGACATATTTTATTGAGTAACTAAAAAGATTACAATATACAAGCTTTCAAGGCAACTCGGTTCCCTTCTTCAGGCAAGAAATTTACAGCAGTGTCCATTTCTGCTAACGTAATCAGAGCTTTTTACTGCACTCGTATTGCTATAAAGGCACCTAGTAAGAATGAAGCTGCTTTTGCTAACTGTAAGCTTTCACAGTCCAGTAATGCACCAGTCATCTGTGATGCCATGAGGTGGCTGAGAGATGTTCTGTTTTCCTGGCTTAAGTCTGCCCATAATTCATTTATTGGGAGGCAAAGTGGCTTTGATAGACGTGATGGTGCTGTACACGGTGGCTGACTTGTTGGTAAGGTAACAGGATAACTCCTCAGTGTTTCATTTGGCCTGTACTATTCATTGTTACAGCAATCACGTCATTACATGTGCCAGGCTCAGACACTGGCACCTTGCGCCTCTCTCTGACCCCCAGAATGCAGAGGAGAGGCGCGTTATAATACAGCTCATGATATTGTGCTCTCAATTATGAAGCAGCCAGATACTCCTACATGCAGCTGGTGAGGTAATAGTGGAGAAACTCGATCAGCCAATGAAGTTCTGCGGCATCATTTTTTGCATATGTATGAGGTTGATTAGCATGCTCCATATATGGATATTTCAGGGCAGCATTTGATGTGAGCTCCTGGATGCATACTTACAAGGTGATTGTGATTTATAAAGGGTAAATTGCATAGAAAGGTGCATTATAAATCAAATGTTTTTGTTTGTTTGATTGGGTGAGACAAGGATGGACAGGATTAGAAATGAGGACATCAGAGGGCAAGCTCACTTTGGAAAGTTGGGAGATAAAGTCAGAGAGGCAAGATTGCGTTGGTTTGGACATGTGCAGAGGAGAGATGCTGGGTGTATTGGGAAAAGGACGCTAAGGTAAGAGGAAGGCCTTGGATGAGGTTTATGGATGTAGTGAGAGAGGACATGCAGGTGACAGGTGTGACAGAGCAAGATGTTCTGGACAGGAAGATATGGAACAAGATGATCTGCTGTGGCAACCCCAAATGGGAGCAGCCGACAGAAGAAGTTTGTTTTAGTATATGCATTTTCCTGACTTGTGCATGTTCTCACATTCAAAGTCACACAAAGCTTTATAAATGAAGCCCCAGGTCATTGCAGTCATCACGTCCACTGTTGTTAGATATGCCTCAATCCCGGCTAAAACATAAGAGCCTCACATAAGGTGTTTTTGCAGTAGCTGCCCCAAGATTGGGGAACAGTGTACCCCTCAATCTTAGAGCTGCTCCTTCTATTACTGTTTTTAAATGTAGAATCAAAGCTCATTTTTCATTAGCTTTTAAGTCTGTCTGGATGCTTCATTTTTTATTTTATACTTTTCTTTTGTCTCATGTGTCAATGCTATTGATCATATAGTTTGTAACTTTCTTCTCCTTTTCCTTGCCTTTTACCATTTACACGTACAGCACTTTGGCTAATGCAATGGTGCTTTTGAACGCGCTATGTAAGTATTTGCTTGGTTGCTTGTCAGTTAGCAGGTCGCTACCTAAACTTGATGTATTACTTGGTTTTCTGAGGGAGTCTTTCCAGGGCAAGGACGTCATTTATTAGCGGTCACTCGCAGAATGAGGTAATAGATGGGCAATGAGGAAGCTCCGCCCTGAAGGCAGTTAAGTGAGTTAATATGAATGTATAAATGTCCTTACAAAGGTTAGTGTTTAATATTAAATATTCAAATAGAAATAATTGTGCTTTACAAGTAGGTAATAAAAAGAACATCAATAACATTTTAGTGTAAGTACTGCAAAACTACATCTATTACTCGGTTACTCTTAAGAAACAAGACCTGACCTAACCAAAGGCTTCTTTCAGTGTTAATAACAGTTACAAAGCATCAGGAAGGTAGCTAATCATCTCTGCAAGACAGCCACCTAAACTATCTTGATTTAGGAGTGATTACAAGTGGCTTAAGTAAGAATAAAGCGTACTTCAGTGTAAGACTTCCTATTCATTAGTAATTTTACCAGAATATTAAATGCCACATTGCACAGAGATGCATAACAACTTTACTGATGCTTTAAAGCATAATCCAGTTGATTTTGCAACTTCCGTCATCGCGCTAAGAATCATAGTTCACTTGCAAGAGCGATATATTCGCGCTAATCGGAGACAGAGGCTGTGGGCCAAAGGTAGGGGGAAGCGTGATGTCAGGAGTGGAGAGTCGGTCTATCTCTGTGTTTTGGAGCATAACTTGCCTCCGCTTAGAGAGCGATACCTTTTTGTTTATCGATTTTTAACATTTGTCCTGTTTCACTACTACGCGGGCAGAGCTGCGGGGAAGAGCTAGTTAGGACTAAAAGAAGCCTTTAACAAGGTCTTGTTATACAGTATAAGAGTAAATGACTAAAATGAGGGGGGGACGACAAAAATAGCGCAAATATTTCCCAGTTTTAATCATCCTCAAAATACTATCCCTGAGATGCAATACACTTGTCCCACCACTTTTTCCATTGTTCAAAACTGCTCTGAAACTGATAGCCTTCAGTGCCTCCATCATTTCCTTCTTGACCTCCTCTACATCCTGAAAACGCTTTCCTTTAAGGTCCCTCTTCATTTTTGGAAATAAGAAAAAAGCGCAGGGTGCAAGGTCCAGGGAGTGGAGGGGGGGCGCATGGTAACCATTGTCATCTCGTTTTTCACGCTCAATGCCGTGTGGATGGAAGCGTTAGCATGATGCAGAATCCACTCGCCTGATCGCTGAGCTCCGCAGCTGACACGGTCTTGCCATTCTTTTTCCTTACTGTTTAGTCCACCCTCCTTTACTGATTTATATAAAGGAGAGTTGGGATCCGAGAGTCTGTGTTTGTAGAAGGATGGAGAGCTAAGGCGGGTGGGGGATTCACGTGATCATCTCCCCTCCCGTTCACTTCATTTCATTTCGCTCCGAGCTGAGCTCCGCAGCTGACGCGGTCTTGCCGTTCTTTTTCCTTAGTGTTTAATCCTCTCTCCTTTACTGTTTACTAGACGCAGTACGTACTGAATAGTATTTTTTCCTTTAGTGTTTCTACTTAGTGTTTCTTAGTGTTTAGTAGACGCGGTGTGCCGGTGTTCCCGGCGGTGTTGCGGTTTACTGTTACTTTTTTCTTCATTTTTGTACTTTAGTGTTTAGTAGACTTTTACTTTATCTCATTTACTCTTGTTTTTTACTGTTGTTCCCGGCACTGTTGCCCTTTTATACTTTATCTCATTTAGTGTTTGGTAGACTTTTACTTTCTCATTTACTGTTGTTCCCGGTGGTGTTGCCGTTTTTCCCGTTTCTATTTTTTATGTACCATGTTCACAAATTAGTCATAGAGAAAATTTATATATTTTGGCTCCAGGAGGACAAACCAAAAATGTTGTATATAAAGAAGGTCTATAAGTCGCATGTAGATACATAATTATTCCAACTGCAGCAAAGCGCACGTGGTCTGCTAGTTCAGCATTAAGTATCTCTTTTATCCAGTGAACAATAAATGATATAGCATCCTCAGTTCGGACAAACTCAGGGTCATGTGATGGGGAAAGTCTGGATTTCAGGTGACCCAAGATTAGTCTCACGAAGCTCTTCATGAGGACCGATGTGAGTGTTATAAGGCGATAGCCATTGGTGCTAGAGGCAGAGGACTTTTCCACTGCTATAATGATGGTAGTTTTAATGCACTTGGGGGTGACCGCCTGCTTTGGAAAAATATTGAAAATGTCTGTGAAGATAGCTGTCAGCTGATTTGCACGTTCTCTGACCACATGACTAGGTATGTTGTCTAGTCCATGCATAGCACATGCATACGCACGCTCTGGGATGTCCGGTTAATTTTTTTAATTGTGCACAGCCACAAACCTCTCTGACAAAACACAAGTGGTTTGTCCCACTTGATTGGCTTAATTAGTTATTAAATGTAGGATGAAATGCCTTTATCATCCATTACTCTCTTCAGATATTTCCACTGCTCTATGATGCCAGGAGACCAGAAGAAGTGGAATCAAAGGCAGGTCAGTGGTGGGCATAGGGTTCCTCTTCTATGTCAAAGTCCTATTGATTGCAAGGAAAAAGACAACCACAAAAATCACAGTCAGACCTCAAAATCTTTCCCTGGCATTTCTGTAAATCAGTCTTTATAAGGTGTGAGACAGGACATGCCCACATATATGACAAGTGAGCAATTTTCAAAAGATTTTCGATTCTCGATCTACTGGTTATTCTTTCTTTGCATTATTTTATAATTGTCAGAAATGTATAAAAATATGTAATGCTCTGCATAAGCAGAAGACAGATTTCACATATATCTTTGATTCCTCACATTTTACCAGTTAAAAGGTGGCCAGTAAATTCTGCATCCTCTGTGAAATTGACTCCATTATTCCTGACATCATTTCAGTATTAACTTAGTCTCCGGAGGCGATTCATATTTTAAAACCTAATAGCAGAGTGATGGCAGTGCCGCTCTGCTTACACGATTACATAACAATGTAAGTTAAAAAAAGTCACAACAGTGGATTATCTAATTGTCATCACAGTCAAGATTTTGACAGAGAGGTGGGAAGATGTAAGAAAGTAAATCAGGTGTCAGAACTTAAATGGCTGCTTATTTTGAAGTAATCCCCAGTGTACAACAATACATTTGTTATATATATTAAAATTATATATATATATATATATATATATATATATATATATATATATATATATATACACAGTTTCTTTTAACTTGTTTCTCTGTCCATGTCTTTAATTAAAGTGACATTTACTCAGTGCCATATCCATGCTCAAGACTTTTTCATTCTGACCGCCAGGTATCTTCCTTTTGTTTTCCACCTTGGCCATCTCTTAAATTAGCTGTTTTTTTATTTATTTAAGACAACGTTTCCAGCATTACTAAGCAAGACGAGAACAGCCTCCATATAATAAAAAAAAGCAAGCTGCAGACACTTCAAATGTCTTCTCAACCTGCTCATTGAGCTCAATCATCTACATCTTAGGGAGAAAGCCAGCAGGGCATGGAGCCCAAAATAAATCACAGCTGAAAGCGTTAGATGACTGGAATCACTATGAAGCATGCAGTTCTAATCCCTAATCTAGGAAAATGGACAACAATGGGAACAGGTCTGATGCTGGAGATTTCACTGTGGAAAAGTCATTCTGTTTACAATGCCACTTCTATGGAAGAAAATTATGAATACAGACACCTCCACCGGAATGCCCTGATTTAAGCAATAAAATACAGGCAGTTGTTATTCTTTATCTAAATCTCCAAAGAGGTAACAAGTGCAATACACGTTAGCCACATGTTACAAAGAAAAAAGTGTCTTCTGCGCTATATTTATACAATTCATTGATTAGGTCACTACTCAAAAAAGGAATTCATTACATAATCAGAAAACATTTAACATGATTGGTCACGCCGAGTTGGTAATGGGACTTCCAGATGTTGATACCTTAGATGACCACAATTTGATTGTAAGTCCTGTTTGTTTAGGATGTACTTGACTTTTTGAATATATTATCCATCCATCCATTTTCCAACCCGCTGAATCCGAACACAGGGTCACGGGGGTCTGCTGGAGCCAACACAGTGCACAAGGCAGGAATCAATCCCGGGCAGGGTGCCAACCCACCGCAGGATATGAATATATTATTTTTACTCTTATTTTAGGAGATATTTGAGTTTCTCCACATACACCTTGTTTCTCATGGTTTTAAAGAAAAGAACAATGGCTTACAAGTATAGATATATATTATGGTCCAGCTGGGTACAAAAACAGGAAACTTAGTACTATAGAAGAATGGTTATGCCATAAATATAACATATTTCTCTTAAGGGGTTATCTAAAATAACAAGAAATACATTTATCATAGTGAATAATAAAATAACAGCATCAGCTTTTAAGCATAAGCTCAGAAATATGAGACTCAGACACATGCCAAGTGCACATTGGACCAGGATTCATTTTCAATTCTTACACTTCAAAGCACACTAGTGACCAAATAAACACAACATACACAAAAAGCAATTACAACAAGCATTTTATACACATTTAAATGTAAATTTAAGAATCTTTCAGCATTAGTTAGCTAAAGTGCTCTTAGTGCTTTGGCCATTGTCTTCTCTAGGTGCTGTCAGAGAGTGAAGTAATTTGGAGTGCAGAAGGCTATGCAGAGCTGCAGAAGTCCCAGGGATGAGCAGGCTGTGACGTTGAGGGTCTCACCATGCCGATCAGTCTGTTGGCCTTCTGAATGGCTGTAGTGTAAAGAGACGTGAGGCAACAGCAGATGCCACACACATGTATCCCTAGCACTGAAAATGACACTTCTGAACAAGTTAAATCTTTAATATTTACAGGGGACAATAGTAAAAACTAGCCATCCCCTGCGGCTCCACTCGCGTAGTAGTGAAACAGGGCAGCGAGAAGGGTCCTGCCCGGCACCCCACTCCTGACGTCATGCTTCCCGCCTCCCCTCGGCCTGCAGCCTCTGTCGTGGATTAGCATGAATATATCACTCCTGCAAGTGAGCTGTGATTCTTAGCACGATAAGAGAAGTCGCAAAATCAACCGGAATGTTCAAGCAAATTATCGAAAAAAACTCAAACTAAACCCGTTAAGTAGTTCTCTCGTGAAACGCGGACAGACAGACGTTGGATTTTATATATATATATATATAGAGATGAGTGCTTACCTTCGTGAGTCTGACTTTTTCCATTTCGAGAAGCTTCTCACACCTACACATCTGCATAAACAGGCTGGCTGTATTTGAATGAATTTTTCTGGCCAAGTGCAGGTGTATTAATGGAAGGGCTTACAAAAATTGGCTTGTGGGAATTTAATGTACTTTGTGTGCTAGCTATGCTACCTGCCTAAAGTGGGTTGAAATCCAAATATTCAACACAGACCTCATTGTTAATGTTTGCAGTGCACCAGGTAAATAGGTGGGTAGATATGTGGGTAGATAGATATTTTTAGTATAGTTGGCAGTATAACACAGAGAGAAAGATTCATAGAGAGAGAGAGATATACATTTATTATCATTGCACAAAGTACAACAAAATGAATTGCTAGTCTTAATGGTAAATTCACAAATTAAAAGAACAATTAACAATATATATGTAACAATATATATATGTATATACATATACACACAAACAATCATAAATTATACATACTGTATGCACATGCATGCTTGTACACCGTGATAGATGGCCGGGGACTTTGCCCAGCTGGGATTCCCTTTTGAGGAGAGGACCCGGGAAGTGGACATATCACCAGCAGTACCTCACCCGGGACACAAGAGGGTTTACATCACCACCAGGGGGCACTTGGACAGCTCCAGAGCCGTGGTCTGCAGCACTTCTGCCACACCCGGAAGTGCTGCCAGAAGAGGAGCCAGATTTCTATGCCGCACTTCCGCCACATCTGGAAAGGCCTCCTGAAACTTGATCGAGGAGCACCTGGAGCACTTCCAGCTGCGATATATCGAGGCCACCTCACTCCAGCAAGCGAGCTGGAGTTGGGTGGAGGAGGACGGAGCTTGCGAGAGGGGAGTGGAGGCAGTAGAAGGAGAGAAAGAGAAAGAGAGGACTCTGGGTCTTTACTGGTGATTTGTGCACTGTGTGTTGTGCAAGAACAAAATAAATGTGTGTGTTCTGGACATTGTTGGTCTGTGTGTCTCTCTGTAGCTGGGCTAATCTTCTACAACCCATTTAAAAATACTAATAAGGTATTGCACCATTGGTTATTGCAGATAAATAAAAAAAATTATCAATGAAATTTAAACATGTGCGCCATGTTCTATTAGTATTATAGTGCTTGATCAAAACAGATTATTGTTGGTTCGATTTAGGATGTTGAGTTCATGTATAGCTGTGGGATAAAAACTGTTCTTAAATCTGTTAGTCCTTGCTATAATATACCTATGGCAACTGCCCGAGGGCAGCAGGTCAAATAGATGGTGTCTGTCCCGGGTGGGATTCTTCTTTTAGTGTTTTGGTTGCTCAGCTGAAACAGTGACTGCTGAATAGATTCTCCAGTGAGGGCACAGACCAGCCAATAATCGTTTATGTAGGCAAGTAATGCAATGTGCATGTCTGATATAAGCCTTTGGGTATGGGAGTTATAAAAGTGTTGTTAATATTTCTGATGTGCCATCTACTGGAAAAAAAAATCAATACATTTTATTACCAAAATGTTTGTGGTGTGCCACCTGTTGGAATGACAGACACACACTACCAGTCAAAAGTTTTAGAATGCCTCTGTTTTTCTTCAAATGTAATCACTTGAAATGCAATGTTTGATCTAAAATACTGGAAAGGTAAGCAGTAATATTGTCCAAGTAGCACTTCAGAAGGTGTACTAACACAGTCTGTTCCAACTCTGTTGTAAGACAGATAGAGGGTTTTTAAGTAATCGACAGAAGTTGGGACACCTGTGCAAATTGTTTGTTTGAAATTGCAAGGCTTAATTAACTTTATTTGCTGCAGAACATCTGTAGATTGTAGTCAATTAGTTGTTTCCTGAAGAAGGCCCATTTGCAATATTCTGATATTTCCCTTTTTTTGTTAACCTAAGCTTTACATTTAAACCTCTGGCATTTTAATGCTTACCTTTACACCATTTTAGGCCAATCATTGCATTTAAACTAATTAAATATGAGCTCTTAAAATGTTTGACTAGTAGTGTAGCGACTGGATAGACCCACAGACATTTATCCTTTTATCAAAGTGGATCATATGCCTGTTGCAGTGTATGATTTTAGTTTGGTTGTCATTTTGAGTTAGTTTGTGTGTTACGTGTGTTTTATTGTGTTAAGACCTGGCAAGATTTGTAAAGTATGTGCATCCCCCTCAACCTGACAGAATGGTTGCACTTAGACTCCAAGGGAGGATAGGTAGACAAGTAATTGCATTCCCCTTGTAAGGATGGCATTTGTCATGGGCAAGGGTTGATCAAATGAAGCGCAGGATGCATCGAAGGAGTTTGCCAGTTGGAGAAAAGTCTGGCAGCTCAGTGATTGGCTCTAAGGTGTAGACTGTGAATTTACCTGTATGAGCCAAGTTAGGATCCTGATTTGTTTTCTAGAGGAGCTTCAATATTCTGTTTTGGGGTGAAAAAGTGTCAAACTGGGGTGTCTGGTCGCCTTATTCTTGTGTGCCTTGTAAAAATGTACATAAATTTGATCTCCTGGTTGCCCATGGAATGTTGTATGCACGTGAAATTGAAGTCCCAGTGCCCCATGGAGTATCATGTGCCTTCTCAAAATGCACATAAAATCAAAGTACTGGTCCCACATGGGGTATTGTGCGCCTTGTAATGCACATGTAATCAAAGTTTATCTCCTGTCACATCCCAGCCACCTAAAAACTGGACAAATAGAACAATGTGTTCAATTCAGGGATGCTAGGCATGAAACAGGGCACAATGCATAAAAACACAATGTCTAGTCAAGCAAGGGGGGATGCATAGCGTGAAATTGGGACTGTCCCAGTCTGCTCACCCTATTCTTTGGATAGTGAGAAAAGTGCAATATAAATGTAAAGCATTATTATTTATTATTCTTTCAGCATCAGTCTAATGTTTGACCAAGTACAGTTGAAGAAAAAATAGTTAGAAGAATGAGTATCACAAAGAACAAAACTAAAAAAAGATATAGAAACTCAAGCTTGGTGATCACATTAATTCTAACAAATGTTTGCCTATTTTCAGTATTTAGAACATTTTTGAAAATTTGAACAACTAACAACATTTAACAGTAAACCTTTCCAGCGAGTCCAGAGTTGCAACCTGTCATCGTTTTGTTAAGTCACATCGGTTTGCAGCAGTGATTTCACTGGAACACAGCTGTCACATGAAACGCCTTCTTGCCCCTACTGATGACGTCCCTTGCCCCACCCCTTGATTCTGATTGTTCATTTGATTTGTCAGGATATAATGCACGCTCATGGAAATGAAATGCAAAAGAGCTCCAAACAGACACTGAGTAAAATGTAATGAATTTGCTTTGTTACTGTGACAGATAGAGGGCGCTGCTGTCCCCTTGAACCCTCAGACCAGACACCAGGTAAAAGTCCAATAATTAAATTTATTTGAACTATAATGTGCACAAGGCACCCTCCACTCCACTATACTCATAAACAATAATAATACTCCAATAACAATACTACAAACCCTCCACTCCCAGACACGTTGTTCCCTTCTTCCCAACTCAGCTTGTCCATCTGGGATTTCCCAGAGTCCTTTATAGTCCTTAACCCAGAAGTGCTTCTGAGCCCTCAGTCCATATGATTATCCAGCACTTCCGGGTCAGGTGAAAACTCCTTTTCTTCCTCAGCCCAGAAGTACTATTTCTTCCGTCCTCGTGACATGGAAGTACTTCCGGGCTAAACGGGGAGTAGAAATCCTTGAGCCTCCCTGCAGCATCCTCCGGTGGCCCCCATGGTATCCAGCAGGGCTGTGAAGGAAAACTCCATTGTCCATGATGCCCTGCTGGAATTCGGGGCATCTCCATGCTGCAGGGAGGGCTCCATCTGGCGGCCTGGGGGTATTGGCCGGGATGAATGGCCGGCCATATCACACTACTAATTAAGGCACATGGAGTGTTTGGTGTAATGGATGTGAATTTAAATAAAATACGCCTGTGTATTGCATTTCAGATTGGCACGAATGTTGTGTGTCATGTTGAAAAGCAATTAATCATTGGATTGATTTCTTTTTAATCATGTCCAAAAAGATTGTGTTAAAATGAATGTGTTTTAGAGGTTGGATTGTGTATAAAATTTGGGCATGGATAGTCTTCCTCGTGGAATAACAATTACCGTGTTAAACATAGCACTATTTATTTTGTGTTTTTACACTCTTGGAATTATAATTACTATTTTTTTGCAAATTATAACCCATCATGTAAGCATTATGCTGTATTGACATTTACAGCTTTAGAGATTTCTGATAAATTTGCAAATACTAAGTAAATGCATATCCATTTCTTCCAGTGTACTGTCCAATTTTCAATGTACAGCAGCTTTTTGACTCCATCAGTCCATCTTATTTCATTCTGACCAATGGATTTCAACAGAACAAGGGCTGTTCTAATCAGAAGTAGTAAATGCACACGTGCCTGGTAACACTAGTTAGAGGAAATTTCATTGGTGTTTACTGGACCAAAGAGGCTGAGATTTAAAATCAGCCTTGGATAGTATTAGAGGTGAGAACCTGCACTCGTCATCAGCCGTAGATATCCTGGGATGTGAGGTGATGAAAGTCTTGCAAATGAGCAACTCCGAGCCGTGATCCCATAGCATTTACTGAAACTGCATAAAAAGTGTATGCCAACCAAACGTATCAACAGAGGTGAATTTAAACTATCAACGTTTTAGCTCTGAAACCCTAAAAATAAGAAAAGCAAGCAGAAACATGTCTTTGTTCTTGGCAGTAAAAATAAATCTCTTGTAGTCTGCGTCACTTGCTTTCCGTTAATTAACTTGGAAGAGCCTCGTGCATCGATTGTCTGTTTGCTGCATCATGAGATTGAATGCTTTTAGTTTTGCGTACACAGAATGCAACACTTCAAGGAGGTTTTTGAAAGCTGGTCTGAAGAAGAACCGACTGTAAAATACATAACAATCCAACAGCTTTAAAATATTTTATAGCTTTCTTATTCAAGGTTTATGCCTCTGTACAGTATAAGGAAACGTGTAGAAAGGAACTGCTGACCTGGGAAAATATGACAAACCGGGTATGTCTGCTGCAGTATTCTGTAACTACTGGGGGTCAAAGTCCTAGCAAAGAATTTAAGTGTTTATGAAATAGTGACATTATAAGTACATTTCACAGCTGTGGGGGTCACAGCCAGTCCTAGGAGTGCTGGGAGCAAGGCAGAGACCCTGAATTGGGTGCCCTTCAATTGCAGAGCTAATTCATGCACAAGCCCATGGGGACAACTTAAAATTTCAAATGAACCTAATGTAAAAGTGTTTGGGCTATAGGAGGACATGGAAGAACAATTAAACACTGCATACTGTAGACAATGACTAGAACCAGGACTCAAACCCACTGTCCTGGAACTGTGAGGCAGCAGAATTAACTTAGTGCAACTTAGAGATTAAGGAGAAGAATGCCACGCTGTTTAGTAGATTTAGGAGGCATTAGAAGGCTACCGGTCCAGAGGTATGGTCAGAATCATTCATGTCTTTTATTAATGTACATTTCAACTGCTTATTGTATCATTATTAATTCAATATATTTACACTGTAATAAACACACACAAAGTCGCATAAAGGTTTGGGGTTTTCCAGCCCCGTATACTGTACAGTTTTCAGAAAACAAAGTGGTCAGTGATATGACTTTTCACCATTACAACAGACAGAAAGCATATGATGGAGGGACCATTTATGGGGTGAGACCGGAAACTGGCGAATGGAATGCTGGGAAGGAACCGAGGTGCTGTATGGGAGCCATGACGTCATCAGGAGGGGACCAGAGGAAAGGATGAAATGCGGAAGTGGTAGCGCGTGGTTTAGGGAATCCGTGCAAAGTTATGGCAGCGTTGCTTCTGCCTTTCTGTGAACACAAAAAAAAAGAAATTAGTTCCTCGTCTTTGTCCCTTGGCACGATATTTTACGTTGCTCATCGGGTCTTTACGCGGCTCCCTATGCGCGCATGCGTGACAACACTTAGCGGCCACTTTATTAGGTACACCTGTTCAACTGCTTGTTAATACAAATATTTAATCAGCCAATCACGTTGCAGCAACTCAATGCATTTTGGCCTGTAGACATTGTCAAGATGAGCTGCTGAAGTTCAAGCCAAACATCGGAATAGTGAAGAAAGGTGATTAAAGTGACTTTGAACGTGGCATGGTTGTTGGTGCCAGATGGGCTGGTCTGCTCATCTACAGGGATTTTCATGCACAACCATCTCATTATATAGAGAATGAATAAAAAAGGGAAAATATCCAGTGAGCGGCAGTTCTCTGGGCAAAAATGCCTTGTTGATGCCAGAGGTCAGAGGAGAATGGCCAGACGGGTTTGAGCTGATGGAAAGACAACAGTAACTCAAATATGCACTCATTAAACCCGAGATATGCAGAACAGCATCTCTGAACATACAACACGTCAAACCTTAAAGCGGATGGGCGACAGGAGACCACACCGGGTGCCACTCCTATCAGCTAAGAACAGGCAGCTGAGGGTAGAATTTACACAAAATTGAATTCACCGCAAGAATTCTGCAAAATGACATACGTTTCGCATTTAGTGACATTTTCGCTGTTCACGTCAGAAGAAAGGTGTTTATTTTCTGTCTTGAAGCATTAACTCCACATATGCCTGTATCTCATTTAGTATTTAAATAAAGTGATGTGTAATGGAAAAAAAAACAAAACACCAGAAGTGTGCATATCGTCAGCTAGGATAAGGCTGCTGGCAGCAGTGCGTTTCTGTACATACTGAGTATTCTTGTATAGAAAATACAGTAATGTGTACGATGGTGTGTTTTAGTGATTCTTTGTATATAAAATGTCATGTCACATTTTTAAACCCCGTTTTGCACTCCTCTTTGGGGATATGAACAAAAGGCATCGATAAAATTGACGTTAGTGGTGTTATACATATTGCATACTTTATGCAGTTGCAGTAGAGAACACAGCAAAAGGTGGACGTGTGAAAGAGGCTTTAGGGAGCACTGTTCCTTGTTTTTCACCAAAAGAAGTAACTTTTTAATGAGTTTTGCAATTGTGAAATCACCTGTGAAAAGAATTTCAGTGCCATTTTCATCAAATTGCATACGATCTGAAACTTACCTGTTTCGCTCATCACTGCTTTATAGCTCTAATCTCAAAAAAGAAACATATTACTAAAACAAAAAATAAAGCTCACGGTATCTAAATTTCAAATTATCTCTGAGTTAGCTTCTTTTTATTCTCCTCCAGGGATCACACATTTCTCCAGGTCTTAATGGCTGACTGACTCACTTTTCAATCTCTCCCTTTATCTTCTCCTTTCATCAGCCCTGTTTTGTTCCCCCTTTCCCTTCTGTTTAGGTTAACTGCTCTTCTCTTTTCAGACTATACAGCCGATACATTGCATTTTCAACCTTTTTTCCTTTTCAGTGTGGAAATAATAACCTTTACTTTGAAATGCTTTTTATATGGGAATGGTTTTTAAAAGATTTTGTATGATTTGTGTTCTATTAGCTGGCTAAGTCTGTACATTTACAAGTTTCTCATTGGCTGCTTACTCTGATCATGTGTCTTAATCCTCTTCACCGCTCCTTTGTGAGATGGTGTGTGTGTGTGTCTTGCTGTTTGAAGCTGCTGCATGACTGAGTGCCAAATAATGCACAAGTGTAGCTTTCCTAATTTTGGAAAGAGGGACGTATAACAACTAAAGACGTGCATGTCCTGCAGGTGATTACTTTCAACTCAAGTAACACAACCAGGAATACATTTAGTTAGCACATTCTCTTGGTTTATCCTAACTACAAGGTGGCAAAAAATATATGTCTGAGAACCAACAATATGAGCAATGATTTACTTAGGCAATGTTTCACTCTGTAGACATCACCAATGGATACAATTGGCGTAGTCAGCAGGATTATTGCTAAATTATTAGCCATGATGATTTTTTCTTTAAATAGGCGCTTCAGATGATATTGGCATGAGAGGGACCAGCTTCATGTGGGTAGTAGTCCATGGACACTCACAGCTGTGAGCCAATGGAGAGAATTTCTTTGACTCACATGGAAGGAGCAGAATGTGCACATCATCTTTCATGGTTTGGTGGCATCTTGTCCTGAATAACTGAGGTTTCACACAGTGGTACTATTTTGTGTAAATAAATGACATATTCCAGTGAACTCTTTTCTTCAGCAAGATTTGCTTTTACATAGGTCTATCCTGCTAGTGAAAATCACTGTCCTGTAACAAAGGTGGACTTGGTGCAGCACTTAAGTCCAATTCTGCTATAGGGTTTTTTCACTTGTAATGCTCCATTAGTGGGTAGAGGGGCTACTCCAGCCTTTTTTATGGGCTGCACCTTAGGCAATAGGAGTTCTGTTACAGAGCAGAAGCTAAACTCAGTTTTAGGTAACATTCAGACTGGACATCAGATTTGATTAGATTATAATTTATTTGTTCCAAATTTTGTGGACATTTTGCTATTTGTTTCTTGTTTGCACTTTGACCTGAACCATGTGGTTAATAAATTGAGCAAAGCCTTGTCCATCAAGGTTGGCAAAGTTCGCATTATAATCATTATTATTATTTTTTATTTTTACTGACCAAGATGTATCGGATTCTGGCTATACCAGCATAAGTTTCATGCAGCTGTGGTTGAAACTGCATTTTCAGATGTGGCATACCAGATAGAGGCCCTCTCTATCAGTTTCATACACAAACCTATCATCTGTCTTTCTTAGGTGAGGGTTTGGATGTTCAGTCAATAATTTCAACTCATGCCTGGAGCTGAGGTGCAAATTTCCTGTGCCATGCCAAAGAAAAAAGTGGCAGCCCTTCTTTAGTCTTACAGTAACTACACAGCAAATTTACCACTTTTTTTCTTTTATTGTTGAATGCTTACACTTTATAACGATAACATCCAAAAGAAGCCCATTGTAAAAGAGATGCTGATGAGAAAGTTGTCAAGTGTCTGCATTCTCTGGCCTTTTTTTTATTGACAAACTGTTTTAAGCCATGAAGTAAGGAAACGAGATGTAACCAGGCAGGTATGGTGGTGCTTTCTGTTTGTTGTTTTCTGATAGCCTTCCACAATCTTGAGGATTTCATCTCTTTTTATACTTTATTTTTAATTTTTTTGTGTCAAAATCAACAAATCAAGTAAGAATTGTCATGAAGTGATTTTCTTATTTCTTTTACAAGGTTTTGTCATCTCTCTGAGAATCGGCACTGTATTATTGTGAAATTTGTTTGACTTATCTGGAATGCTTATTGGGTTCATCTACTCTCACCTTTGAAGATCAGCACACACACAGAGGTACACACCTTTACACATAGCAATCCTATTCAGAGTCTAGAGTGATGCCAATTTGCAGCCAGTCCGCAATATTCCACATAGGGCACAGCTACACATGCATACACAGAGATCCCATCCAGACAAAGTCTCGAGTGGTGCCAATTGCCAGTCACTCTGCAATATTGTGCTTAATATTCTCAGTATACGGATTTAGTATCACCAGCTCCAACAAAAGGAGGGGGTCATCGCATCACATAAAAAAGTGCAACAGTTTTGGTTATATACTACTTACTAAACAAACTATGTCTTGCATTTACTGTAGTTCCTCTAATTATTGAGAAGCAGCCTCAATAACCTTGATAAACCCTGTGAATAAGAGTAGCGTCAAACTCACACTTGGTACGCAATTATTTCAATCACTCTAGAAAAAAGACAAAGTATTAAAAATATAAAAGCAACATGTTTTTTTATCCATTTAAACAATACCAAATATATTAACATCCATAAGAGAATAAAATATATAGCAAAGTCTCAATATAAACAGTCCTAGAAAAGCTTACTGAAAATCGGAGGTATCAAGGAGTGGATATTGGTTTAGCAATCGGTGTTGTCAAAAGTTATGTTTTCTATTGTCCAAATTAGATGATTTCACATCCTCTCACTGATGTCACCCTTCTGTTTTTCTTCCTCTTCTTTGGTCCATCATAAAAACAATAGGTTAAAATGTACAAGTGAGCTTTCAGGACATGTGGCATTGCACACATTTAATTGGCCATTCTACCCCGATGATAGTTGAGTCTAATCAAATGTTCCTTTCCAAAGCTCCACATTAATTTGGTAATTCCTAGTTTTACGTCATCCATCCATTCATTTGATGGTTATAAATTGATTAAGACAAGTTATGTCGAATGTGACCCTGGGAGTAATGTTGTGTAGAGCAGAAGCTCCTGGCAGGGCCTCCCAAGGCAAATTTGTTCCCGGTTGAGGAGTCGAACAAAAAATGATTCAAATGCCCCTAATGACAGAGACACACAACTTTACAAAGAGTACCCCACCCAGCCCTGTACAGTCTGTACGGTGCCATATGCATCAGTTTCACTATTCATGTAAAAGTCTAATCATCGGTTCACATTGTCATCGCTACCACTTGATTCAATTAATGGTACAATTTCAGTTTGTTCAAAAACTGTCTTTACAGCTTTTCATTTACACGGAAACCAGTTCCCTTTCAACTTGTAACCCAGATGTCAATTTAAATTTACACAGCCGCGGGTGTCCATGGACTACTACCCACATGAAGCTGGTCCCTGTCATGCCAATATCATCTGAAGCACCTATTTAAAGAAAAATTCTTCATGGCTTTAGCAACAGTCCTGCCGACTACGCCAATTGTATTCAGCAGGAGGCGTTCACTCCCTGGGAATATGTTTGTTAAAGATTGCAGCTTTTACTAAACCAAAAGTCTAGAAAATAAAATATAGAACTCATATCTTTACCTAGTGGTATGATGATGATTGAAATTCAATGAGTGAATCTCTAAACACAGTTGTAACAGTGATACTGGCATAGTGTATACTAATTATTCACAGTATGCCACACAAACAAAGCTTTGTTTGCTCTCTGTCAGCAGAAGGATGGGACCTGCGATTGATATGACAAAAAGCAAGATGTCATTAGAAAATTGAAGTGTGAAGTAGATCCTCCTTTTGCCTTTATTTTGTGCACAGAACCTAAAAATAGAGCCACTGATTCATTTTTCATCTGCTCTCCGGTTAAAAAGGTGGCAGCTGAAAGATGGAGTCACGGCTCTTTTACATAGTTTCTGTGCATGGATTCTTTCATAATTTGGCTTTATGAGTGCTTTCATTTTTTTTGTTACTTCTGCAAATTGCATTACAGTGAATAAGACCCGAATCAATCAAGAGTACAATGAGGACCACCATTCATGCATTTGGTTTTCATATCGGTCATACAGTGGTAGTTAGCAGTAATTACATCCTAAATATGTTACTTGGTTCAACAATCTCGTATCATTAGGACTTGTGACGCTGACCCATTTTTGCTTTGTGGACAGCTTTTGTACTGTGTTGGCAGTCATTAATTTAACCTTTTTAATATAAAAATGTAATTTTTATATCAAAGTAAAATTAGAGGCTGTGGCATTTTCACATTTTAACGTGCAACAATGCTGCTGTCTCTTATTAACATATATATTAAAATCAGGTACATTTAGAAAGTATGGGGCAAAAGAGTCACCAAGATTTTCATCTTAATTTAATGACTTCAGAAACACGCCCCGTCTGCTGACTCTAAATGGTAGCGGTAATGATAACATCTCCTCTTAGTGAATACTTTGCACCCGCTATACCAATTACTGGAAGGTTCATGTCAACATGGCCTTCTTCTCCTAGGAACACACTAGGCAAATTAAGTGGGATCTCATTGTTTCTTTCTTAAAGAGAAAATGAAAATATTTGCAACATCTGTAATGTTTGTTCGTTCTTCAGCTTTTTTGTCTTGAGTGTTCACTTTCAGAGCTTATATATAAATGTAATTTGGTTCTTTTTGTATAGGTGACGCTCCCTTCATAGTGCGTGCCCACTTTGCTCTTGGGGTACAAAGGTCAGCCAAGCCAGCAATCTCATCTATTTATAGAGCTGTGATATTAGTGCAGGTTTAGGACGTAACATTAGGTAAGTTGTGGGATGGCAGCTTTAGGATGGAGGTTAAGGTTAGGGGTCAATGTGGTACGTAAAGTTAGTACAATTTTAGGATGGCAGTAGTTAAGTTTAGGCATTATTGTGGTATTGGGGTAGTGCGCCATGGCCTTGGTGCAGTTTTGGGACATAACATCTGTATATTTTTACAACAGTCATTAAGTTTTCCACCATGTGAACAGTGCATTTTTAGGATGTGACATCTGCACACTTTTAGGACAGTAGTTAGAATTCAATATAAACAGCACCATGGTCTCTGCAGTTTTAGGATGGACGTTAAGGTTAGTGGTCAAAAGTGGTTAGGCTTTAATATGAATGCCACCACAAACTCCGTGCATTTTTAAGACATTGACGTCTGTATTGTTTTAGGAAGGACATTAAGGTTAGTGGTTGGAGTGGTTAGGGTTTAGTGTGAAAGCTGCTATGAGCTCAGTTCAGTTGAAGAACATTACATCAGTATGGTTTCAGGATAGACACTAAAGTTAGCAGTTGGTATTGTTAGGGTTTAGCCTTAACATCTAAACCCTAACCATAGTGTGAACAAAATCCACTTTCTGAATGACAGAAACTTTACACTTAAAAACCTAAGACGTTCAGTTCACTTGCTACATTGACTTGCCATTGAATGTTTGATTGTTCTGTTTATGTGTATAAAAATACCATTCTGCATATACACAAGTTTGCCCTAAAACTACACTCATGTCAAGGCACTGTGACTCTGTAAATCAATACTTTTCCAAGATGGAAGTGAACTCAATTAGCTCAAGTAACAGAATGAGTTTCTGACTGTGAGGACTTGATCCATTGGAGGTCATTTTACTTTCCCCCATATAATTTCACCCTTTGCAGCAAATTGCTTCCCATGCCCACCCCTCTTGGGTATATTCAAGCCAGAGAATCATTGTATCTGGGTACAAGTCAGAGGAGGCTCTGCTTAAGCTTTATAATGCACCAGTGAGGCCTTGCCTGGAGTACTGCATGCTGTTTTATTCTACAAAAAGACATAGAGCACTTGAAAAAGTCCACAGAAGAGCCACAAGACGTATTCTGGAACTGGGAGGCATGAGTTATGGAGGAAGATTTAAGGAGTTGAATCTTAGTTGGACCAACTCAGCAGGCCTTCCATATGCTGAAGAGAAGATGTAAGGGGACAAGCCCCTAAAACAAGCAGCAGCTGAAGACTGCTACATTAGAGGCTTGGCAGAGCATCACCAGAGAAGATCCTCAAAAACCTGGCGATGCCTATGAATGGCAGACTTCAAGCACTCATTGCATGCAAGGGATATGCGATAAAGTCCTAAATAGGACAATGGCTTTAATTGACCTGCCATTGCTGTGTCGCAAACATTACAGTGCACTAAAATTGGGGGGACCATGAAGAAAAAGTGTTGTGTGACCAAAATGTATTGAAATCCCCTCAGATGATAGTCTGTAGTGTGCACTTTAATCACATCTGAATTGTTTGATTTGTATTTTTGAACTGTGGAGCAGAAGGGTAAAACAAGGAAAAAACTGTGTCTTTGTCCCAAAAATTATGTTGGGCACTGTAAATAAAACCAAGAGTTGAATAGTAGGTAGAAACATTATTACCCTGGCCAGTTTTTCAATTGCTCTTTAAAATTTTCAGTTCATTACAACTGCTCCTTGACAGCAAGTTAGGACTACTTGTTGTGATCTGGTAAGTTCTTTAATTAACATAATAAAGATATACATCCAATTGGGGAGTTCTTACCCAATGAATTCATTAGTAACATTTATTTTATCGTATAAAGACTTGAAATTTTATTTACTGTTATATGGCATTGCCCTTTTTACTTTCTCGTATACAAAGTAATTGTTCAAAAATTCAATCTCGAGTATTTTAATGAATCTCAATGTTTTAGACCTCATTGACTTTCTCGTAACGAAGTACAGGGAAAGTATTGGAATCCTCCAAAAATTCCATTTTGACATTTCGATGAATCTTGATGTTTTAACCCTCCCTGAGTTCAATTTACTTTCTCGTAAGGAAATTATTGTAATCATCCAAAAATTCCATTTCGAGATTTTGATGAATCTCCATGTTTTAGACCTCCCTGAGTCTGAAAATACCATTTTTGGAACTATGTCTGTGTGTCAGTCTCTGTGTGTGTAAACATGCTAACTTGAGTACGCTTTCACTTAGGTAAACCAAATTTTTCATACAAGTATTAGATATAAAACATGGATTTCCATCAACCTTTGAGCTATTTCCGCTAGCCGGAAGTAGTACTTATTTATTCATGCAGATGCAGAGTTCAATTTATTCAACTTTACCTTTATAATAATTATTCAATATATTTTTAATTGTATTTCATTTGTTGTTGATGGTTCTTTAATGTATATAATATAAAAATATAATCATTGTCTTGCAGTTAACTTCTCAAATATCCATCCCCATATCTGAGTATACGAGAAAGTCAAGGGGAGACCACTCCCGATTTTTATATTGTGATCCCGGCTGTTTTTTGCATACTTTTGCATTGGCTGTTGCCTTTGTAATTTTTCCAGAAGAACCCAGGGGTGCGCTATTTGTAATGTTACTAGAGCAACTATGCAAAAGATTTAGATAAACTTAATGCTCCTTGAGCATAGGAAAGGTGCTATATAAATAAAATGTATGAATACTACTACTAATATAATAATATTAATAATTATTTATTGTTAATAATAACATTAGTATTATGATGTGTATTCTAGTTGAAATATATTTGGTTCCTTGACATTTCTTTCTGGCTGTAAGACTTTGACTTTTGCTTTTAGAGTTTCAGCTTCCACAACAGTGATAGATAGATAGAAATTCACATACTCCAGCAGCAGCATACTGATAAAAAACAATATTAAATTAAAGAGTGATAAAAATGCAGGTAAAACAGACAATAACTTTGTATAGTATTAATGTTTACCCCCCCCAGGGTAGAACTGAAGAGTCGCATAGTGTGGGGGAGGAACAATCTCCTCAGTCTGTCAGTGGAGCAGGACGGTGACAGCAGTCTGTCGCTGAAGCTGCTCCTCTGTCTGGAGATGATCCTGTTCAGTGGATGCAGTGGATTCTCCATGATTGACAGGAGCCTGTTCAGCGCCCGTCGCTCTGCCATGGATGTCAAACTGTCCAGCTCCATGCCTACAATAGAGCCTGCCTTCCTCACCAGATTGTCCAGGCGTAAGGCGTCCTTCTTCTTTATGCTGCCTCCCAGTAATAATCCCAGTGTTATTAGACTTCCAGGTGACGACTTTAGCTGGATATTTGGCTGCACTTATCCCCTGCTCCTCTCTATTGCTGTCCATTACTCTAACACAATAAATTACTCAGCATCTCTTGAAATGTTTATTTATCCTTCCGTTTGCTCTAAATGTCTCTGTCTGAAGGTGCCTACTTGCACCTGCATTTCCCTTCTTCACCTACATGGCTACGGCAGTATTGTAACAGAATCATGCATAATAGTTCCAGGTGACAAACTTTTATAGGGATTAGATTTTAAATTAGGACCATCTACAGTATTTACAGCTTTCAGAACCATGTAATCAAAGAGGGGCATCACAGAGATATTCTTTCCCAGCCCATCAAACTTCCTCTCACCCTTCACTTAAAAACATTTTATTGGCCTGGTGAGGATTAATCACAGTTTGCCAAGACAAATGCAGTACAGTAAACCTAATTTATAAAAAAAAAGCAAAAACACGGCAACTTTAACCCAAGGGAACTTGTGTTCTTTAAAAGCTATATTTCAAAAGAAAATAAAAGTGTGTCTACAATGTGTTTAACTTGCATCGTTCAGCCCGTGCCAAGATGTTTCACTCAGTCTCGGATGTTCTGCTGCCGTGCTCTTCTGCCTTGAATATTCAGGAGCCTTTATCATCTTTAAGTTAGGAGTTTCTTACTTGTCGCCGAATGTTGCCTGAGGTAAAGTAGATCGTTGCAAAGCAACAAAAGGACTCATACATCTTTTTGAATGTATCATTTGTTGGTTTCCCTGTTGTAAATCCATTCATCCATCACATTTACTACAAACTAAAATTGCATTTGCCATCTGTACACTACGCCTGACTTCCTAAGTCATCATGTTTGTGCTGTTCGGCTTATCTATGAAAGAAATATGCCTCATGCAGAATTCATGTCTAGCCTTTCACAATGCACAAGTAGAGAGAGATCTCAGGTTCCTGTCTCAACGTCTGGTGGAAATGTGTCATCCTAAATTTTCACTTTCCTCTTCATTCAAATATTGTGTCCAGAAATTGTCAACTTTTCCCAAAGATACATAAACTTGCAGTCCGCATCTGCAGTTTATACATAGCAGAGCACTTTCTGAAAACATTCACTGCAGGCAAATATAATAGGGAACAGTGTACCAGCCATCTCTGTTCAATGATTTTCAGCTTCTACATGGCCTAAAGACTTCAGGAAACACCAGAGTCCTGTGTTACGTAGGTGAAGAACAGCAAAGCACAGGTTTCCGTCTCTACAGAATGAAAGTCCGGCATAACCTGTAGTTATTATTAGGAGGACAGTTCAGAGCACAGACTGGAATTAAGGTCATTAGGGCCTTATTACTATTCAGTCATTATTATTAGGTTGCAGTCATTATTAGTAAAGAATACCATAGGATACCCAGTTGTCATTATTAGCTGAATGTCCTAGAGGATAGCCTGCTGCTATTTTTTTAACAGTACATCTCACAATGTCAGTAGGTCAGCCTAGAGTCAGAATTAGTCAGTAGGCCATACCTGAGGACAGATTGGGGTCAAAATTAACCAGACGGCCATATCTGAGATGAGCCTGGAGTCAAAATTAGTCAGTAAGCCATACCTGAGGTGAGTGTGGAGTTAAAGTTAGTTTGTAGGCCATACCTGAGGATAGCTTGAAGTCAAAATTAGTCAGTAGGCCATACCTGAAGACCGCTTGGAGTCAAACTTAGTCTGTAGGCCATACCAGAGGACAGCCCGGAATCAAAATTAGTCAGTAGGCCATACCCAAGGTGAGTGCGGAGTTAAAATTAGTTTGTAGGCCATACCTGAGGATAGCTTGGAGTCAAAATTAACCAGAAGGCCATACCTGAGGACAGCCTGGAGTCAAAATTAGTCAGTAAGCCATACCTGAGGTGAGTGTGGAGTTAAAATTAGTTTGTAGGCCATACCTGAGGATAGCTTGAAGTCAAAATTAGTCAGTAGGCCATACCAGAAGACAGCTTGGAGTCAAACTTAGTCTGTAGGCCATACCAGAGGACAGCCCGGAATCAAAATTAGTCAGTAGGCCATACCCAAGGTGAGTGTGGAGTTAAAATTAGTTTGTAGGCCATACTTGAGGATAGCTTGGAGTCAAAATTAACCAGAAGGCCATACCTGAGGACAGCCTGGAGTCAAAATTAGTCAGTAGGCCATACCTGAGGTGAGTCTGGAGTCAAAATTAGTCTGTAGGCCATACCTGATATCATCCCGGAGTCAAAATTAGTCAGTGGGCCATACCTGAAGACAGCTAGGAGTCAAACTTATTCTGTAGGCCATACCAGAGGACAACCTGGAGTCAAGATTAGTCAGTAGGCCATACCCAAGGTGAGTGTGGAGTTAAAATTAGTTTGTAGGCCATATCTGAGGATAGCTTGGAGTCAAAATTAACCAGAAGGCCATACCTGAGGACAGCCTGGAGTCAAAATTAGTCAGTAGGCCACACCTGAGGACTGTTTGGAGCCAAAATTAGTCAGCAGGGCATACTTGATGACAGCCTGGGGTCAAACTTGTTAGCTGTCCCTGAGAAAAATATGGATTCATTTGTTAGTGGGGAATATCACATTATCAATAGGTTGCCTTTATTGGTAGATTATAATATGGCATAACTTGTAGTCATTGCTATTGTCAAAGCACAGCTCAGATAGCGGTTATGCAATCACTTTATCAGAGAATGGCTGGTGGTTATTATTGGTGGAACAATTTAGAGGGCAGCCTACAGTCATCATTAGAAATAGATACCAGATCAAAGACTCAAGTCTTTACTTAGTAGGATTAGCAGGATATCCTGGAGGAAAGTCTCCTGGCGTGGTTAGCAGGACATCCCAGGATGCAGCCTGCTGCTGTTATTGAATGCTCCAGAAGATAGCTGGTATTTGTTATTTGAGCATTCCAAAGTACAGCCTGCAGCCATGATGATTAGGATGTCTCAGAGCACAGCTTCCACTCTATTAAAATTACATCTTCTAGCACAGCCTGCTACCTTTATCCACAGTGTTTATCAGATAAAATCTACGATGCAGACATACTTGAATGCAACATTAATCTGTATGCTGATAATCAAAGAGGTGATGTTCAGCCCGTATTAGATCACAGGCTGTCTCAATATCAGTAGCACATCCTATACTCGATCTATATGAGGAATTCCAGAGTGCAGGCTGTCAGTCCAGTCATTGCGTTTAACATACCAAAGAACATCCTGCAGGCGGTTTCAGTCTGGATGTAGGACATAACCTGGAGCTAGCATGCACACCCACATCTTTACAGACATAACTAGAGCTCAGCCTTATTACCCAAACAGAATGCCAGAACACCCCTGTTGGGCAGGCCAAGGGCCCCCTCTGCAGTCTGTCATTACAACAGCGCAGCCTGCAGGCCCACAATCCTACAATCTGTTGCCAATGAAGGAAGGCTGCCTATCATACACCACTACTTGTAGTTAGGTTACACATCATGATGCAAACTGCATGCAGGTTTGTTGCGATTGGCACTTGACACATCCTTGACTTGGTCTCATTGGGACTTAGCTGGCTGTCGGTTTAATAAACATGAAGTTAGCTCTGCATATACCTCTTACTGTGGGCAGGCCTCAGGGTGGCCATCTCTGCCCTGTAAGACTACTTGGCCTTCTTTAAATGAGGGGAAAACAAAATCTGTTTTGCATTACAAAATCATATACAGTGCCTTTGGAAGGTTTTCATACCCACTTTACTTTTTTCACATTTTGTTATGTCATCTCATCCTCACGTAAACAACACACATTCACCTGACTGTCCACAATGAATTAAAATAAAATGTAACTCATCAGACCACAACACCTATTTCTATTGCTCAATGGTCTAGTTATGATGCTATTTGTAGGCACTTTTGGCTGTTGACTGGGGTCAGCATGGGCACCCTAACCAGTCTGCGGCTACCCAGCCCCACACACAGTAAACTCATGGCCAGCATGATGTTGTTCAGCAGTTTGTGCTACAATAGTTCTTCCATGGGATTGGACCAGACAGGCTAACCTTTGCTCGATGAAGACTTCAAGGCAGCTGGGACATCCTGGTTTGAAGTTCAATCAGAAGATTTTTTGCAAGATTGCAGGAAAAGTGGATGAAGTGTATGGAGCTATCGGGGGACTATATTGAAAAATAAAACAACATTTTTTTGAAAACTCTTTTCTTACCTACTGAGGTAGATAAATTATTAAATGCCCCTCATAAAAGATCTATGGGCATCCTTTGTAAAGAGTAGGGCGTATCCTGATGTCCAGGCTAAATTGCCCACCATGACCTAGTCATTCTGGACCCCTAATCATCTCTAACTGGTTAACTATCTCTCAACAATTTCATCCCCGAATAGCTAAGCATATGTGATGCTGTGGGTTCTTCTTCATGCTCCCACTTTCCTTTCGGGATCCTTTTTGAACCCGACACCGTCGGTAATGTAACCGGATGAGTTGGACAATGAGGACACCAATCATAGCAAGGGGATGGTGCAAAAAAAGGTGTAAGTGCTTTTATTTCAATAAAACAAATCCAAAAATAGTGTTCAAATAAATAGTGCAGTGCATTAAAGTCAATAATTAATCCATTAAAAACAGTGAAAATGTGTTAAAAAATGAAGTTAAAACAATGGCTGAAAACGGTCCTTTTAAAACAAAACCCGGTGCCTTCCTTTGTTGGCGGCTCCCCTGCTTCTCCCATCCGGGCTCTGCACCAGGGGAGTAGCCCTACCTACAGCTCACTTTCTCCACTTCCGGTTGCCTACCATCCTCTGGCTCCATACGGCAACTTTCCCGGACCGAGACTTGGGTTCCACCAACAGCCAGGGCGCTCATGCTGGGGTTCCGATTCCAAATCTCAGACTCCCGCTGCCTTCCCGGTCTTAAGGGCCAAGCCGTCCTTGATCGTCCTGAGTTTTGCAGAGGAGCAGGAGTGACCCAACCCGTCTGCCCTCGGTGCCGGCCAAACACCCTGCTAGGGCTCACTTCTCCCAGCTGCCTGTCCTTCTTATAGTGAGCCTGCTCTCGTTCACTCAGGCACCGGCTTTCAGATTCCAGCTTTCTCTTCCTTCCTCCTCTAACCCCCGTTCTTTCAATCTTTTTTCCTGTCTCCGCACTCGCTCTTCTCCTATTTATAATGGGGACGTGGTACAGGTGTGGTGATTAGCAGCTCCCAGCATTAATTACGGATACAGACGATTCTTCACTTGTTCACTTAAGCGAGGAAAGGCCTGCACCATGTAGCATCCTAGAACCGCTCCGGTCACACAACCACGCCCCCTCTTTATGTAAACTGCGAGTGCGCCGATTATTTATTTAAAAACTGGCCTTTCTTCTAAGCCACGGACCCGCTATATCACAGTATACTGCCGTCACATCATCCAGGTGGATGCTGCACATTAGTGGTGGTTGAAGAGGCCCCCCACTCAATATGTAAAGCACTTTAAGGAGCAGAAGAATGTGCTATATAAACATAAAGAATTATTATTTATTTAATATTATCCTTCACAGAACATGTCAGCAGACTTCATGTAATGATTCTCTGGTGGGCACACCAGAAGACAGCCTGTGATTGGATGCTAAGCATGTGTTTGAAGACTTTCCCATTTTGTGAATATATTTTGCTAAGGTTTTGCTGCAATGTTCATTTTGTAGTTAAGGTAATTTGTCTTGTGTTTTAAGCGGTTTAATGGCTGCTTACTTTTTAGTTCTAAAGTATGCCTTACTTGTCTTTTGTAACACTTGTTTTAAAACGGACCTCTAAGTGATATTAGCCCAATTATTTTGGCGTCATTTGTAAGTCACTTTGGAGGAAAGCATCTGCTAATTGAACAATTGTAAATATAAACGAATGGAAGCAAAGCCTGCAGTCATCTTCCTCATCTCATTTGAAGCTTGACCTCTGCCTTTTTCACGGTTTCCATTTTGACACCACCTGAAGTGAAACTCCATATTTATCACTGGGATTCAGCTTTCAGTTACTTTATGCCAATCTTGCCAATGGGCAATGCCCACCCTGTCGTCTTGAAGTATTGTTCATCCTCTGTAGTGCCGCTCCTGCATACAAATTTAGTTCTGTTCACTTCATAGAAGAGCTGGCCATTCCCTTTAGGGCCAGATCTGGCCAACTTTATTCTCGCTGCATTATTTATTTAGGCAAATCTCTGTGCTGTTTGAGAAGGATAGTAGATAGAAAAAGAGAAGAAAGGCTGTTTGTTTTTCGCTGCTGTTTAAAAGCTAAAGCAATGGCGCTCAAAAATGCTTTTCATTTTTTTCAAATTTGGCCGAGTTAAGTACTCCTTTTGAAGACACATCGGGGGGTACGTCACTGCTCCATTTTATCACCTATACTTTTCAACCTGGCTGTTGATCGCATGTTACAAACTGCACTGGATGCTTTCCCAGCTACAGGTGCTATCAGTAGATGCATAACAGACTTGACATTCGCAGTTGTCAATGCAGATTGATATTCAGCTAGTGATCAACTGTGAACCAAAAACTGGCCTGAACCTAAACCCTAAAAAGTGTAAAGTAATAACCAACTGATATGATATACATATCTTGGTAATATCAACAAATGGAGTGAACACAGAATTTGTAAAACAGTTTCAGTATTTTGGAAGGCAGATCTGTAGTAATGGAAACACTTCTTGTGATATAAAATACCGTCTGCAACGGGCACATAGGACTTTTAGAATGTGTAAAAAATTTTGGTGACAAAAGGATATTTTAATAAAAACTAAAGTTAGAATTTACCATTCTAATATTCGATCAATACTCTTGTATGGCTGTGAAACTTGGGCCACTAAAGGCCAGTGATCAAAACCTACTCGATGTCTTTAACCGTAACTGTCTTAAAACTATTGCTGGTACACCATGTGGTTGTATTTCAAATGAAAATCTTATTAAACTACGTGGCATAAACCAAACTTTATCGGAAACGTCAGCCTTAACACATTGGAAATATGTGAGGCATGTGTTGAGAAAGGCACCATCTACAACTCCTAATGCCTGTTTCTTCTTGGAACCTGAAAAGACCCCTTGTTCACCTAACAATGATCAGTCGGAAATTTTATTATGCTCCCATTTGGCTCGAGCAGAAAGAACTATAACAAGATTTGGTTAATACAACTCCCAAGCCTAGCAAGGGACCGGGTTCAATGGCGTGAGCCATCCTGTAATGCCATCAAATGATGTTGTTCCCTAACCCCTCCAAATCTAATATAAAGACCTTCCTTTTCTTGATCTTTTAATAAAATTATTCCATATCTGAGAGCCTAAACAAAGATGTCAGTCCAGCTGTGTGACAATTCCTTGAAAGATTGTTCCCTCTCCTTGTCCCTGTTATGAAAAGTCGTCTCAATAGATCAGGTTGTAATAAACAGTGATAATTCTACACAAAAAACTGTCAGCTCTGATTCTAAAATAAAACAACCTAAAAAAAAGTAATCAACCATTCATAGTTTGTCATCTTTAATAAAAGGCGATTCCCAAATTGTGACCTTGCAGTTAAAGATAATAGCCTCTGACCTTGCAGTTACAGTTCATTTTCATTATCAATACACGTATTCAAGTTCATTCCCAGTTTTAGACCTTTGAGTTTACTACTGAGTCTCTTACTTATGGTGACCAAACTCAGGGTGTTCTTCAATAAGTCTGGACCATAATGTCCTCTTATCTCCGTGTTCTTCGAACTCTGGGATTTCTTCCATAATTAAGAGACATAGCTGCTCCTTTAGGTGGTGATCGAGTGTCCTTGGCGAGGCCACACATGTAGTCACTGCCAGTGCAGACACCACTAGGGCTCCTTATGGTCCAGCTTCTGCCTTTCTCTATGAATGACTCACCATAAACTGGAAACACAGGTAAGGAAAGCACAATTACTTTCTTGAGACCAGTAATGGCCATCTTTGCGGAAGCCAGAAGATCATGCTATACAATGTATTTTCTAATTTTTTTTTTAACTTTAAAAAATCTCCTATATGTCTGTGTTTCTTAGAGCGGATTTCATTTTACAAAAGCAGAAATCCAGTCCGACTTTTAAATAATAGCTTAACTGTGATGGTACATCACCATGTCCCGTTTGCTCTCAGCTTTGACATCTCCTGTCTTTCAGGACATGGATTGTCATGTACTGAGGATGAACTAGGACAATGAGGACACAGACAACAAGATAGGTGCAAAAGTATGTACCGCCCGCTGAGCCAGCACGATTATAATATGCGCTGCTGTCCTAGAAAAAATGTAAAGAAATGATCCGGGGCACGAGCGCCCAACACTACTTCCCTGCTGCACCATCACAAGTACAGAAACACACCAGTGAAAGCAGAGTTGAGTTAAAAAAATGATTATTATAAAAAAAATTGGACACAGCTAACAAAACCCCCTATATACATACTATCGCGCTGCAGTGATTCCCACCCACACAAATCACGACACAAAACACTGAACCACATACGCCACAGTACATACATATGGGAAAGAGAAAAGAAAAAAAAATGCAATCAGACTTCTTTAAATGTTCGCTGTTAGAAATGAACATCTACAGTCTGTTGCGAGGAAGGATACATCGAACCATACCCCTTGTCCTTGGAAACGTACTACTAAACTGTCCCTTGTGCTGGCCCGTCAGGTCCTCTCCTGAATGCCTTCACCTCATTCCCAAGAAAAGGAAAATAATTTGTCCAGAAATTAACCAGGGTTCACCTGACTTGTTCCATGCGGGTTGAATAGCTTTCCCTTTTGACATTTTTTATGGTTTCTACTTCTCCTTTTGGTCTGGCGCTCTTTTCTCCTCCTCCTCCTCCTCCTTTCTCCCGCCCCACATTTACATAAGGTTGACTCCTCCCTGTACAGTTTGTTTGGCCCTCTGAGCCAGGCGCTCCTCCCCCCATGTACCATTGGTGGACTTTACACATTCAGCCAATCCACCCTTAACAGGAATGGGGAAAGGTTCTAACTGCCAGTGACACCCACACCTACAGTATCCAAGATAACCGTTACAAGTATTCTGTGCATCCAGTTCCAAATAATTAATCTTCAAGCAAGTGCAGCGCAAGTCTTCAATAACTAATCTATACAGTAATCCCTCCTTGATCGCGGGGGTTGCGTTCCAGACTCCCCCGCGATAGGTGAAAATCCGCGAAGTAGAAACCATATGTTTGTATGGTTATTTTTATATATTTTAAGCCCTTATAAACTCTCCCGCACTGTTTATAAAAATTCCCCGCAGAGTTATACAGCATAATCCCTTTGTATTCTCTTAGATATTAGGTAAGATTCATTGAAATTCTGTATATAAACACACTCTTTATATACAGTAAAACCTAAATATTATTTTAAAGATATTGAGTGTCTCCGATATCACATATGTTACAGCCATTACGATAGACAGGTCACCAGC
>JANRMT010049829.1:26116637-26152752 GCA_026402145.1 Polypterus bichir lapradei | reverse complement strand
CTCCCAAGCCTAGCAAGGGACCGGGTTCAATGGCGTGAGCCATCCTGTAATGCCATCAAATGATGTTGTTCCCTAACCCCTCCAAATCTAATATAAAGACCTTCCTTTTCTTGATCTTTTAATAAAATTATTCCATATCTGAGAGCCTAAACAAAGATGTCAGTCCAGCTGTGTGACAATTCCTTGAAAGATTGTTCCCTCTCCTTGTCCCTGTTATGAAAAGTCGTCTCAATAGATCAGGTTGTAATAAACAGTGATAATTCTACACAAAAAACTGTCAGCTCTGATTCTAAAATAAAACAACCTAAAAAAAAAAAGTAATCTTCAACCATTCATAGTTTGTCATCTTTAATAAAAGGCGATTCCCAAATTGTGACCTTGCAGTTAAAGATAATAGCCTCTGACCTTGCAGTTACAGTTCATTTTCATTATCAATACACGTATTCAAGTTCATTCCCAGTTTTAGACCTTTGAGTTTACTACTGAGTCTCTTACTTATGGTGACCAAACTCAGGGTGTTCTTCAATAAGTCTGGACCATAATGTCCTCTTATCTCCGTGTTCTTCGAACTCTGGGATTTCTTCCATAATTAAGAGACATAGCTGCTCCTGTAGGTGGTGATCGAGTGTCCTTGGCGAGGCCATACATGTAGTCACTGCCAGTGCAGACACCACTAGGGCTCCTTATGGTCCAGCTTCTGCCTTTCTCTATGAATGACTCACCATAAACTGGAAGCACAGGTAAGGAAAGCACAATTGCTTTCTTGAGACCAGTAATGGCCATCTTTGCGGAAGCCAGAAGATCATGCTATACAATGTATTTTCTAATTTTTTTTTATTTAACTTTAAAAAATCTCCTATATGTCTGTGTTTCTTAAAGCGGATTTCATTTTACAAAAGCAGAAATCCAGTCCGACTTTTAAATAGCTTAACTGTGATGGTACATCACCATGTCCCGTTTGCTCTCAGCTTTGACATCTCCTGTCTTTCAGGACATGGATTGTCATGTACTGAGGATGAACTAGGACAATGAGGACACAGACAACAAGATAGGTGCAAAAGTATGTACCGCCCGCTGAGCCAGCACGATTATAATATGCGCTGCTGTCCTAGAAAAAATGTAAAGAAATGATCCGAGGCACGAGTGCCCAACACTACTTCCCTGCTGCACCACCACAAGTACAGAAACACACCAGTGAAAGCAGAGTTGAGTTAAAAAAATGATTATTATAAAAAAAATTGGACACAGCTAACAAAACCCCCTATATACATACTATCGCGCTGCAGTGATTCCCACCCACACAAATCACGACACAAAACACTGAACCACATACGCCACAGTACATATATATGGGAAAGAGAAAAGAAAAAAAAATGCAATCAGACTTCTTTAAATGTTCGCTGTTAGAAATGAACATCTACAGTCTGTTGCGAGGAAGGATACATCGAACCATACCCCTTGTCCTTGGAAACGTACTACTAAACTGTCCCTTGTGCTGGCCCGTCAGGTCCTCTCCTGAATGCCTTCACCTCATTCCCAAGAAAAGGAAAATAATTTGTCCAGAAATTAACCAGGGTTCACCTGACTTGTTCCATGCGGGTTGAATAGCTTTCCCTTTTGACATTTTTTATGGTTTCTACTTCTCCTTTTGGTCTGGCGCTCTTTTCTCCTCCTCCTCCTCCTTTCTCCCGCCCCACATTTACATAAGGTTGACTCCTCCCTGTACAGTTTGTTTGGCCCTCTGAGCCAGGCGCTCCTCCCCCCATGTACCACTGGTGGACTTTACACATTCAGCCAATCCACCCTTAACAGGAATGGGGAAAGGTTCTAACTGCCAGTGACACCCACACCTATCCAAGATAACCGTTACAAGTATTCTGTGAATCCAGTTCCAAATAATTAATCTTCAAGCAAGTGCAGCGCAAGTCTTCAATAACTAATCTATACAGTAATCCCTCCTCAATCGCGGGGGTTGCGTTCCAGACCCCCCCGCGATAGGTGAAAATCCGCGAAGTAGAAACCATATGTTTGTATGGTTATTCTTATATTTTAAGCCCTTATAAACTCTCCCGCACTGTTTATAAATATTCCCCGCAGAGTTATACAGCATAATCCCTTTGTATTCTCTTAGATATTAGGTAAGATTCATTGAAATTATGTATATAAACACACTCTTTATATACAGTAAAACCTAAATATTATTTTAAAGATATTGAGTGTCTCCGATATCACATATGTTACAGCCATTACGATAGACAGGTCACCAGCAATAAATACGTACAATGCAAGAAAAATAGTATACAGTAAATGTGTGTACAGTGACACTAAGCGTACGTACATGTACTAAGCACTGTAAGAAGAAAATTAATTATGGTTACTCACCAACAATGACACGATGACTTGTCCGATAACAATGAGTTAAATTTTACTGCACAGCAAAGGAGAGCGTTACAGCCCTTGTAAAGGAGCCACTTCAGGCGATTGTGTAGTACTGCCGTTGTACTTCTTCTGGCAGTCTTCAATCCAAATCCCTAAAGCAGATTCCATCCAGACTACTGCCTTATTACATCCACTTACCACTCGTTTTGCACCCTGGTTAAAAGGACGCTGCAGCCGTAGATCTTCCTTTCCTACTTTTTAAATAAAAAGAATCGTAGCCTTCAACAAATCCAAAACGTTTACCTTTTCGGCAATCGTTAACATCTTCTTCTTGCGCTTGGGCACGGCCCCTGAAGCAGTAGCAGATTGTTTTGGAGCCATAACGAAGGGCTTGACTATGCACAAAGATAAACACTAAAGAGCACAACTCTTTACACAGCGAAACACGTTGATGCTGAATGAGTGAGACGAGACTTCCTGGTTAACACTGCATTCAGCACGCAGGAGCTCAACTGCGTGCTCTGATTGGTTAGCTTCTCAGCCATCCGCCAATAGCGTCCCTTGTATTAAATCAACTGGGCAAACCAACTGAGGAAGCATATACAGGAAGTAAAAAGACACATTGTCCGCAGAACCCGCGAAGCAGCGAAAAATCCGCGTTATATATTTAGTTATGCTTTCATATTAAAATCCGTGATAGAGTGAAGCCGCGAAAGTCGAAGCGCGATATAGGAGGGATTACTGTATATATAAAAGTCAATGTATGTGTGTTTGTATGTTCCAGCATCACTTCCGAACGGCTGGAGCGATTTTCATGAAACTTGGTACACATATTTCTCATTAGTCAACTTAAAATACTGTAGGGAGAAATCAACCCTAGGGTGGGTGGTGATCTTGCGGTCTTGTATGTATGTTATCATCCAGTTGACACTTGTAACGACCACCAGAGGGCGAACTGGAGGTGACTGCCAGTATTCTTTATGTTTGAGCACCACCGCTCCCCTGTTGCTTTTGAAATTAAATAGAGTTGGCCGGTTACAAGCAACTGGATGATAACATACATACAAGACCTCAAGACAAGCATATTAGTGAGTCTTCATTGTTTGTTAATTTATTTTTATTTTTAAAGTTGTGTTTTTTTAATTAGTAGGTGGCTCTGCCCCCTGCTCGCTTCGCTCACCAAACCCCGGGCAGGTGTTACGCGGTAGCCACTTCATGGGTCTTCCAGTCACGTATGGGGAAGCGTATGTACAATTTAAACAGATTGTTATTTTCATGGGAATTGTTATATATGCATAATAGTACTAACTATTTTACATTACAACGAGTAATTAACCATAGTAAAAAATATTTAAAAGTAATAAATTGAAAGAAAATTATGTTTCATGTTGCGTTAGAGGTATTCGTTGTTATACATTTTCGTTCTGATTTGCTTTGAAATTAATATTCAAATACTTTTTAAACTTACACTTTTACTGTAAAACTTCAGTAAAAACAATTTTTTGAATTAACTTTTCATCAATATCACATTGAATTTTGATTCCATGTTTGGACTTACATCATGACAACGCAACATATAACTGCCCGTGAATGAATATCATTTCTTTCTCTCTAATAAATCGACTTTTTCGAATGTTTGTCACTGTGATTTGTTAATTGTCATACCAAAAGCTAACGGGAAACTGTAAACGTTTTAATACGAATGGCATATCAAGGTCTCCTTTGGTGTCTGATGTTGGAAGATGTACTACATTACCTTTCTTGTCTCCTGTTAAATTTTACATATCAGAATTGTTTGACCAGTTTTGAATACAACTAATCTTGTCCTATTGCATAGCCCACTCAGACATATATTATTCAATAAAATTACGATACATCCTTCTTTCAACAGTAATTTGGTCGGTGGAAAACCAGACGGTGTTAACGGTTGTAGACATTCTACGGGATGTTGTAATTTGATCTTTTCATCTTATGCAACATCACCACCAATTGTTTCAGCTTAGTCTATTGAGTCCAATTTGCCATGTAACTGATAGACAATTTTCGCATTCATTTGTTTGACTTCATTGTTTCTCGGTGATAGGATTGCCCGTGTACTCATTTCTTCTGTTGATAACCTTTTGGGATGAAATTCTTCAATAAGATTTGGACATAATGAGTCTTCTAGTCTTCTTTAATTGGGAATTTAAAGTGAGGAAAGCATAAAAATTTTTAAGAGCAGAGAGCGCAGGAACTGTGTCTGACAAACACATTCACACGAATGAGAACCATGGCCGTGGGCCGTTAACCGTAAATGGTTGAGAGGAGGGAGGGACTTGGAAAAATCTCTTGGCAATAGTCTCGTCTCAAGATTTTCTTTTATAATAGAGAGATATTTTTCCCAAACAATTAAAAAAAAAAACAAAAGCACTATTTTCCTCCTGGGCAACGCTGGGTATTTCAGCTACTCCTCTATAAAAACAGTGTATTTGTGAGTAATTCAAAACCAAATAAATAATTCCAATTAATGGGTTAAAATCCAGAATATTGACTTAGCTGAGGTCCTGTGTATCTCCTTCTCTTCGAGAGGCAGGCTGAGATGCTGGCAAACACAGCCCACCATTCCCCGACTCTCATCCCTGCCACCACAGCTACTCACCGCTGGGAAACTCAGAGCCACCAGTCTTCAGCCCTACAGGACTTCTGAAGCATTCCGCCACTCCCAATGCTCAATAGTAGGGACCCTCCCCTGGAGTACTGTTTCTCTCACTCTGTCGCAGGACCACTGAACCGTCTCACCTCCTTTTTTCCACACAGACACACTCACCGATTCTGCCACTGTCTCCTTCTCTTCATTCTCAGTTTCTTTCTCTCCCCTCCTAACTCAAACCCTTTTTTTATCCTTGTGAGTGCAGATGTTTTCAACAACGACCCATGAAGTGTCAATGGGGAATGCACGTACTGCTCAGGCTCGCAAGTAAAAGATCAGCCAGCCAATTTCCTCATCAAACACCCAAACGTTTCATGGCCTACACGCATAAAGTCTGAGTACATTAAAAAAACTCGTCTACCACCACAGACCTCTGACACGCTTCACCACATCCATGAATGGCATAACATCATACAGCAAAATAAACCAACATCTGGTTAAAAAAAAATGATCAGAGGTCAACACTTCCAATGAATGCAATAATATAATGCAAATAATATTAATAAATAAAAGAGCTCTTCTAGGCTGCTTCTCGCAGCACTCTCCAGCTCAGGCATTATAAATAGAAGCCAGAATGACCTTTATTTTGCTCAATGTTTATTCGGAATGCTGAAGGGAGGGCTGGTTAGGATGAATTTAGTAAGTAATTTTAAAAACAAAACAAACAATTCACAAAGGCCTCTGAGGCCGAGCAAACATAATCAGATGGCAGGCAAAAAAAAAAATCCTATAAATAAACCAAAAGTTACACGGCTGGCTTCCGAGGCATGGCACACCGGCCCGAGCTTCAGAAGAAAGATTGTTCCCCAACCCCTCCGAATCTAATACAAAGGCCTTCCTTTTCTTGATCTTTTAATAAAGTTATTCCATATCTGAGAGCCTCACCAAAGACGTCAGTCCAGCTGTGTGACAATTCAATGAAAGATCGTTGCCTCTCCTTGTCCCTGTTATGAAAAGTCGTCTCCATAGACCAGGCTGTAATAAACAGTGATAATTCAAAACAAGAAATTGTCAGCTCTGATTCTGAAATAAAACAACCGAAAAAAAAAAGTAATCTTCCACCTTTCATAGTTTGTCAACTTTAATAAAAGGTGATTCCCAAATTCCAACCCTGCAATTAAACAAAATTGCCTCTGACCTCGCAGTTACAGTTCATCTTCATTCTCAATACACTTAAAGTTCATTCCCAATTTTAGACCTTTTAGTGAAAGGTCATTCTCAGTCTCATAACCTTCAATCAAAGGTCATGCCCAGCATCTGACCTTTGAGTTAAAGGTCATTCCTAAATTCACACCTTACATTAAGAAGTTACCCTACAGTACCTGTGATGAAAACGTCATTTACTTTCTCTGACAATTTACGTAAGAAATACGACAAACGAGAGGAGTCCATCACACCCATTTGTTTAGCTATGAGCTAAGCTGTCCCAAGACCTCATCCACATTTTTCTTTATGGTTGTCAAGGTTTCTGCTTCAACCTCATGTTTCGGTAGAGTCCCACAACTCTTTACTTAAAGAAGAGCTTCCTCCCTTCTACTTAATTTCCACTAATGTCCTCGAGTATGTGATTCACCTTAGGTCAGAAACAAGTTGCTCGATCTACTTTATCAGTGCCTTTGAGGATTTTAAATACCTGGATTAGGTCCTCATGCAGTCTCCTCTGCCCGAGACTAAACAGATTTAAGTCTATCAGAGTACGACGTGTCCTCTTTCTGGGTTGCACTTGGTTGCTCTCCTTTGCACAGTGTCAAGTGCTGCTATGTCTTTCTTGTAGCTTAGTGACCAGAACTGCACATGATACTCCAGGTGTGGTCTTACTAGTGCATTATATAGTTTTAGCATAACTTATATCATAAAAACTGTTGAATTTAACCTATTTGCCTTTTGAGATGCTTCCTTACACTGCTCAATGTAAATATTGTGTCAACATATACCCTAAATAAATTTAATAAGTGCTCTGAATATAACATTTCCATCTCTATCTTAAAAAAACAATACAGTGGGAAATCTAATTAGTGGAAAGGTCATTTTGGTGGAAGGTTATTCCCAGTTTCAGACAATACAATGAAGATCATTTAGAAATTCTAGCTTCTCCCCAGTCGCTGTCCTTGATTTTAAATTGTATTCTCAACTTAGGACACTTATGTAAGAAAGTCATTCGCTATTCTCGACCTTTTAATGAAATGTCATTCTTATTCTCTGACCCTACAATAAATTAATTTCCAAGTCATTTCCAAGTTATTCAAATATGCCCTAAACTTACATTTTTCTGAGGTCTTCACAAGTGAGCAAGTGGATAACCTCCCACAGGTAACAGGAACTACTAAGGAAGTACTGAGGGATTTGGGAAATGTAGAGGGAGAAGAGCTGCTCAGATTAAATAAGATTAAATCAAAGAAATCACCAGGACCAGATAATATTTACCCTTGAGTTCTTAAGGAGGCTAGTGAGTACAGATATAAACCCTTGACACATATTTTTAGGAAGTCACTGCACACTGGAGAGATTCTGAAGGACTGGAAAATGGCAAATATCATCCCATTATATAAAAAGGGTACCGAGCAAGCAACTATAGGCCAGTAAGCTTAACGCGCATCACAGAAAAATTAATGGAAGGAATTATTAAGGATAAGATTGAGCAACACCTGGCAAGGACAGGAGTTATTCTGAACAGTCAGCATGGGTTCAGAAGAGGGAGGTCATGTCTTACTAACATGCTTGACTTCTATGAGGAGGCGACAGAAGGGAATGATCATAGTGGAGCATATGATAATATCTATCTGGACTTTCAGAAAGCATTTCATGAGGTGCCACATGAGAGGTTGGGCATCAAACTAAAATAAATGGCAGGTCAGGGTGATGTTTTTAGATGACTGCAGAAATGGCTCAGACACAGAAGGCAGAGGGTGATGGTGTGAGGAACCTCATCAGAACTGGCCGATGTTAAGAGTGGTGTTCCACAGGGGTCAGTGTTAGGGCCGATACAATTTTTAATATATATAAATGATTAAGATAGGAATACAGGTACTCGTCGACTTACGACCGCGATTGGTTCCAACTGACTGGTTGTAAGTTGATCTGGACGTAAGTCGGCCTATGTTAAATAAAGGTAAGAATATTAGACTGGGTAATGATATTGTAATCATCTTAAAGTAATATTTAATTAACATTTTCTTACTTTCTAAGTCAAACACAGCATACTACAGTACAATTGGCTTAATATGTGGAAAACATACAAAAATAAGAAATACTGTACATTTAATTCCTGGCACCACTGGTGCTTGGCTGCGGGTTGTCGATATCGCCTTCATCAGGCGAGGCTGCGGACGGGGTGATAGGAGGAGTTGCTCTTTTCATAAACATAGTGAGCTTCGTCTGAATTGTTTTTTTTTTTTTTTTTCCTCTCTCTCTTCATAAATTTCGCAATAAGGACGAAATGTGTGTTCTCCGGCACGTTCCTTTAAAGCAGCGCTTCCCGATTGGGGATGCTCGCAAAGGGGTGCTCGCAACTGTTGCTGGAGGTGCCAGAATCCATCGAGGAAGAAAAATAAAAAGCATTATTTGTACAAAATCTTAATTTATCTATCCATTCCTAAATAATTAAATGGGCAGGCTATTTCGTATCAGTGCAATACGCTGCTTGTTAAAACGGATGACTTCCGCTCTTATGCGCACTTAGTGCTGCGTGGGTATTATGAACTATCATATGAACTCATATTTTTTCATACTTCTCAAACCAAGGGGGTGCGAGGGTAAAATGACTCGGGTAGCGCTGCTTTAAAGTCTCAAACAGACTTCTAGCCTTCGACTGTATTGTAAAGAGGCTTAACGGCATCCGCTTTTGAAACTGATCTTCCATCCAAATGTTTAACAATTTCTCCATCTCATGGATGGGCCAGGTACGTTGCTTCGTAATCACTGTTGATCGCAAAGGTGCAGAACCTTTCACAGCTTCACAAATTCTATTTTTGTCTTTTAAAATAGTCGACACAGTAGAGTGTGATAACTTCATATCACATGCGATCGCATTCACTTTCTTTCCTCCTTCATACTGTTTTATTATCATCATTTTGGTATCTAGATCAATGGCCTCTCTTTCCTTTTTGGCAGGCTGAGGAGTGGACAGAGACAATTTCCTCTTGGTAGACATGTTAGGGGTATATTGTTATCGAAAACTGCCAAAACAACAAGACACAAACACACGTGGGGCAACACTGCTGCGTATATTATTACTGCTGCGTAGCAAAACTTGGGACTGCGGGAAACAGGCGCTGCCAACAGCTGGCGGGGGAAGCTGTCGAACACGTCGTAAAGTCGACCAGTCGTAACTTGCATAGGTCGTATGTCGACGAGTACCTGTATACTGTAAGTAACAAGCTGGTTAAACTTGCAGATGATACCAAGTTAGGTGGATTAGCAGATAATCTGGAATCTGTTATATCATTACAGAAGGACTTGGAAAGCAGACAAGCTTGGGCAGATTTGTGGCAGATAAAATTTAATATCAGTAAATGTAAAGTATTACACATAGGATGTAAAAATGTTAGGTTTGAATACACAATGGGCGGTCAGAAAATCGAGAGTACACCTTATGAGAAGGAATTAGGAGTCACAGTGGACTCTAAGCTATCGACTTCCCAACAGTGTTCAGAAGCCATTAAGAAGGCTAACAGAATATTAGGATATGTAGCGCCTTGATGTGAGGAGTACAAACCTAAGGAAGTTCTGCTCAACCTTTATAATGCACTGGTGAGGCCTCATCTGGAGTCCTGTGTGCAGTTTTGGCCTCCAGGCTTGAAAAAGGACACAGCAGCACTAGAACAGGTACAGAGAAGTGTGACTGGGCTAATTCTAGGGCTACAGGGGTTGAATTATGAAGGAAGATTAAAAGAGCTGAGCCTATAAAGTTTTAGCAAAAGAAGATTAAGAGGTGACATGATTAAAGTGTTTAATATTATGAAGGGAATTAGTCCGGTGGATCGAGACTGTTAATTTAAAATGTGTTTTTCATCTAGAACACAGGGACACAGTTGGAAACTTGTTATGGGTAAACTTCGCACAAACATTAGAAAGTTTTTCTTTACACAAAGAATGATAGACACTTGGAATAAGCTACAAAGTAGTGTGGTAGACAGTAAGACTTTAGGGACTTTCAAAACTTGACTTGATGTTTTTTTGGAAGAAATAAGTGGATAGGACTGGCAAGTTTTATTGGGCTGAATGGCCTGTTCTCGTCTAGAGTGTTCTAATATTCTGAAGTGTCTGTTTCTGCAGTTAGGAAAAGCAATCCCCCCCAATAAATTAGTTGCAGATTCAGACTGTTAGAGTATTTAAGATTACTGACCCTGAACTGGGGTGGCATGGTGGTGGTGCTGCTGTCTTGCAGTAAGGAGATCAGGGTTTGCATCTCGGGTCATCCCCTGTGTGGAGTTTGCATGTTCTCCTTTTGTCTGCATGGATTTCCTCCCACAGTCCAAAGACATGCAGGCTAGTTGAATTGGTGATGCTAAATTGGCCTTGGTGCATGGATGAGTTTATGCTTGCTCTGCAATGGACTGGCATCCTGTGCAGGGTTTGTTTCTGCCTTGTGTCCTATGCTAGTGGAGATAATATGTAAGTAAAATGTATTTCTAAAGTCAAAGCGCTGAACAAATAAACATACAATAAAATGAAATATCAAAGCAACATACAAACAAGGACAGTATAAGACAGCCATAGATTACAGCGTTACCCAAGTGCCCGTCTAAACGGATGCATCTTAAAGTTGACGCTTAAAAAATTCAGTAGAATCTGCTGATCTCAGTGTCAGGGGATGACTGTTCCATAACCTTGGAGCAATGGCCTGTGTTTCATCTGGTATGGGGAACAGAAAGGAGCTCTAACTGATCAGATCTTCGAGTATGGCCCGTGTTGTAGTAATGGAGGTTTGTGATCTATTGGGTCGCTTGACCATGCAGAGCTCTGTAAGTAAGTACCAGAATTTTGAACTGGATCTTAAATTCAACTGAGATCCAATGTAGTAAGTGTAAAACTGTGGATTTGTGGGTCCATTTGTTTGAACATGTTAAAAACCAGAGAGCTGCATTTTGAACTGTGTGATGAAGAGTCAAACCAGCTCCATCACTCCTCTGCAACCCTGGGCTGGGTTAAGCAGGTTAGAACATCAGTAAGCAGACCTGAAGATGTCGGTTTACAGACACTTTTCAACCAATCTAATAGAGCTTAGAGAGGATCTGCCAGTAAGACTGGGATAAACTGCCCAAACCTAGGTGTGCAAAATTTAGAAAGACTTACCTAAGAAGACTTGAAAGACTCGCCGCCACAGGGACTTCTATGAAGTACTGAATTAAGGGTCTGAATGCTTATATGAATGAGAGATTTCAGTTTTTGATTTTAATAAATTTGCAAACCCTTACTTTGTCATTATGGGCTGTCGAGTGTAGATTGATGGGCAAAAATATGAAATTAATCTATTAGAAATTAAATCTACAACAACATTTATTTATACAGCACATTTTCATACAAAGGATGTAGCTCTAAGTGCTTTACAAGATGAGAAAATAAATAAGTATAACACAATAAAGTGTGCAGAAAGTGAGGGAGTCTGAATACTTTCTGAATCCACTGTATACAAATACTACAGTTAATGAAAGAGCTTAATGATGTCATCACCCCCTTGGTAAATGTGATGGACAAGATCTTGATATCACAGAAAATGTCTCTTACATTATCATTTACTAATTCCTTTCTTAATTTCTTACTTTTAACAAAAGAGTATTCTTAGTCCCAGGCCCACTACTAAAGACAATTCCCAAACCTTTTAGGCCCTGCAAGTCATTTGCAGTCTCTGATCCTGCATGTGAGCGCCATTCTCATTTTAACACCCTACAATGAAAGCTCACACGCATATGTTCTTCATAGTCCCTTTATTTTGCAATTTAAGCTCATTCCTATTTTCTAACTTTTAATAAAAGGCCATTTATAGTCACAGTGCCCCCATACTAAAGGTCATTTCCAAATTTGTACCCTGTAACTTATCTCCGGTTTGTGATCCTGTAACTAACCTCCATTCCTACTCTCAGATTCCTCCACAGCGGTCAATTACATTTTTTTTTTTTACTTTAAAAGATAAGGCCATTTCTAAAGTCAGATCTTACTAAAATAAGCCATTCCTAATGTCTAAAAGACCCTAAAAGACAAGGCCACTGCCAATTTTATACCCTGTAATAAAAGGTTATTATCAGTCTCTTCCACTTTAGAAAAAGACCATTCTCAGTCTCTGACTCAACAGTTTAAACCCATTCACAGCATTTTAAAGTTTATTGAAAGGTCATTCCCAGTTACATTAAATGTCATTTCTTGTTTTTTCTGTTTATATCACAGCGTTTCAGTTGACACGTCTTGAGAGGGAGTATAGCTGAGAGCTTGGGTTGGTTTACATTGCAGGATTTAGGTCAATTCAGGCTAGGAGAGGCTGGTCAACGCCAGCTCAACAGAAAATATCTGGAATTAATTACTGTTTACCACGTCATGGACTCTGCTACTAGCAGAAGCCATGCAGAGTGCCACTTTAGTTTATAAAATAGAGATGATGATATTAGGTGAGAGCTTTTGATGGATTTAGCAATAACTCCAATAGCATTGAGGATGGTGACCTTAGCATGTGTTTTCCAGAGTCCAGAACTGATGCTAAAGCTCTAATCTATGCTTTTCATTTGAACCAATGTTACAAGCTGACAACACTAGGTTCATACAGATGATGGCTGGTTGATTGGCATTAATCATGACGTTGGTTTGCACAGGGAACATCTTGGATGAAGCATTTTATGCTACTCTAAGCTCCATCTCCACCATTGACTTGTCACTTGGATATTGTTGTCCTCCGCCAGGTCCAGTGGACGTTTTAGTGATTTTGATGCCATAGATATGAAGTATAGGCCAGAGTTTCACAAACATCAATGATATCATCATATTTTATATACAGGTGACACAAACTATCTTCTTTTGATTGTCTGAGGATGTGCTTAATGTAATTCTTAGTTTTTTTTTTTTTCAAATGATGGCATGATGGACTGAGGTTTCATCCTGCTAAATGATCTCTAGCCTTCAAAGTGTGGTTTCTCACCATACTGTACTTTACGAACTATCCATGCATTGGTTTCCATCTCCAATTTTGGTCATGTTCTTGATTTTGCAATTTCTTCATATGTGTGCTAGCTCTCTCTTCAGCTAATTCTTTCATATTCAGAGTTATTTCTTTTGTTACAAATGTTAATATAGAATTTCAAGATGCACACATTATCGCCACTCTTTCACCTACAAAGGCCTACAAATCCTACAAAATAAGGACATTTTCAGTTTCCAAACTTCTATTTTATCCAATCTCTTAAATTAAAATGAAGTTAATTTCTTGTGTTTACTTCTTGATAAAAGATCACTCCCAAATTCAGAAGTTACAGTAAGAGGACATCCTCAGGTTTATTCTGATTCCAAAAAGTGATCAAACCCTTTAATGAAAATACTGTTATTCACAGTATCTTCCATTTCAGAAAAGACCATTTATGGTTTCTGGCCCTATAAATTAAAGGCCATTCCCACTTTGTGACTCTTTGGGGTCAGGCTGGAACATAAATTCCCAGGCCCAAATTTTCAGGTAAAATAGTCAACACCAAATTTCTACTGCTTTGACTCTCTTAGCATGAATGAAACGATTCTGTCCTAATTTCCAGTTTACCGATAAAAATGAATTTTTGATTAGTTTTTTTTTTTTTTAAGTTAAAGGTCCTTCCCAGTCTCTTGCAATTCAAATAAAGGTCATTCCCAATCAGTGATCTTACAATAAGTTTTTTTTCCCCATTTGCAAACCCTTCAATAAAAGGCCATTCCTTATCTTTATGAAATGTGGTAGGTAATTATATTCTAATAACTTTAATTTTCTGATCTTATCAAAAACAGACTGTTCACTACCTTCAATACTAAGTGACCTGCTAAGATTTGAACCTTTAATGAGAAAACCCCAGACATTTTTTGATAAGACGCACTTCCATATTAAACGATATTCTTTCACTCACATTTGCTGATCATCGACTCTTACAAATCCTGCTCTATGTACAGATGTCTCCCTTACCATACTCGTCACTTTCGTAACGTAATTTCTTTAAGAAGGAAGTGTTTTTGTTAGTGCAGTCAGCTCAAGTGACCTAACATCTATACCGATTATCGATCAAAACACTTCTGTTACCCTGAAGGAAACTGTAATTGTGCTAGGCCATAAGGCTAACAGTGCACAAGCACGACTAAGGAAATCGGTTTTAGCTCAAAAAGATGAAAATCTACAAGTAAATGCTTCCTCTGTTTACTTCAACTCCTGTCATGTTGACCATCAGTACGATCAAGACCAAGATGTGCAGCCAACACGTCAAAGGATGTAATCAGGTTTGGTCAGAAATTCCTCTCCCTTTGTCTTCCACTAGTTCATTCTGGTTATGGTTTCTTCTCACATTCACATCATTTTTAGAAGACTCCTCAACTTGGGAAGCTGTAGTATACTCTCAGAAGGGGTTGGTCTGGTGGTAACTGTTACATGTAACTCCTCGTGTGATTCATCCCAAGTTGGATGTTCTTGTATCTTCTCACATCCAATATAATCAGACGGCTACAGACGACTGTGACTTTGCCTTCTTTTTGCTCTGTGGCAGGTGTTCTTCTCTTATGACATGACGGCCAAAGGCCATTTGAAGTGGTCATTTCCATACATTTCGCTTATGAAATATCTACTGCCATAAGCTTATTGAATTCTGCCTCTCTCTAATAATCCTATCCCTATTTTGTGTTTCTGTGATCCCTAGGTATGCGGATCCTGGTAAACCTCCTGCTGGACACTCTCCCCATGCTTGGTAACGTCTTACTGCTGTGTTTCTTCGTCTTCTTCATCTTTGGTATCATTGGAGTCCAACTGTGGGCAGGACTTTTACGCAATCGGTGCTACCTGGAAGAAAACTTCACCGAGTAAGTGTGAGCTATCTTTAATTACAAGAAAGTTCCAAATGGAGCGATAAAGTGGCTAAATATAAACAGCAGCTTCTATTGCCATATGTGATTCTGAGCGTTAAGTGGGAGCCTTCTTAATTACGCACAAACATGGAAAGTCCAACAGAGCTTCCTTCACAAACCGCACGCTCAGCAAAACCTCTCTTGCATAACCTTGAAAACTGCCAGCCAAGCTTTTTGATCAGTTCGATTTATATCTAATTACAGCGCTTTCCCTTTTTTTTCCTCTCCTTTCATCCTTTTTTTTGGTTTTAATCAAAACCAATGAACATTCCTTGTGGAACCAATTTGAAAATAAAATGACATTTTCTTCAACAAGAAGGTATACTAAGTGTGCAAGGGGGGCATTTATCACTGTCACACCAAGGTAGCTACCAGCACTGATTTTAAGGGATTTGGCATCAGATTGTTCAACTATTTCTTGTGAGTGTAAAGCCTTAGAATTAACAAGCCCCCGCTTCCCCCACCCCCTGCTGCAACCATAAATATATATGTTTTTGAAAAAGAAAGCAATTAGAAGAAGAGAACAAGACAAATTAAATTATTTACAAACCACTGGCATTCATCAGATGGTTTGCAGTAAAAGAAATAAACTGATTAGATGGGACTAATTTGAAATATGAATTCATGCCGTTTACTTCTATATCGTGGGCGCTGTTCATGTTTTTTCCCATCTTGCCATCATCAGTAGTCACATTCGTGTTTTATAGCACGTGAGAACATCAAACGTTCAATTGAAATCTTTTCTTTACAATGTTGATGACTGCAGATATAAACCCTTTGAAAACCCACTAAGCGGGCTGAGCAGCACATGGCAAGAACAGGTGGATTACTTAGCAGTCAACATGGATTCAGACCAGGAGGTCGTGTTTTATTAATATGCTTGAATTCTATGAGAAAGCACCAAACAGATATGATTAGAGAGGTTCATATCGTATTATTTATTTTGAATGTCAAAAAGCACTTGAGAGGTTGGTCATCCAGTTTAACTCTTTTAGGGTTAATTATTTTTTTTCCTTTTGTCCCAAGGCTGAATATTTTTCCAAAAAGCTCAGTTTTCTAACAATCACTCAAAGCAATGGTTTCACACATAAATAAACTTAAAATACTTTTGACAAATTTCACTCTGTGTTATGTTTCATGAGCCTCTACAGCAGGCATCCCCAACTCTATGATAAACTATGTGATTAAAGTGGAAATTTTGAGATTAAAGTTGACATTTTGAGCTTTTTTCCCCAATGTGCCCCTATTTATTTTTCTTTTCTCTGTATCCTAATAAGCTTTCATATGACACTCAGACGGTGGGTTACGACTCACCTTTTCACGGTGACTTTGATATCTGACAACTTCTTTTTTATTTCGGGCACTGTGCGACTTTGTGAACTTGAGCTTTCGAGTTTCTCCGACACGCTATGTCACTCGATCAACTTCCTTTTGTTGATTATACTACGGTTTAAATAAACAAATAGTATGTTTTTCCTTTGCCTCCACTTGGTATTCACTGAAATTCTTTTATTTTCCCCTGTGCTTTTGCCATTGCCTTTTCACAGAACGCTGATCTTAAGGGCTATTTATATTTATTTGCATATTCAAAGAGGCGTAATTCTTGGAGGAATTGGGGAGTGGCGGCAGGCACGTGCATGTACGTTACTTTTCACGCTGACCGGGATTTATGGAGCGGAAGAACGTGGAAGTTGCCGTACACCCAGATTTATGCATCTGGATTTTTTTGTGCGTACGCACATTTCTGCTTTTGTCCATACACCATGTTTTATTGTGAATTCTATGCACGCCGTTATGCATGAGGACCCTGGTGACCTGGTTTTGCCACTAATTAACTTCTTTTGAATTCATTTTAATTGACTTGCTCAGACCCCTTAATTGTTTCTTTTTCCTTAATTAGCTGCCAAACAATAATGAGATACAAAGTAAGCCAAAACATGACTAGCAAGCTGTGTCCATCATACAATATCTGAAAATAAAGAAAGGTGAAGGTCTCAGGAATGTTGATCAGCTCAGGTCCACAAAACATTTTACCAGAGCTCTTAGAAAACAGAAAATCGACAATTTGGAAAATGTCTGCTATTGCACAATGAGAGCAGCAACAAACCATGGAATTAAAGGAAGAGTTCAATTAAAAGCAAAAATCTGTGTCTAATTAAGCAACTGGTTAGAGTGAAATTGGTGGGTGTTTGAGGCCCTGACTTAGTTTGTCTTCTGTTGGCTCCATCACTTCACATTTCATTTCTGTTTAAGCAAAGAAATGAAGAAATTCAGGGGAACAAATCTTAAAAAAACAAGTCAATTAAAATGAATTCAGAAGAAGTTAATTGGAGCAAAAACGGTTCACTAATTAAGAAAAGGGTTCGAATGAAAACGTGCAGCCACTGTGGCCCTCCAGGACCAGAATTGGGGACCCCTGTTCTATAGAATGTGAATTCACATACCTATTACTTACCTGTGTGAAATAATTCAGCCTCAGACACACAGAAAGGTTTGGGACAGCCACCCATATATTATACCGGGCTGAAATTGTTTTTAAATAAGCACTGAAGTACACAGGTTAAGTTCTCAAGTTGAACTGAATCACTTAACTAAAATGGCGTCTTTATAGACCAGGTCCCGGAAATGATGTCATCTTGGAATGCCGGGACCGGAAGTGACATCTTTGCAGAGAAATCAGGCAGGTTTTCCCATATCTGGTCTGCAGAGGAAACAAAGAAGTTTAGTGCACTCCGCCACCCCCTGGCCTGGCATGGAATTACCCTATTTCGGTCCACTCAGCGTCCTCCTATTCGCACGTGTGTGACATCTGTTTGAGTCATCACTCATAAGCTGAATGGCACGTTCTGAGGAAAAAAAACAGGTTGAAGTAGTCAAGTGGCTGTTAATCTGTAGTGTCCACGAACACGCCACGTCATTTAATGAAGTCTGGTAGCCAGCATGCCTCCCTCAGATCTATGTCTGTGTAGTCCTCCCAGGGTGCATGTTGCTGTAGCTGTGTCTGCTTCTCCTGCGTGTTCAGCACTAAAATCAGCAGGGGATTGATCAGCTGATGCAGGTACCTGCCTTTCATTTTTGCTTTCCTGATCATTCACATCAAAATTGGAGTTCGGTAAGCGTCTGTGTAGTCCTCCCTGGTGAACGTTGCAGTAGGCGTGTCAGCTGCATGATCAAATTGGGACCGATCGGCTGATGCAAGTACCTGAGTTTTGCTTTCGATGTCACATGCTATAGAAATTCTTAAATTGATTTCAAAACTCTAAGAAGAGAGAGAAACTCGCAGACCACGTCATTTGGAGTCCGATAGCTAGTTTGCCTTCTACAGATCTATGTCTGGGTAGTCCTTTGTCACACACGTGCGCATGGGAGGCAGATAAAGGGCCTGAAGGAGAGTAATTCCATGCCGGACCAGGTAGTGGCGGAGTGGACTAACTCTTTCTTTCACTTCTCTGCAGACCAGTTGCAGGAAATTCTGCCTGGCCCTGATGACGTCACTTCCATTTCCGGGCCCAATGATGTAATTTCTGATTCCGGCCCCACTGATGATGTCACTTCCAGTTCAGGCCCACTGGTGACATCACTTCCTCCGCTCTCCCTTAAAGCTGCCCTCTTTGTGCCAGCAAATTGGTTCAGTTGAGGACTCAGACCTGTCCAAATCTGTACCTAACAATTATCCATTACAGCCGGGAACAATATACGGGTGGCTGCCCCAAAACTTTTTTTGTGTGGCCCTTTGTCGTGCTTATGACACCTCCCAGTCTACTGATTTATGCCACATGCTCTAATTTCCTACAATCTAATTACACAATGGGAGGTATGAAACTTGAAAGTAACACATATGAGAAGGACCTAGGCATCATAATAGACTCCTTACCATTTACATCTAGAGAGTGTATAGAAGCCATTGGAGTTTACCCCTGCTGTTGGAGTCTCCTCCTACTGCGTTGCACCTACCTGCCTGTATGCTGGAAGCTCTCTGCCTCTTATTTCTTACTGCTTTCATCACAGTTGGTGAGTGCATCTCCACTCTCTCAGCTAGCTATGTCTGACATTTCCCTGTCTGGTGTTGCTTTTCCCATTCTCTTCATCGGCTGCCAAGTGTAGGCCTAGCTGGTTCCATTCCGCAGGGTGTTGGCTGTGCTGTGTGCTTGATCGGTGTGATGGTGTCTCCTGGGTAATTCTGGGCTGTAGTACCCACTTCAGCTTCAGTATAGTACTCATGCACTTGCCATTGCATCTTAGAAATATGAACTTTAACCATCGGTTTGACCCAATGGTTTTAGATCTTTACAAGATTCATACAATACATTCATCGCTCCTACAGATGCTAATATTAATTGTTCTTTGGTCACTGCTATACTCTAGAAAGATGCAGCCATGCCACATGCACTTCAGTACAGTTCATCCACCTGAAGCTAAGCATGTTCAGCCCGGCCAGTACTTGGATGGAAGACCATCTAGGAAAATTTTGGGTCGCGGCTCAAAGAGATGTTGATGAGGCATCATCAACAGCAGGGGGTGCTTACCCTGTAGTCTGAATGTGGATCCCAATGCTCCAGTGCAGTGATGGGGACACCATGCTGTAAAAATGGTGCTGTCCATTGGATGAGGTCCAGAACTCTCTGTGGTTATTAAAGAACATTGCCCTTCATGGCCTAGTCATTCTGGATCTTATTCATCCCCTGCCTCTGACTGGCTAACTATCTCTCCCCCCACTTCACCACCTAATAGCTCATGTGTGGTGAGCATACTGGCCCAAAAATGGCTGTCATTGCATCATCCAGGTGGATTCTGCACATTAGTTAAGTTGCTGTGGCTCCCCTTCTGTATGAAAAAGTGCTTTGAGTAGTGAGAAAAGTGCTATATTATTATATATCATATCCCACCCATCCCCTTATCTGCTTAATGGAGAAGCAACAATTCTCAGAGTCAATCCTTGCATTATTCAGCCTCTTAGAAAAATACCAAATCCTGCTCTTGGACACAGATTGTGCTAGATTTGACTAAAACTGCCACTTTTTCTGAAATATGAAACTATATAGAAAATTTCATTTTCCTCATCTCTATTGCTTGGCAAACACTTGAAGATTACATGCATTTAATTATATTTATGGCACAAATTTATATCCAATCCCCATTTAAAAGGATAAGATGGTGGTATGGCAGCTGAGGTTCGTAACAATCAGAAAATTAAGGTGGCTGCATTTCATGACATAATGTCCTTTGAATGTATGGTGTTAAATATTGTTTGCTCTACTCTTCTCTTTTTTCTATTAATCTCCCCCTAAAAATGACTGCAATTTTTTTCTGAACTAAATGAATTGCTCACACTTGTCTTAGTTGTGTGCCCTGCTTTGATTCTGCGGGGGGGACTTTAATATACACATTGTGTTTTATTAATGATTTTCTGTTTTATCTTAACTCAGCATATTAATCTTTTCACTCAGACTTGATATTACTCATACTTCTAGTCCTGATGATATCCCTGATTCTCTGTTTGATATTTCTTATCTCAAGCTCATTGACGTCACTTTTCACAGATCTAATGGTAAAATTCTTATTTCCTATTGTAACATTTAGTCTGTTGATCTTTTCCCTATTTCAGTCTTTAGAAGCCATGTCTGTCTTTAGCATATAACATCTAAGCTTTTCTTGCCTGATGACGTGATTTCTCATTATAACCACATTAGTTCTAATATATTTCAGAATTTTGCCCCTATAAAGGCCAGACTAACCCCAAGCTGCTCTCTCTACCCCTTATCTTTATTTAGAACTCTAAGAAATTAAAGCAATCGGTCAACATCTTGAACTCCTCTAACAAGAGAACTGATCTCACTGTCCACTTCACTGAGCATATGTTAAATTATAGGGGTGCGCTAAATAAAACCCATTCTCTTACTACTCTTCTGTTATAGGTAAGGGTAGCAATAATCCAAAAATAAAGTAAATAAATTATACCTCAATTATACCAGTCCAGTTAATGCCCCTCTTCCTACCCTTGAGACCCCTCAAAAATGCTTCATAGAAGCTGCTGTCGACTTTTACCACCACTGATTTTTTTCAGTTTTTGATCTGATTACAAACTTAAGCTCCTCCTCCTTCAAAACTTGCCCCTCCCTCTCTTTTGTTAAAGCCTATGTATCATTGTCATGTCTCGCAACCTTATCAATAAATTGTTAACCTCTGGCAAAACTGCATGCTGTCATTCCTGTCGTTAAGAAACCTGGTCTTGATTCATTCATTCTTGACAACTGATGGCTTATTTCAAACCTCCCCTTCCCAGCAAAGCTGATGGAAATGGTGGTTGACACATGTTGTGGTGTACAAAATCTGCAGATTTTTGTCTATATTTTCATTATATTTTGCTCAAGACAATACTAGATGAACTAAAATACAGGACACATCAAAGCATATCTTCTTCCCAAATTGTACCTCACTTTCAAAGCTGCTGTTCAAACAAAAAGAGGAAGACATGGTGATGCCTCAGGCTATCAATTACTTTATAACCTGAGAAAGGATGGGCATCTGGGCCAACAACCTACTAAATGGGTTTACAGTCTGGGAAAGGAAGACATGCTAGTAGGTACTAAGCAACATCAAAAACTTTATTGTTTGGGAAAACTGATGTACTCAAATTGATGAAAGAGTTTGAGAAAATTCATTCATCATATTGACAGCCAGCTAATCAGGTGTATGTAGCAATCACATCTTACAAAACCCCCCTGCTAAAATTTTATAATAAATATGCCTCATCTGAAGAGCAACTTCAGAAGAGGGCACCAGCAACGTGCAGCCGTTTTCATCTGATCGTCTGCAAAGCATCTCATGAACAACTTTGAGTGCTAGATCAATGCCGCCCTTGGACATTCATCTTTGACATCTTTACATTTTCATAAGCTTTTTCTAAAGACTATATATATATATATATATATATACAGACTTTACTATCAGTCCTATTTTCTATTTTTCTTTGTTCTATTTGGTATTATTATTCATGTAATAAATATCACGCTGCTTTTTAACATGTCTAGAGTGATTGAAGTAATATGGTAAATTTCTTTGAGCACCTGGAGCAGCCGGAAGTTTGCCATACGCTCCGTGCTGCAAGGTTTATTAAGGCTGAAGGTGTGAGCTCCACCCAATAATAGGGAGCAGTATGTAAAGTAAGGCATTCTTGGTTTATACATGGCCTATAGCCAAGGATGTTGAGCCTTTGTATGTTTGAATATATTCCTAGAGACTAAAGTAATATTTACATCTGAGATATATTTAAAACATTTTATGTTGTTCATGCCAATAATAAGTAAGTCTTTTGAAGTGCCAGAAGATTGACAGGCTGTGTTATACCTAAGGCACTTGTGTAGTTTAAAGTGCTAGAAATTAACCAGCTGTGTGTGTGTGTGTCATTAATGAGGCACTGTTGAGGTTAGGGTCTGTATGTATGCAAGTCTCTTGAAGTGCTAAGAGAGTGACAAGTTTTGTCATTCATAAGGCACTTGTTTGGTTTAAAGTGCTAGTGATTAGCCAGCTGTGTGTTTGTCATTCATAGGGCACTGTTGAGTTTCTGTGTGTATGCGTATTGCTATGTATACGTGTGTTAACCTTAAGGTGCGATAGTAGACTAACCCAATAACGAACCTGATAAGTACACTTACCCCTAGGTAAAGGGTAAGCAGAAGGAAATATCATGACAATACACTACACAATTTCAAAGTTTGCTTTTCAGGATAAATCTTTTTGAACCTTTTCATTCTAGTTTCTGTACGCTGCACTCTACAGAGACCACTTCTTCCAAGAATTGTAAATGATCTCCTGCTGCCTGGTGATACTGGTGCCTCGTTATTCTCCTTCCATTTATTGCTGGTTCTGCTTTTGATTCTGTAAATCATGACAGCTTTTCTGTCTTGTCTCCCTTTTGAGCATTTTTCTGGTTCGCGTCTGGCTTAACAGATAGACAGTACATCATCTAACTGTCTCTTGGAAACCACAAATCCTCCCTTGTTGATTTTACTGTGTGTTTACCTCAGGGATCAGTTCTTGGTCCCCTGCTTTTGTTAAATATGTTCTCCCCCTTGGCCATGATTATCCAAATATATTTATACACTTATGGCTGGGATATATCTGATGCTACGTGACTCGTACACTTGTGGACACTACAGCTATGCAAGCAGTGTACTGACAATATTTGTGTGCGTACTTTATGTAAAGAGAAATAATCACATTAACAAAATGTCTGGTTTCGCTGTGTTGTGAGCTGAGGGAAGATAAACATTGAAGATAAAAATTCTTTGCATACTGATGCTGTTATAAAGGTGTAAAAGAAGATGGCAACAACAACACTGTAGATGGTATGCAAGACCTTTAAATGTATTGCGTCATTATGATGGGGAATATGCAACTCTTGTACTGCCACTGTGAAAAATAGATGAAGAAAAGCTCCATGCGTACTTTCATATGTCAGCATTTAAGTTTGATGGTTTGCTTCACTGCATTGAACCATTCATCAATCATCGAAGCACACACATTGATCCTGTTTGAGCTGGCCTGCTGTCACACTGCATTATCTTCCAACATGTTCATAATTAGCAATGATGCTAACATCACGTACCAAAACTTGAACACACTGGCCACCCAAATTTTTGCTGATACTGCAACTCACACACAAGTCACGTTAATTTCAGACGACGTACTCAGAGGACACGTCAAAAGAGCGCTGGGAACACGGGGTAGCAAGTATATCCCGACCCTAAGTCTACTACTGATTTCCTACCCTACTCACTGACAAGATGTGCCTTTCATTTAAGTAAGTGATTAAATGCTATATACTGTACTTATAATTAAATAAGATTATAATTGCCCCCCAAAATCTGTGACTTCTAAGTGCTCAGATCTTTGAAATAATTGATTTTTATTGCAAATCCTTCCCAAATTGTCCATAATATGGACTCTGTGTTTATCGTTGATCCTCCCATTAGCTTCTTTACTAAAACTGTATTTTTCCTTCTCCATAATATTACTCCCCTTTGCTCCTTTACTAACAACAAAGATGGTGAAACACCTGTCCAGACTTTCTTTATTTCCCAATTTAGTTGTTTAATTTTGGTGTCCCAGCTAAAACACCAAATAGCCTTCATCAGTTTGTCCAGTCTATTGGCATCAGCTGCCCTCATTCTGCTGCCCCAGCACACCATTGTATAGAAGACGATGCTCGTAAACCACAGTGTGATAGAATACGAGAGGGTACCCCAAAAAAAAATGGAATTGAAAAAAAATGTTTTTAATAATTTTTACTTACTGAAACTTTAGTCTCCTTCAAAGTTCACTCCATGTGAATGAATGCACTTTTCTCAATGGTTTTCCCACTGGTGGAAATATTTTTGGAATTGCTGAAGAGGAACGTTGTCCAATGCCTGCAGCTATTTGTCTTTGACTTCCTACACCATACAAAAATGCTTCCCTTTGAGTTCTTTATACATATGCGGGAACAAGAAAAAGTCACACGAAGTAAAGATCAGGCGAGTAGGGAAGGTGGCAAAAATTCCAAGACACACAAGTCAATTCAGAAATCTCTTCAATAGTCCGATGACGATATTCATAATTTGCATTGCAAACTTTTTCAAGATTTTTGTCATTCCTAATTGTGGAAGGTCGGCCAGATCTTAGTTGGTCTTCAAGCGACATTTCCCCTCGTTTAAAACACAAAAACCACTTGTAGACTTGAGTTTTACTTAAAGCTTCCTCTTTAAAAGCAGTTTCAAGCATCACTATAGTTTGAGCAGCTGTTTTCCCTAAGAGAAAACAAAATTTAACACAAATCACAAAGTACGTTTAACAAGCAAATAAAATGGACACGGAAAGAATGTTGTATGAACAATACAGAGCAACACCACTTGGCAGACTGCCACAGAATACTATAAGTGTGCTACACCTAGTGACGAAATTCGCAACTAAGTCGAGATTGACCGCCAGGTACAGATTCTGGTTATTTTTGGGTACTTACTTGTATGTATGGGCTTCCAGACATTGAAAGACCTGAGCCCTCCTCAGTATGTAGAATCGATTTTGATCCTTTATAAATGCAGCGTCTGTGTTCCTGGAGCAATCAAGTCTATTGTAAATACAACCCTTCACCATCTCCATGTCTATACCTTCCATCCTGCAAGATTCAGATCAGTATGTCAAGTTTTTCCCAGTGTTGCAGTTTTAATAGCAGTTTTACATGAATAAATCATTCAATGTCATTTACAAATATCTGAGTGCACATTATGTGATAATCTGTGTGACCACAAGGGGGTGCCCTCCAGCTCAAATCACAGACACAATATTAATATGATTCCAGGTTCAGTCAGTCAGTAAGTCACTGTCCAACCCGCTATATCCTAACACAGGGTCACGGGGGGTCTGCTGGAGCCAATCCCAGCCAGCACTGGGCGCAAGGCAGGAACAAATCCCCGGGCAGGGTGCCAGCTCACTGCAGGGCACACACAAACACACACCCACACACCAAGCACATACACTAAGGACAATTTAGGATCGCCAATGTACCTAACCTGCATGTCTTTGGACTGTGGTAGGAAACAGGAGCACCCAGAGGAAATCCACACAGACATGGGGAGAACATGCAAACTCCACACAGGAAGGACTTGGGAAGCGAACCAAAGTCTCCTTACTGTGAGGCAGCAGTGCCACCACTGCGCCACCTTGCCGCCCATTTCAGGTTCAAATAAAACATTTTTATTTTTCACCAACACTTTCCCACACAAGCACTAGCCAAAATCTAATATATAAAGCAGAGTCGATGTCTGTATGTATGTTTGTTTGTCCGCCATACAAATCTGCACCAAACTGGGGATGGGGCTCCGTTGTGACCAGGAGAAGGTCATGGGGTATGTTTGGTTCGGAAAAATGTTCAGGGTGAACCACAGGGCACCTTTTCACCAACACAACATTCACCATACGTCCCCGTACCTTTAATCGACGTTACAACAGACGTTCACCACGGCGCCATCTAGCAGCAGCTTTGGTCTCTGTGTGTCGCTCTTTACCCATGTTTCTTTAAATTGCCAAGAGATGGCAGAAGTGTCCAAGTATGAGAAGGCCGAATGCTTTGATCGGGTGAAGAGGAACTGCCGTATGGATGTAAAACGTGAATGACCCGGTACACATGACCGCCTGACACATCCGCATTTCCGCACGTCACACTCCCACACGCGCTGATAATGCTGTATTTCATTTGCCAACATCTGTTATATGCAAGCATGTTTGAACAGAGACTCGCCTTGAAAGACAGCATCCTTTCCCCACCATTTTCCCCAAACGCAGCACCGGTTGTATGTCATTTCTCTCTGTAGTTACCATTGCCAACGTCCGTTAGATGGCATCACAGTTCAACACAGACTGTCCTTACAAACAGAGCACCCCTCCCCGCCATTGTTCCCAGTACGGTTTCAGTGATACTCTTTCTCACTGGCTTTCCGTATTTGTGGTGCTATATGCTCGCTTTCCGACTGACAGTACGATTTCAGTGTTGCTCTTTCTGACTGACTGGTGCTGTTTGTTCGCTTTCTGATGTATTGTAAATAACATAAATTCATCTCACTGTGGTGCTTATTCCGTACGTAATACCATGTCACACATTGTAATTGTCCTGCTTTTCACTAATATACCCATGCCACCGAAAAAAAGACGTAGAATTGGAAGGTCCACTTCAGATGCCACAACAAATTCTATTTCAAAGGCGTCTGAAACGCCACAACACACAGAATCCAGAGTGGAGGAACTTACAATAAAATGTCAATCAGAAAAATGTTTGTTCTATTTCTATGTTCTGTTTCTTTTATTTGGAAAATTCACCGGTTATAGATTCCCGGGCAATGCCGGGTACTCCTGCTAATACTTCATAATGAACAGTTGATTATCACCCACTGCTTCCCGATTCTCACTCCCCAAGGTGAGACTGCAAGGTTCTTTTTAGCTGGACCTGGGACTGCATCCAGTATCCTGGAATTGGTCACCCAGAGCACTTTCTGGGTCAGGCGGAAACCAGGATAGTCCTCCCCCAGCAGCAGCATCCACAGACCCCTGATGGGGTTGTACTTCTGAACTCAGAGTCCCATGCCGGCCTGCAGGTGTCTCAATTGGGTTTAGCCTGGAGGAACATTGCCACCTATTGTGTGGAGGGAATGAACTCTTCCCCGGCACTCACATTCACCCAGTCCACTTATCATCTTCCGTGCTTAGATGAAGAATGCAAGACGCTCCGGCTGGGTGATGTCTCAACTCCCACCATCCTTCCACTGTGGCTGCCCACCCAGACAAGAAATTATCCTTATCCTGGCCAGGATGCCTGTCGTTCCTTTTGGGTACTTACATCGGTTAAGCATTATCGAACGCTTTAACCAAAATGAATGAGGATAAGTTGACTGTTGTGTGTTTTGAAACTTTTTGGACTGAGAGATTTACATTGACAGAAACGAAGTGAAGTGTATTGAACACAAATGAGATCAAATAAATTGAAATAAAGTAAAGGAGGAGAGGATCTGTGGATCGAGTAGACCTATGCAGTAAAGCAAAAGGCTTCAGGTGCCTGTGAAAAGGTGTGAATAACGGGCTGAATTACTGCAGCGTCAGATTAATGTATCATTTGTCAAGGGCACAAAGGTCATGGCTGTGGTTTTGTTTTACACTTTTGCTAAGTTAACGTCTCTGCCCCTAATTTGGATCAGTAACCTGTGAATAAATTTGTATTAGCGCTATGGATATTGACCCGATGGATACGCTTCCTAGGATGTGTGCTCTGCATGTTAAAATGAAAATTCTTTTTTTTTTTTTTTGCTAATAATAAAATTGAAAAAGAAAAAAAGAAACCAAAGCACGTCAAGTCCCTGAGGAAACAGATCATTAGCATTAGAGGTATATGGCTAAATCTTTCCAAGCTGCTTAAGGTAAATTTCTTTGAAGACGAAATTTTTCAACAGATTGCTGAGCTTTGCTGAATTGTGGGCTTTGAGCAGCCCAACTAAAGTCGTACTTAGACTAATCTGGAGTAAACGTACCTAAATGTTCAATAAAGTGCCTCTTTAGGTGAAATGCATGCTGGGTACGATGGGCAAGTCTAGATGTCCTTTATTACAAACTAGTGACGTACAAAAACGGTTCCTTTTGATTCATTTTGTTCAGTTTGTAGTGCACCCCCCGACTTCTAGCAAGCACTGAGGGTGCCACCAGCAAAGAAACTGCTAAGCTTTTCACATGAGGGACAGATAGAATTAGGCCAACACCTAAGCCCTACCGTATTTCCATCCTGCCATCCGAATATTAACAACACCCCAGGAAAATACCCATACAGATTAAACATGGCCAACACACAAATATAAATATTTCTTATTTACTACAATAACTACTTACAAACACGGTAAAGGACAATAATGACAAAAGTACTAAACAAACAACACGAACATAACCCCCACACGATGATATTTATAGTCCAGGTAAAAGTCCTTACTGTAGGTGATGGAAGTGGTCCTGGAAACATATACTGTGGTTAAAGGCCGGAAAGAAGTGCGAATGCTCCCTTTTAATAAACTGCTTCCCAGAACTTGGATTGTGAAATACTGTCCTACCATCAGAGTCCAGAAAAATGGTCTCCGGAGGCGCACCTTTTCTCAAAGAGCATCGGTGGAGTTTTGGGGACCTGAGCAGATCAGCATTCCTGAGAACTTCATCTTTCTTTATATTCAGAAATTGTATGATAGACTCAGTTTACTGGCCATGTTTTGGCTCATTTTGTGTTTCATTATTGTTTGGCAGATAATTAAGCAGAAAGAAACAATTAAGGCGTCTGAGTCTTCAAGAACAAGTTGTCACCCACTTGCGCATGGGAGGCAGCTAAAGGGCTTGAGTGAGGGCAATTCCAAGTCAGACCAGATTGTGGCAGAGTGCACTGATTCTTTTTCTCACTTTCCTGCTGTCCATCCATGGGAGATTCCACCTGGCCTTCTTGACGTCACTTCCGGGTCTGAGCCTATGGAGGAAGACCTTGTCGGCTCCAGCCTCTTTGATGTCACGTCTGGGCTCGAGCCTATGGCTGAAGACCCTTCTGAGCCTGACCCATCTGACTTCACTTCCTGTCTTTTCCTTCAAAAGCCTCCACCTTTTCCTTATTCCCTCAGTTCTGTTTTGAACTTGGTTTTGTGCACATCAGTGCTATCCTTTACTTGCAATTTGTAGCCAGGAAACCAGATATACGGGTGGCTGCCCCAAACCTTGCTATGGCTCTTTGTGGAGTTTGTCCATCCATTCATCCATTATCCAACCTGCTATATCCCAGCTACAGGGTCACGGGGGTCTGCTGGAGCCAAACCCAACCAACACAGGGCACAAGACAGGAAACAAACCCTGGACAGGGTGCCAGCCCACCGCAGGGCACACACACCAAGCCCACACTAGGGACAATTTAGAATCGCCAAAGCACCTAACCTGCATGTCTTTGGGAGGAAACCGGAGTACCCAAGGAAACCCACGCAGACACGGGGAGAACATGCAAACTCCACGCAGGGAGGACCTGGGAGGCAAACCCGGGTATCCTAACTGCGAGGCAGCAGCGCTACCCACTGCACCACCATGCCGCCCTTGTGGAGTTTGTGACAAAGTCAATTACAATTAATTCAAAAGAAGTTAATTAGCAGCAAAAACAGGTCACCAATTAAGAAAAGGGTTAGAATGAAAACCTGCAGCCACTGGGGCCCCCCAGGACCGGAGTTTGAGACCACTGATCTATGCATAGACCAATACTGTGCCGCATCCTGGTAACAAATGGTCCAGCAGTCAATGTGTTAATGCTGTCATAGTATGTGACAACTAAGTTAGTGATCCGCAAATACAGGGACAGGGAAAGAATGACGCTCTAAACATATTTCACTGAAAGTGTCAGCCCATGTATTCCCTAAGCCCATTACTCTAATTTATTCTCCTGTTTCGCTCCATAGGTCAACTGGAATCTCTCTGCCATCGCCTTACTATCAACCTGATGAGGACGACGAGACGCCTTTCATTTGTTCATTGCTTGTAGACAATGGCATCATGTCATGTGGGGACGTGCCCGCCAGGAGGGAAGAGGGAAAAGAATGCTGCATGGATAAGGATGACTATTTGTATTTGCTGTCACTTGGTGGCCAAGAGCTTTTGAACAATGCTACAGCTTCAGGGGGATGTGTCAACTGGAACCGGTACTACACCGAGTGCAAGACGGGCAACACCAATCCACACAAGGGAGCCATCAACTTTGATAATATTGGATATGCCTGGATTGTCATCTTTCAGGTAACACGTTTGTCATTCTTTCACATTCACCCTCTATGACCAGGAGTCAGTTGAGATGTTTATGGTGTGTTTTTGTCCTGTGACAAGAATTGGGTGATGAGGCACCTGAGTTAAGTTATGTGTGGGAATTCCAAGGTACGGTACGGTGCAGCAGCTAACGTTGCTGTTTCCTGGATCCACCATGTTGGGCTCATATCCCATTCAACTGTACACATTGATCTGATGCTTGTAAGAGTTTTTCTCTCACATTCTCAAAGAATGGGCATGTTATGCTGAATAGAGACTCCGAATGGTCCCCATGTGTGTGCATGAGAGTGGACCCTGTGATGGATAGCGTTGGGTGAACGTGATTTGTAAAAGTAACTTAGTTATATTACTCATTACTTACAAAAAAGTAAATAAATATTTTACTGTACATAGATAGTTACGTATTTTAAACACTTTTGCATTCTTAAGTATAAAAAACTACACATTTTACTGACTACCATTTGCTATTAAATGTTGAACCCATGAACCCCCATGAAACTGGTAAGAAAAATGGCCAATCTGATCATTTTCCTGTGTTTAATAAATACTGCATTGTCCATGAGTGTTGACCTAAGAGGGAAACGATCCTCCGGAGGGGCCAATATGTGCCGGAAGGGGTGTTAATAACTGGAGAAGCTGGCTATAAAAAGCAGGCCCCGAGCACTGGAGTGGAGGAGCAGACACAGCACTTAGAGAGCACGTCAAGCTCATCTCCTGGCTGCTAAAGCCCATCGGCTTCCGGCCTTACATCCAGTACTGCTGTGATGAGTACTGGCTCCATGTGACCGTAAACTGGCTGGATTAAATATACCCCTCGACACACACAGGATTCAGTGTGTGAACATATAACAAGTAGTATGACTTCCAGTTGCAAACCCTAGAGTCATAGGGGACAACCACCATTTGAAATGGACGGGGTATGTTGCAGGGATGAGAGGAGACAAATTCTCTTTTATCACAACCCATTAGGGTCTTTGCCGCTTGTTGTGGCCCTGAGCTTCCCCAGTCAGACTGTCAATCATATTTAGCCAATCAGCTATAAGGGAGGTCTGAGCCACTGTAGCTTGTAACTCTTTCAGGGTTCTCATGGGTGACTTGGTGACCTCCTTTATTAGTCTCCTTCTTGCATGTTTTTTTTTGGACTGTTTATTCTAGACATATTCACAGCTACCTTTCAATTTCTTGATGACTGAACTGGACTCCAAGGGATATTCAGTGAGTTGGGTATTTTCTTATCCCCATCCCCTGCTTTTCATGGAGTTTCTGGGATTGTTCTTTTGTCTTCGTTGTATAGATTAGGCTACCATAATGACTCAAGACAAGCTGGCCCTTCCCTAAACGGGCATATTCATACGATGATCGACAGAAATCTCCAACAGGTGAACTCATTCTGTGACTTCTAAAGCTAATCGGTTGTATCAGTGATTATTCAGGTGTGTCATATTAGAGGGAGTGAAAACTTATGTGATCGATTTTTTTGTGCTTTAGATTGCAGTAAATGTAGACAACTTTGCACTAATCTATTTTCACTTTTTACTTTCTAGTATACGAAGTAAAGGGAAAGTATTGTAATCATCCAAAAATTTGATTTCGAGATTTTGATGAATCTATATATTTTAGACCTCCCTGAGTCCGATTTACTTTCTCGTAGGGAAAGTATTGCAATTGTCTAAAAATTCGATTTCAAGATTTTGATGAATCTCGACATTTTAGACCTCCCTGAGTCTGAAAATACCATTTTTGGAATTATGTCTGTGTGTGAGAGTGTGTGTGTGTGTGTGTAAACATGAAACTTGAATATGCTTTCAGCTAGGTCAACAAATTTTGCATACAGATATTAGGTAGAAACGTAGATTTCTATCAATTTTTCGGCTATTTCTGCCAACCAGAAGTGGTACTTTTTTTATTCATGCAGCTGTAGAGTCCGTTTATTCAACTTTACTTTTATGATAATTGTTCAGTATATTATTAATTTCATTTAATTTGGTGTTGATGATTCTTTAATGTATATAATAGAAAGCCATTGTCTTGCGGTTTACTCCTCAAATATCCATCCCTATATTTGAGTATACAAGAGAGTCTAGGGGAGACCACTCCCGATTTTTTTCTGTTCAGTGTCAAAGAAGCCAAATGAAATCTCCTGGGATTCAATGTCATATCTCAATAAAATGCAAAAAACTTCCAAGGCGGTGAATACTTCTTATAGGCACCGTATGTAAACTTCACACCGGCATGGACCAAATTATACTCTGGGAATAATTTGGGAGAAGCAGCAGCACTGATGACTGCACCACCATGACGCCCTTCATATAATTTTGGACTGCTGAAATAATACATCTTTAGTAACAGTATGTAATACATCTTTAGTAATAGTACATCCTCTTTTACAAGAACAGTTGCAGCGGTGCGTTTTTTATTAGGTATGTATGGATTTTGACGGTGAGTGGCTTCCTAAGTAACACTGCGGAGGTTAGTTAAAGCTTATTAAAGAATATCTTTTGTACAAAAGAGTGTTAATAAAACTGGTATGAAGTGGTGTTATAATGAGCCCATATGTCAGAGAGCCCTGAATGTCTCCTGTAAGGGCTCAATTATATTGAAAGCTCTGCTGTAATCGATAAGCAGAACCAGAGCATAAGGCTGCTATCTGGTAATATCTGTTCACCATCACACTACCTGCTTCAGGCTTTGCCTTGACATTCATGTCTAGTCTCTTGGGTCTCATTGCAGTTCCTCTTAAGACTTTTCCTGTATAGGACAAAAAATGTGTGCCTAGTTTCATTAGTGAAGATCACATCTCATTAAACAATACCTGTTCTAAACGGAACCAAGGAAATCCCTCACAGCCTGCTGCTAAATGGGTATCTCATTACCACATTACCTCTGCTTTAAAGTTGAGGGAGACACTTCATCTCTGGTGTCGTCAGTGTCCATTATATCACAAGTGGTTGTATTTCAAGATACAAAATCCCCCTGCTGTTTTTAGTGTAAGTCTCAAAGAACGCTGCCTGATCAAGCTGCACAATCAAATTGAATGCTAGACTCCTTGATGGCTATTATTATTAGAATTTTAGAATTTGTTCTAAAAGGGATTAAGAGATTCATTTTTGCTTTTTGCCCTCCCCCACCATAACCCATCATCTATGGAGTAGGAGCAAAAGTTTTAGATTCATCAAAAATTTCAATCTCTGGTTTTTGATGGATCCCGACGTATTTGGGTCTCTTGATACCAAAAATATTGATATGTCGATGACGGGTGTGTGCCACAGTTTCTTGATGATGGTCTAGATCTAAAATGGCTAGACGAAAAACTACCAAACTCGAAACTTGAGCCTGCTACGAGATAATGATGTGCTGATTAGTTTCTGAGCCAAATCATGCAGGAGAAAGGCGCTCTAGAGGAACACACAAATACCGTAATTCTGCAGTTAATTATGAATTCTTCAGTTCTTGAATTGCTATCGTAACAACCTATTTTATGATCAGAAAGATCAGCATCTTAGCGGTAAATAATGACTGAAATGTTATAGAATAGTTTGGGTAACTTGGTTCCTAGGGCGTAAAGCCTACTGACTTAAAATTAAATCAAATTTAATTAAATTAAATTTACATCCGAATTTTTTACATTTGTTGAGGTGAGTTGTATCACATGCCTATTATTGCGGTGGCTGGTTTAGAAGAAAGAGACTGAAAAGACCAGAAAATGAGGACTGAGGAAAATGAGGGTGGCCAGGTTCAGGAACCGAAAAACTAGAAAAACTAACTGCTAAAGGAAAAACAGGGAAATCAAATAAGACAGGATGCAGCAGGGCTACATAAAATGTCAGTCTTGCTTATTTAATATTTATAAGTGTTGTATTTATTTGACCTTAATCGTGTATAAAACATACAAACCTGAAGATGATTTTCCTCGCTGCCTCTGCAAGTCCATCACCAAGCCCGGCACATGATCCTTGAGGAAGTGGGGGTTTCTATTACTTCCGGGTGGCGTACAGTATATGTTAGGACCACACATTTGGAAAGGAAGAAATAGAAAAAAGGAAACCTCAGACAATCATGACCTATCATATCAAGCACTACTATGATGGCATCAAGGGTATCCTCAGATCATCGCTGTTTATCTTGTTAAACACAGCAGTAAGAGTCTTTTATCAACCACATCCCAGAGCTGTCGGACTGCTTTCTGGAGTCACCGGTGAGACTGTTAGGGTTCATACTTTGAAACAGCACTGTTTGTATTTTAGTTTTCTGTCATTTCATCATTTGGGATTTGGCCGGGTTTCATCCAATCCAATTCTCAATCTCCACAGTTTCCGTGATTTCATTGGACTATTTGTGTATAAATGCTTCATTCTTGTCTTGTAGATAATATGTGTTATGACAAGGGAGGTCAGGGTCATGTCAGTTTTGTTTTTTTTTCGCTATCACTGTTTATATTTCTTTATATGCATCTGCATTGAATTAGGAGAAAAGTCTATTGCCACTCATAAATGAATCATCCTGGAGCAGTGGGATTAAGCGAAGTGAAGCAAAGCAGTCTTCTGTAGTTCAAGACAGTAGTTCACATGCTGCTGCAGTTCTCTTTCCCTCAGGGGTACACTGTATTTCATATCATTTTTTAGTGTACTACAACGTACTTAACCAATCAGGTGTATGTTTATGTTGTTTTTTGCTTAGTTACAACTTATGCAAAATAGCCTTCACCAAAGTTATACACCAAACATTCCCCCAGTAAACATAATTATGTTGAGATTTCTGAACCTTGCTGATATATTGAAGTCTGTTGTAACCCTGATCATAGGAGCAAAGAATGCACTGTCATACCCTTCTGAAACTCTGACTGGAAGATCATGTCACGTTAAATGACTTTTCAGCGATTTTCCGTGGTAGATTTTCATCATATTGGCCGCATAATGTGAGATGACCAATGGCTCAGTCCAGCTAGACTGCCTCCCGCTCCAATAAATTTTGTCTTTAGTCACATAGGCCGGGCTCTGTGTGCATGACAGCTGACAGCCAGTGAATGCTTACCTGAGAAAACAAGGCATATAATGCAGCTACAAGGACTAAGGAACACGGGTGTTTTGGAGATCATAGATAGAAGACAAGCTCATCTGTCTGTCTGATGTTACATGTTTACACTCCAAACAATTAAAAAACAGGGCTTGAATACTTGACTCAATGTGATATTTTGTTTTTTTATTTGAATATATTTGTCCAGAGTTCTAAAATCCAGTTTTTGCTTTATCGTTCTAAGGTATTGAGTGTTGTGGGGAAAAGTACATTTAAATGATTTTAGAACAAGGCTGCAATATAACAAAATGTGAAAGTAAAGAGGTCTGAATAGTTTATGAATCTACTGTAGGTAGGCAGGCAAAAAGGCACTATACACTTAATAAGGAATGGATGATGTGAAAGGCACGATAGATAGATTTTAGTATAGTAGGAAGGATTAGATAGATAGATACTAATTTTAGTATAGCTGGCAAGATAGAGAGATAATACTAATTTTAGTATAGTTGGCAAGATAGAGAGATAGATACTAATTTTAGTATAGCTGGCAAGATAGAGAGATAGATACTAATTTTAGTATAGCTCTCAAGATAGAGAGATAGATACTAATTTTAGTATAGTTGGCAAGATAGA
>JANRMT010049829.1:26065183-26113996 GCA_026402145.1 Polypterus bichir lapradei | reverse complement strand
TCAAATTTAATTAAAAAATTTAGCTCGTCTTACAAAACACTCGTAAATCAAGTTACTCGCAAACCAAGGTTCCACTTGTATATATTATTTATCAGTGTTATTTGTTAGGAAAATTGATTTTTATGTTGATATTTTTGGGGGTGCGGAACGGATTAACTGGATTTCCATTATTTTCAATGGGGAAGTTTGTTCTAGATACGAGAAATTCGCAATACAAGCTGAGTGCTGGAACGAATTAAACTCGTATCTAGAGGTTCCACTGTAAAGTGATTAGAAGGTGACATAGGGAGGGTAGGGTTCTTTCCTGTTTTATGGTTGTTTATCATTTAGCGCCTGTCATTTTGTCTTTATTAAATAGTTGACTACAAAAAAAATTCACATTTCAAAAAAAGGATCAACCCCAAGAAAAATTCACAAAGGCCTGCTATAACTGACACTGAAATTCAGTTGGTGTGCGCATTGCTTGGCTGTTATTGGTTGACTTGTAGTTGGGTCCTTAGCTCTATTCAGATGCCCCAATTCTTGTTCCCCATTTCCAACCCATCATTTACAGAGGAGGAGGTTGGGAGCTACAGAGCTGTGTTTGGTTTTTTTTGTAGTGGATTGATGTATTTTCCTTTTATGTCATCTGATCAGTATTTCATTACGTGGGTTTGTTGTTTCTGTTTTTCAAATTGAAAATTAAACACAAGCAAAGAAAAACAGCGTTTGTTTTGACAGATCTCGTTTTTTTTTCTCAATGCTTCCTTTTCTCCCCCTTCCTCTTGAAATGTGCAGTCCTTTTTTTTAATTTATCCAACCTGGAACTAACAGGGAACCCCCCCCGCCCCAACTCCAAAAAGGTCAAACACTGTGATTTGTGACGTCTTTTCAGATGCAGAGGATAAACTCTTCTTCAGGTATGTTGGACGGGTGTCCCCTCCAGCTATTACTTCTGGGTCTGGCTCCTTCCTGTCTCCAGGTCGGGATGCCCATCTGCCTGCTCGGAGCCTCCCGTCTGGGTAAGGAACCATCCCCTTCTCTGGTCGGGATGCCCGTCCAACTCATGTGGCATTTACAATATATACATATACAGGGAGAATCACTCGAAAGAAAATTCTGTAATAACTCTTGCTAGGACGAAGCAGTCTGAACAAAACAAGGTGCAAAGTGCTCCTCAGTATATGGAGCTTCAAACAAGCCGTGATGCCCCTGTGTCAGAGCGATGAGGTAGGCGCCAGACAGCGTTTGTGATGTTTAACCTCCGTTTGCAACTTCACTTGACTCGAAGTCACTCGGCTTCTCATCAGGATGGTGGTGTACAGTATTGAGCAGCACATCTTCATGGTGCAAACCTATTGGGTCACCAATCTCAGAATCAACTGGATGATCATGAGTTAACGGAAGGTTACTTCCAGCAAAATGGAGCAACGTGTTCCACATCAGCAAGGAGTATGGCAGAAATTGGGTCCTTCTTCGGCAACAGGGTAATTTTAAAGGGGCTTTGGCCACCACGGTTGCCGGATCTGACACCACCAGACTTCTTCCATTGGGGTCTGCTCAAAGGAAAAGGAACAAGCCTCACACTGTGGAAGATTTGAAGGAAAACATTCAACGTGAAATTGCTGCTATTCCCCCTGAGATGCTTGCCAATACGTTCAGGAACATGGAGCACCGCGTCAAAATGTTTCTGGCAGAAAACGGAAACCATTTCCAGCATCGCATGTAATGCAATCGATTACACATACGTCAAGGTATAGAGCATATTTTTTTGGTTCAGATTGCTTAATCCTAACGGGGGTTACAACAGAATATTCGGGGCCTCTTTTGAGTGCATCTCCCTGCATTATACAAGAAAAAGGTCAGACAGACCTGGAAAGGGGAGACCTTCTAGGAAAGACTGCTGGAAGAGATGTTGGTGTGGTCAGCAGGGGGCGCTTACCCTGTCATCTGAGTGTGAATCCCAATGCCCCAGTGCAGTGATGGGGATGCTGTGCTGTAAAAATGGTGTTGCTTTTCAGATGAAATGTTAAACAGTGGTCCTGACACTCTGTGGTCATTAAAAACCCCTGGGCATTTTTGGAAAACAGTAGGGTGTATCCTGATGTCCTGCTTAAAATGTCCATCATGACTCCATCAATTCTGGCCCCCTCATCATTCCCTTCTCTAATTGGCTGTCTCTCTCTACTTCACCACCCAATAGCTAATGTGTGGTGAGTGTACTGGTTCAAAATGGCTGCCGTCACATCATCCAGGTGGGTACCACACATTGGTGGTGGTTGAAGTGGTTCCCCTCTGTTTTTGTAAAGCACTTTGAGTATCAAGAAAAGTGGTATATAAATGGCAGTGTGGTGTAGTGGCTAAGATTTTGAACTTCAAACCCTGAGGTTGTGGGTTCAAATCCTGCTACTGACACTGTGTGACCATGTGTTCAAGTCACTTGACCTAATTGTACCATAAATATTGTAAGTCATCTTGGATAAAGGTGTCAGCCAGATAAGTAAATATAAATAATTATTATTTTATTATTATTAACACTTATAAATATTGAACACATACAATTGGCATTATTTGTAGCCCTGCTACACAATTAAACTGTCCATAATACTTGATGCATAGTTGGAGATTAAGCTTGTGAATTAAATCTGGTGACCCACACTGGCCGAGTTATAAAGAATATCCAGTTCTAAGCACACCTTAGCAGGAGTTTACTGAAGTGTACAAATCTAAGGATTTTGCATCACTATGGCTGCTCCAAAAGTAATATATATCATTCTCTGCATTTTTCAAGTTGTACACTGATTCTTGTAAAGGGTGCTGACTGAAGGCAGGCTTTCAGTTATATTCATTATTAATGAGTGATCAAGAGTTGAAGAAATGGTGCTCAGGTCGTTTCTTCTCTCTCACTCAATCCCTTCTTGTAAACCCATCCATCCAACCCCCTCATTGTGAATTTACCGAGTTTCATTTCAGTAAAGTGACATCTCCACAGCGAAACTGCAGCTTATGGTGGCCATGACTGACTGCTACAGTAGACACCCACTAAATACAATGGGACCCAGAAAACGTCACAAGGCCTCGGCTAGAAAAGATAAATGACATTTCAGGAGAACATCCAGTACTTATTGCAAAATGTGTTATTCTACCATGAGACACTCCTAGGCATCAATAGAAAATACTTGTTTACAAAGTGGCACACAGCATTCCTTAAACCACCAGACAATCATTTTTCAACTGCTGGATTCTCTGAAAATAGATTGGCGTATACGTTCATGCAGTTTATACTGCTGAAGGAATTCTTGACCGTAGCTGCATTTTTTTTAGAAGAAGAATAACTGCTTATCAACATCGACACAGCAGGAGGCCGCTGTTAGGCTTACATTTTCTGCTGAGTGAGTCGACGATATTACCTCCCTGGAATCTGCAGATATGATCAAAATCCCTGAAACCCTTCATTTTGGTGTTACTTTCTCTGGTTTCCAACTTTCTGACATCACCTAGAATTCTAAACCCCCCCCCCACCACCTGGTCTTTCAATTAGTAATTTTTTCTTCCAAGTTTTAAGGATATCCCCTGTAAACAGTTTAGTAGACATGGCTGGATGATCAGATCAACCTTAAACAGAAGGAGGAGTGTAGAACCATGAGGTTTTGTATGTGCACCCCGTAGTCCAGGCACATAACAAAAGGCCATAAATCTGCACTTTAAATGGGTGGAGAATTAAAAATGGTTGTAATTCTTCTTTGTGTCTTTGAACTTGAAAGCATGAGTACTGAGTCTGCTATGAAATGAAGAGTCAAATGTTCTCTGAGCATCTGGCATGGGGTCCTTTTATCAAGACATTATTTAGGCTTGGGGCTTCAGAGGCCAGTGTTTCTACTGTTACTCCTCGTTGTATGGCGTGTAAGGGGTCTGTGGCAAAACACAGCAGGTGCTAAGACGTGCAAATGTAGGTATGTGTAGGACTGATGTTTGGCCACAGAGTGCTAATGGAAGAATGGATCGATTAATTAGGGACATGCGGATGAGTGATTTGTGCACTCCTGTCCTCATTAGCAGTTCTGTGGGTCAATGAACCCAAGACCTCCACTCACAGGGATACAAAAAAAAAGAAACCTGACTAGCTGGAACGGGAGTAATTGAAAGAAAAGAGATGATAAAACTGAGGAATAAAAGGACAGAGCAGAATCAGGATGGAGCTAGAGCTAAGGATAGGAGTCGAGATGCTTGGGAGGCCCCATGGTGATGTGAGAACGATGGAGCTCCATGAGTGGATCCACTCCTATTGAGTTGAGATGTAGAAGTGATCAGGACTCTTGCTCGCAGTCGGCGAAGGATGTCATCAGGAAGGTCAAAGTGGGGAAACCAGCCAAGGTGGGTGAGACAAGAGTGAGCCAGAAGGTTGACTCCATGTGCAAACATCTCAACCCTGCTGTGAGACCCTAAGATGGTGAACAGGAGAGAAGAGAAAGAAGGCGAGAGAGCGTATTTGGGAAGAGGTGAGGGAGGAGACCCCCTGATTGTGTTTTCATTCCTGGTTTTTAAACAAACTTTTTATGAGAATCTATTGGTATTATTGGCATGGATTATTTATGAATCCATAAGAATTACACTTTGGACACTGTTATAAACACACAATGCACATCTTGTTGTTTGTGTCCTCAGTGCACTAGTCGATCCTCGGTTTCATGACTATTGATGTCCTGGAACACAGAATGAATGGATCAATACTCGACAACTGTCTTTGCTTGAAAAATGGATGTATTTGGTTTGTTTTTAAGCTTTTTCTCCATGTCCCATACCAACCATTATAAAGCGACAGAGCCAGCAAGATATATTTTTTTTTAATTTTTAGATACCGCCTAACCTTAGAACACACTTTTGAATTACAAATGCATATCTACCATGTTTGTGAAAAAAAAATATGTGGATTTGAAAATGACCAAATTATCCTTTAAGGCTGCCAAACCCCATTCTCGGTATTCTACAATATTATACAGCATCGATGAAGACTGATTTTACTTGAATTGGCTGATTTCTGACTGTTCCATGGTCTTTTACATTTTTCAATCATTGTTTCCAGGGTTTTGAAGATCAAGGGATTTCTTTAATTACATAAATGTTGAAAATGCATTTACTAGTATTTGTTAATATGTGCCATTCAGGGAAAATGTCAAGTTTGCGTTAAAATTACTGCTAATAAAGGGTCCTGACTAAATGAAAAACAATAAAAGTGGGTCCTAAGCCCAAAAGAGACCCACTGTGCACTAGTGAACATGTATGTGATACGATGCTCAGAAAACTGTTTACCGGGTCTATTTCCATGTGCAAGCTAGCAATCTAAATGTTATACCCGAATTTAGGCTGAGTGTCAGGAATGCTCCATAGCTTATAGGGGATACCTTCCTTTAGTTACGTAAGACTAACATGCCATTATAATTATAACAAGCAAGCACTTTTATATGTGAATTAAACATTAGCATTAACTTCCTAGGATTGACTCTTACACCTCCTGATAGTACATCTGAAGCTGATCCAGCTGTTAAATTTATAGAGCCACAATTATTTGTGCCTGAAAGACTCGATGCAAATCTCATTTTAATGAGAGTTTCAGAAATTCTGGTCACATCCAACATTCTTCTGCAACAACATCCATATTTGTCACTTTATCAGCTTTGAAACTTGAAGATCCAAATATCCCTATGCTGGAAAGTTGTAAGAAACATATTACAGCTGCTTATGAGATTATGCTTGACCCTGCTATAAGCATAATTGAGTCTAAAATCTGTTCACCAACACTACTGTGTGTGATTGGAATTTTAGAGAGTCTTGCACATTTTCTTGTTTTCTGCAGTTTGGAAACCCTGTACACTCTCTTTAGGCTGGAAATATTCCAGTAATGAGTGGACATTGAGTGTGAGCTTGTTACTAAATGGAGTACACAATTGGAAATCTTAATAAAAATGATGGAATATATTGTGCATGTCAAGGAGGCCAAAGAAGAGTGACAAGACTGGATCAAGGATGGCAGGGTATGAACTATGGGAATATTTGATTGAGCTGAGAAATGACTCGCATGGTTGAGGTAATCTTTGTGCATTTGTTAAATATTTCTTTACACAGAGAGAACTACAGATACATGGAACAAATTCCAAGTTGTGAGTTTGATAGTTGCACCCTGAGATCTTAAAAATATTTCAGTAATATTAGGTGAACATGAAGTGCTTGATCTTGACCGAGATACATTTTGGAAAATGTGAGTCAAAAGAAATGTTTGCAATGTTAAATAAGTTGAGTTGAACGTGGACTGGCTCTACCATTATAGATGAACTAGGCAGTCATCTAGGGTGGCAAAGTTTTGTAGAAGGAGATATTCTGACAATGTAATGGACACCCAGCCATGAACAATCGTCAATCTAACATTCATGTTTTCATGTATAAAATAACCAAAGAGGAGGCGCGCCCCCCCCCATCCCATCTTCGATCTGCAATAATATATATAGCAATTGCTTTCAAGACTCTGAGGTTTTTTGTGTGTGACATTTTTTGCTTTTGCCTAGGACACCTAAGAAGCTGCATCTGGTATTGATTATGTCGTGTTTTGCACCGAGTGAAGAAGAATATATTTTGTTTATAGTGAACTTTTTTTGGTTGTATGTAAAAAAATTTCATTGAAAGGTTTTGCTCCAAATATTGGCTCAGAGTGTTTATGCCAGGAATACAGGTGTAAATGATTTTGTATATTCCAATTTTTTTCAGTTTTAGGTATATTTGCATATGATGCAAGCAGCACCTATTGCGGTAGCCAGGTCTGTCTCTCTGTATGTCTGTCCAAATGAAACAACTCGGCTCCCGGTGGACAAGTTTTGTTGAATTGTGGCACCCATATTCTCCTAAGGAAATTTGTCAAGACAGTGTAATTTTCATTGGGATATCTGAAACAAATAGTGCAGTACAAACTTCTGAAATTGTAACATGCAATAGCATTGATGAATTTTTGAACTCGTCTGTCATAATACAGAGGAACATTCTATGTGAATTCAACTATGAATTTGTTTAATGGTTAGAAATTTGGGTTTGGCCCGAACATTTGTGCATGGATCAAATTACTGTATACTAACCCAGAAGCTTCAGTTTGTATCAACAACATTAGTTCAGACTACTTTAACCTAGAACGTGGTACTAGACAAGGATGCCTCTTGTCACCAGTACTGTTTGCACTTGCCATTGAACCACTGGCAATACATTGTCGAAATACTGATCAGATAAAGGGGATTATCAAAGAAGGACTGGAACAAAAAATTTCATTATATGCAGACGATATGGTACTGTATATATCAGACCCAGAAAATTCTGTGCGTGCAGTCTTACCAGCACTCACAGAATTTCAAAAGATCTCTGGTCTCAGAATTAATCTGAATAAAAGTGTACTCTTTCCAGTGAATTCTCAAGCATATAATATTAGATTAGATACCCTACCTTTTATCATTGCAGAACAGTTTAAATACCTAGGGGTAAACATCACAAGTAAACATAAAGCTCTTGATCAACAAAATTTCGCCGTCTGCATGGAAAAAATTAAGCAAGACTTGCATAGATGGTTAACCCTTCACACTAGCTGGAAGAATTAACACTGTCAAGATGAATATTCTTCCTAAGCTCCTTTTTTATTTCAAAACATTCCAATATACATTAATAAATCATTCTTTAAGCAATTAGATTCAACAATAACCTCATTTATTTGGAACTCAAAACATCCACGCATCCAAAGAGCGACCCAACAAAGACAAAAGGCAGAAGGCGGCATGGCTCTACCTAACTTCCAGTTTTATTACTGGGCAGCAAATATATAAGCTATAAAAACCTGGACACAAATAGATGAACATACACAGGCTTGGTCCGCAATAGAAGTTAAATCCTGCAGTACTTCTTTATATTCCCTGCTCTGTGCTCCAATAAACACAAGTTATCGGCAATATACTAATAACCCAATTGTGCTTCACTCACTTAGAATATGGAACCAATGTAGAAAGCATTTTAAGACGGAGAAGCTTCTATCTGTGGCACCTCTGCAAGAGAACCACCTCTTTCAACCGCGAACATATGCAGTTTTTAATATCTGGAAAAAATTTGGAATTAACTTGCTTAGAGATCTTCATATAGACAACATCTTTGCATCCTATGAACAATTACATTCCAAATTTAACATTCCAGCTACACATTTCTTTCACTATCTTCAAATCAGGAACATTGTTAAACATAACATTCCCGATTTTCCTCATCTTGCACCCTCATCCATGCTGGAAAAAATATTGCTCAATCTCAAGGACTCAGATACCATCTCTTCAATATATAAAATCATTTTACAGTCCCTCCCTTTCAAAGATCCAAGAGGACACTGGGAAAAAGATCTCTCAATTAATATATCAGAAAAGGAGTGGAAAATATCAATGCAGAGAATTCACTCGAGCTCCACATGCGCAAAGCATACAATTATACAACTCTAAATTATATATCGAGCACATCTGTCTCGTCTAAGACTCTCCAAAATGTTTCCAGGGCAAGATCCAACCTGCGAACATTGCAACCAAGTCCCAGCCTCACTGGGTCACATATTTTGGGCCTGCACCAAATTAACATTATTCTGGACCAAAATTTGTAATTACCTTTCAGACAGCCTTGGTGTCACAATCCCTCCTAACCCATTAACAGCTGTGTTTGGGGTTCTTCCAGATGGGTTTAAAGTGGAGAAAGACAAACAAATTGTGATTACATTCACTACACTTTTGGCACGCAGACTTATTCTGCTAAACTGGAAGAACCCAAACTCTCCTCTTTTAAGTCAGTGGAAAACCAATGTTTTATAATATTTGAAGTTGGAAAAAATCAAATACTCAGTTAGAGGATCCTTCAGACTTTTTTCAAAACATGGCAGGATCTAATCAGTAATATTTTAAAATAAGTTCCTAAAGCACAGAGGAAGCAATTTCCGTATTTCTCTGCCTTATGCATCCATCTCATCAAATCTATTAATTTAGGTATGTTTACAAGCCTTACATTTCACGCCGTTTGCCTTGCTCTCTCTCTCAGGGGTGGGGATCGATTTTGTTCTTAACTCAATTTTACTTTTTTAAAAAATTGATTGATTTGTATGGATTGCTATAAAATTAATAAAACTTCAAAAAAAAAGAATATGTTTAATGGTTCACTTTAACTTTGCAAGCACTTACCTCAACTTTTTTTTTGTTTTTAGCATTTTATTGAATTTATCGGAAGCAAGTAACATTCCATACAAGCAAGTCAAACTTGACAAAACTAGTTCAAATCAAATCCCACCCATGAGAAAGAGCTAGGCCAACAGATACATTAAAACTGCCACTTACCTCAACTTTTGTGTTGTATATTTTCCTCTTTTACTCACCTGACAGCCACTCGTATCCCCAGTACAACAACAACAACATTTATTTATATAGCACATTTTCATACAAATAATGTAGCTCAAAGTGCTTTACATGATGAAGAAAAGAGAAATAAAAGACAAAGTAAGAATTAGAATAAGACATCACTAATTAACATAGAATAAGAGTAAGGTCCGATGGCCAGGGAGGACAGAAAAAAAAAAAAAAAAATCCAGACGGCTGGAGAGAAAAAATAAAATCTGCAGGGGTTCCAGGCCATGAGACCGCCCAGACTCCTTTGGGCATTCTATCTAACATAAATGAAACAGTCCTCTTTGTATTTAGGGCTCTCATGGAAGAACTTGATGATGAGTACAAGTTAGTCAGAACACTGGTAGAGGAGTGCATGTAAGCTGCTCGTAGAGAAACACAGACAAACAAAAAGTCACCAATATGAAAATAAACGGAAAAGAAAAGAAATGAAATTCTGTAAGATTTGCTCTATAAGAATACACTGATCAGCCACAACATTAAAACCACTGACAGGTGAAGTGAATAACATTGATTGTCTTGTGACATGGCACTTGAACAGTCCATTCTTGATGGTGATTTTTTGGAAGAATGAAAATTGGGCAAGTGTAAGGATGTGAGCGACTTTGACAAGGGTGATATTGTGATGGCTTCACGACTGGGTCAGAAGATCTCTAAAATGTCAGTTTTTTTGGGATAATCCCAGTATGCAGTGTTTAGTACCTACCAAAAGTAGTCCAAGGAAGGACAACTAGTGAACCGGCAATAGGGTCATGGGTGTGCAAGGCTCATTATTGTGAGTAGGGATAGAAGGTTAGTCATTTGGTTCAATCCCACAGAACAGGTAGCACAAATTGGTGAAAAAGATAATGCAGGCCATTAAAAAAAGGAAAGAGAACCCATAGTGTATTGAAGCTTGCTGTGTAACTGCCAAACAATCAGAGTGGCTATACTGACCTCTGTCCAACACCGAAAGTGCCTACAAATGGGAACCTGAGCACCAGAAATGAACCATGAAGCAATGGAAGATGGTGGCCTGGTTTGATGAATCACGTTTTCTTTTAGATCATGTGACTGACCGGGTGCATGTGTGTCGTTTACCTGGGGAAGAGATAGCAGCGGGATGAATCGAGGGATAAGAGAAGATGACGGAGGCAGTGTGATGCAGTGTTCTGCTTGGAAACCCTGGCGTTCGTGTGGATGTTACTTTGACACGTACCACCTACCTAAGGATTGTTACAGACCACGTACACCCTGCATGGTCACGGTATTCCCACCAGAACTCAAACTGATAGTGTGAATACCAAAACAAAGATGCCATCATGGCATAATAATAAACTGACAATTGCAAGCGTGTTGCATAGCATATTAACTCAATGAAGATAAAATAATAAAGTCCACAATTCAACGAATATGTAAATAAAATCACCCCTGAGAAAAATGTATTGAATGAAGCACATTTTTAAGTGGACGGCAGACAAACACCAGATTCATGATAACTGCCTATTAAGAAAACCTCTATAAATAGCTTTTTATTGAAGACATGAGATGGATTAAGACACTTATTTGCTTTTTCTTTAATCATAAGGTCTGTTGGGAATTTAAGAGCTACGGACCTAAGACTTTGCATTAGATTAGAGACACTTTCGTTCTTGTAAAAATAGAAAATAATGAATTTTTATTATCACAGATCTCATCACAAAGTGTTTAACAAAACAATTAAGAAGACCATTCAGCATTACAAAATAAAATAGAAAATCACACATGACAGAACAGTTACAAGAATGCAAACTTTGACGAGACCCAATTAGAAAACATTAGCTGATAGCTCATGGGAAAACATTAATTAGCGGTTTGAGATGTAACCAGTCATTCACTTCACATCCTACAGACAATGCTTTTTTCACAGGTAAATCTATGGCCTATAGTCCCTTTGAATCCTTGAAATTGAATTTCTTTTATGGACTTATTTGACTTTGTGTTTAACTTTATAGTTGTTGTTATTAACATAATTTGCCAGTTTTCCATCAATTTGCTTCTTATTTGATTGTGTTCAAATTTTTTATTTCATGAAGAAAGAAAAGGTTTTTTTAATTGATATGCATGTTACAGCACAGAAAGTATTTAATATTAGGAAACACATGGACCTCCAATCCCAGTGTTCGATCTAGGCTGAGCACATGGTCGATTGCTCATACATTTAAGGAGCATCGCTCACAGATTTTACATGGTTGCTCACCAAATTAAATTATGAATTAAATAAAAATTAAACTAAATTCTTTACTGACCGAATTTAAATCATTCATGAAATTTAAGAAATGGTATTTGCTGTTTCATTGTCACTTCCACTGTTTTTTCTGTGTCAATGTGACGGTGTGGGTTGGCTTCATGCTCCCACTCCTGTTTGGGAGCCTCTTGATCCCGCCACCATCGGTACCGTAACATAGATGAGCCAGGCAGAGAAGGACACACATATGCTGCAAAAGTGAATATTGCTTTATTACAAACAATCCAAAACAAATCAAAGTGTCCAAATTAAAGTGCAGTTCTCCATCTGTTATAAAAAAATAATCCAATACAACAATGTGTTTCTGAAGGGTAAAAGTGATCCAATAAATATTCCATTAAAAGCAAGGTTAAAAACACAGGCAGGTATCATCTCTTTAAAATGCAGTCCCCGGTACATCCCCTTAAAATGGACGTCTCCTCAGCTTACCCCGAAACAGGACCTCGCAGCCAAAGACACACCTAACTGACGTTTCATCCAACGTTCTGCATCAAGCTCGGGTCCCTGCAGCTCATGGCTTCCAGCAGGGCACCACGCTGAACCACATTGCTCTTATACTCGGGTCACTGCAGCCATCTGTGAGTGAGGCAGGGCACCATGCTGAGCTTCTGATTCCCACTGCCAGATACTCTTCCATGTGAACCATGGCTCTCCTGCAGGACACCATCTCAAGCCTTCCAGTACCTCCAGCACTTCCTGCCTCTCTCTGGACTTGCGAGGCGAGTTGATACATCGAGCATGGTGTCACTCCAGCTCCCTGAGCTGCTAGGACGTGGTGACCATCAGCAGCCACTGAGCATCAGCCTAACGCTCCCCAAGGGTCTCTCTTCCCAGCTGCCTGTTTTCTCTCTCACTCGGTCACACCAGCTCCCTCTGTTTCCACCCTGCTTGTCTCCTTTCTTTAATTTCTTTTTTCTTCTCTCTACCTATCTTTCATCTGACCCCCTTTGTCCTATGCAGACTCCTCTTATCTCCCCTGTCCAATTGGGTCCAAGTGTGAAAAGTCACTTCCTCTGAGGCACAACTGAGGTGTCTGACTGATCCACCAGCCTCCACACGTGTATGCGGCTCGATCAGACAGCACCTCAATTAACCGTGGAGCAAAATGCACACACACGCCTGATTGGAGCCTGAACTTTTTGGGGTGTAATTATTTATTTAAAATTTGCCCAATGCCATGGACTACCTCTGACAGTCTCTTTAATTAAGTGCAAAGCTGAGGAGAGTTTTAGTACAGGTTGACCACCATTAGTCTGGCCACCAGTAAATCAGTTCCAACACTAATTTGGATTTAATTTCATAGGTTGGCACATTGCCGTTACTGTTTTAGTAGCACTGGTGCAGCATCGGCTGTTGGCACACACTCGTAAACACCGGCAACCCATTCCAACTGGTTTTTCTGCTATTATTACAATAACCTGCTCACATTTAGCCCGAGCAGTGGTTCCAATGCATTTAAAGAAAGTGATTTTTGTGTTGTAAAGTTCAAACACCATATATTGTCCATGACAAATAACATTGAACTTCCAAAAAAATTTAACAGTGGTGTGTTCTCACGGTGCAAAATGTGCCCCTTCTCTGGAATTTTTTTTCCCCCACTCAAATGGTTTCCCACAGATGCCTCGGTAGTTTAATATTTCTTATCATAGGAAAACCCTTTACTAACAAGTCCGTCAGTCTTGAAAAATGTGATTATCGCTGTCTTGATGTTTGATATGACCTGACATACTTTTTTTGGCTTGTCAATAAAAAAATTGCTGAAGTTGCGTGCACCATTCTTATAAAAGGCTTTCACAGCGAACGTTTGTTGCGCACCACTCCACTGCTCCATTATAACTAATGGCAAGAGGTTCTAAACGAGGTTGCATTGGTCCCAAGGATCGGCAACAACAGTTCCAAACTTTCTGTTTCCCTATGCCACCTTGTACCTGTTGAAGATAGGAAACAGAGTTTAAAAATATAGTCCTCCATGTGCCTCTCTTCACTGGCACTCGCTCTGTCCAGTGCATTCCCATAAAACGGCTTCTGTCTTTGAAAGCGACTCTCTGAGTGTGTACCTTTACTCCTCCTCGTTTGTCTAATACTCCCTTTTTATTGCTTTGCTTACGAACCCCTGGGCCCCGAGATTTTTAATTTCATGGGAACTGTTACATATGCATCAATGCAACCTATAACTGTCTCTATTAAATAAAACAACTTTTTCAAATGCTTAGCTCTGAGATTTGTTCATTGTTTTTGCAAAAGCTATTCTAATGGGAAACTGTTAACGTTTTAATACAAATGGCATATCAAGATCTCCTTTGCTGTTTAATGTTATCCGTGAAAGATTTACTACATTACCTTTCTTGGATACATCCTTCTTTCTACAGTAATTCATGTTGGAAGACCGGACATTGTTAACAGTTGTAGATATTCTTCGGGATATTGTAAGTTGTTGTTTTCATCTTCTGCACGATCACCACCAACTGTTTCAGCATAATCTATTTATACAAATTTAACCAATTTGCCGTGTAAAAGATCAACATTTTAGGATGTATTTAAGCAATTTGCTGTGTAACCAATCGACAACTTTCATGTTAATTCGTTTGACTTCCTCGTTTCTCAATGGTAGGATTGCCCGTGTACTCATTTTTTCTGTTGATAACCCTTTGTGATGAAATTCTTCAATAAGATTTGGACATAATACATCTTTAATTGGGAACTTAAAGTGAGGAAAACGTTAAAATGTATAAGTGGAAGTGTGTCTGACAAAAGCATTCACACGAATGAGAGGTGAGAGGACTGTGGTCTAGTTTGAAAATGTTTGTGAGCAGGCCGTGACTTGGAAAAAGTCTCAAGGCAAAAGTCTTGTTTCGTGGACTTGGAAAAAATCTCTCTTCCGAAAAGTCTCTTCGCATCGAAAGATTTTTTTATATAATAGAGAGATTAGTAGAATGTTAGAAGAACATGGTTGATTCTAAATTTCCCTTTGTGGTTAATAACATTTATCTAATCTAAGGTAACAATGCTAAAACTGAAGAAATTGGCTCAGATTTCCTTTTTTCACGATTAATAACATTTATCTAATCTAATCTAAGGTAACGATGCTAAAACTGAAGAAATTCGCTCAGATTTTCTTCTGGCTAAGATTCTTATTTCTACATCCTGGACTAACTATAACTGATTGCTGTATTTCTTAGCTAATGTGTCATTGGCAGGTGGTGTGGTATAGCGGTTAAGGCTGTGGACCTCAAACCATGAGGTTGTGGGTTCAGACCCCCTTACTGACACTGTGTGACCCTGACTAAGTCACTTCACCTGCCTGAGTTACAATTGAAAAACCAAAAATTGTATCTGGTAAGTTGCCTTGGATACAGGTGTCAGCCAAATAACAATTGTCTTTATTTTTAAAATATATTTGAAACATTATAAAAATCTGTAGTGTGCCTTACAACACATCAGTAAATTGGGAGGAAAAATAATAAGCCATTGATTGAAATATGCAGGCCTTTAATTTTCCACTGAAAGAATGAACTGCTAAAAATGTACTTTGCCTTTAGCAAATGTACTAAAATTCTATAATAAACTAAAATAAATTCATCACGTGATTGTGAAAAGAAAGAATTGCCTCATGATTAAATGCTTCATTCAATGAGGACAATTCATATAGTGCCTTATGGCAGCACTACAGCAAGGATCGCAGTGCCTTCTGCAGGATTTCAATGTTGTGTCATGCATATGAATCACGGTCAGCTGCCACCTTATTAATATTCAAGCTCCGGAGAAGGAGAATGAGGCAAAATTGTACTTTGGGATTCAATAAAACATGCATTCAGTCTTCATAAATGTACTTTGAAGGATGAAACAGAGATTCAGGTCTTTTTAATCATCATTTTAACACAATGTCACACATTTGGCCCCCCACTCCCTTTCAGAACTCACAGTACTCAAGTGGCTGAAATTGTCTTTTTCTTTCCTTTCCCAGAGCTCATCTCTAATAAACCCATGCGGAAAGCCAAAATTAGGCAGCAGTCGGTTTTGAGAGTGTGTATGGAACAACGATGGGTGAAACGCAGTTTGACCCCACGATCCATTTGTGTGCGTATTTTAAGACAAGATCTTCTCCAAATACACAGTTTTATTTTTAAATGGAAAATAAGAAATTAATATAATCCATCAAATGCAGTATAATTTAGTTTTATTTGATTATTTTCTCCCTTTTTGTTTCTTGTAATTGGTGAGTGTGGAGTTTTTATAATATCGCAGTAATATCCTCACCTTGGTAGGTGCACATGTTCTCATCTTTTTCTGCATGTGGGTGTTGAGGGCATATGGCTGAGCTTGTGTTGAGAAAGAAAGAGGTTTTTAATCTTGTTAACACTAACTAGCATGTTTTATTAGAAAAAGGAAATTCTTAATATTGTGCCGATGCCTAAATAGATGGATGACAGGGATTATGGATTATAGAACCTGTAATAATGCACTATATACGCGCCCGACCTGACACAGACTGACAACGGAGGCACGTTAAAGTAAACCAAAAGTATTTATTTTACTTCTTCAGCTGGGGGCCCACATCTTCCTTGTGTCCCTCAGTCACAACACAGTCCCACAAAACCACAAGTCACAAGCACAAATAAACTGTTCAAGTCCTCCACTCCTCCTTGGCAGCTTTGTCTCCCTTCTCCTGACACTGGCTCCCGGAGTGGTGGCTTCTTTTATAGCTCACCCGGAAGTGCTTCAGGTGCTTGACCCCCTGCTTCTGATTGCACCTCTGGATTTGGCTGAACTACGGCCCAGATGGGCCCAGGAACCCCTACAGCCCCTCCTGGTGGCCACCCTGGATCCCAACAGGACTGTAGAGAACTCCATCTCCCATGGAGCCCTGTGGGTATCTGAGGCACTACAGTCACCCGGGGGGCTGCCGCCATGTGGTCCGGGGTAGGTACTGTGCAGCCCATGCTTGCTCCCCTGGAACATATACAGAAGGGGCGTCCATCACAACCCAAAAGGCTGACCTTTAATAAAAACTCAATGACCAAAGTCAGGTTGATTTTTTATAATTTTCAAAGATGATATGGTGGCTGTTTATTATTATTACTTGTCTTGTAACTGACACCTTCATCCAAGGCATCTTGCAACATATGAGATACGATTGGTTACGTTTCTTTTGTTTTTCCAGTTAGAGCTCAGGCAAGTGAAGTGACTTGCTTCTGGTCACACACTGGTGTCAGTAGTGGGATTTGAATAAACAACCTCAGGGTTGGAAGTCCAAAGCCTTAACTGCTACTACCACAGCTCTCGTTTTCCCAGATAGTCTGAATTGAGCTTACACGTTGTATTTCCAGTTGTTGCTCAATGAGTAGATAAATGTTCTTTTGTGATGGACTTTATGAAGGAGGTGGGGTCCATCTTTCTGATATTTATGTCAATATTTTCAATAATCTACAGGAGGCTTTGGTCAGGTTGCTGGGAGTCACTCATAAGTGAAAGGTCTGTGGTCCCCCCAGCCTCTCTCTTCACTTGCAGCATTCTTCCATACTTATTTGTTGAACATAAGGAAAGGGGTGAGTCAGGTTTTGCAAGCTGCACAGTATTCACCCATAGTTAGACAGACGAGCTGTTGGGAAGCAGACGAGGGCCAACTGACTCAGATGACGAAGGAGATGTATGCTGCAAACTGCTGAAGAGGGCTGAAACTTCCAGATCTATTTTGTATGTAGTTAATTGTATTGTTTAATTGGTAAATTATGAAGAGTTGCTCCTCTGTGTGGTTGTCCTCAGGACAGGAGGGCGGAGGCTGGTACCAGTTTAAGAGGGTTTCCCTTCTGTGGATCTGTAGAAGAAGAGAAGTTAGTGCACTTTATCAACCCACAAGCTGACACCTTACCCCCAGTTAAGCCTGTTGACTGCCTCCTATGCACAAGTGTGTGACAATATATATAATCAATCATACAACACACTTCTTCTTCCTCTTTTAGCTGCTCCCTTTAAGGGATCACCACAGTGGATCATCTTGTTCCATATCTTCCTGCCCAGTACATCTTGCTCTGTCACACCCATCACCTGCCTGTCCTCTCTCACCACATCCATAAACCTTCTCTTAGGCCTTCCTCTTTTCCTCTTTCACATACTGTACATATATGCATTAACATTCAAAATATTGGAATCACCCAGAAATGTCCATATCTTAGATAAAATTACTACTTCTATATATAAAAATACATTTAAATTGATTTAGAAATCTAGGCAAGACAATGTTAAAGATGCAAATGGCTATTGCTCCTTGACATGACTGATTAATAATGTACAGTATTTTTTCGTTACATGTTACCATCTTTGATGAAGCATAGGCAGGCTTCTCTCCTTTACAGGTCCTGGATGTGAATTGATCTTCCTGGTCCCCGTGTCCTTTTCTTATGCTCCTTGGTTCTGTTCATTGGTGCATTCTTTAAAGATGTTTTTGCTCCTCTTCTGAAAAGAAGAAGATGTTCTGAAGAGCCTGGTGTCTCTCATACCTCCTCTTACACTGTAATATATGACTTATTTAATCTCGGACTTCATTGTCAAAATGCTACCGGCCTGAACTTTATGGCCTGTAAATCCCCTGCCTCGGTGACATTCAGTAGGCAGCAGTTCATATTGCTTATTCCATGTGCCATTTCTGCTTTTAATAAAAGGTGTTTTATTACATACAATATATAAAAAGTGTTGCTTAGATCAATTAAATATTCTCATTTTTTGGGAGGTAGGGGGTCTCACTTTTTCTAACTAGCAAACAAAAGAAATAGTGAGCCTTTATTTTGGTTCTCAATTAACCAGGAAGCTGGACTGTTTTATTATTATTTTTGTTTTATTCTGTTTTTTCATTGGTTTACTTTTTATTTCCTGGCTTAAAATACTAACAGATTGTTTTCCCATTTGAAACTATCCACTGTATTCTAATAAATGTTTACGCTTGCTATTTGTATCCCTTGGATGTGAATAGACCCCAACCCTGTGCCCTTTATTCTGACCTGTAGCCTACAGAGTTTAATGGTTAGTAAGAGACGATGAAGACAAATGGCGTGAAGGTCACTCTAGCGACATGTACAGTATATGAACTCCTGTGACCTCTTCATTAGCTCTGATGCCAGGTTGTGACTGTAAAGCACTAACATAGAAAACTGTCCTCTTGTGGAAGGGAGGAGAACTTCATCCTCAAAACAGACAAATCTGAAGACGTACATGTACAAGAGCATAAAGATTCAGAAGAAGACATAGGGGAAAGTTAGCAGAAATCGAAATGTCTTATATTTCAAAAGATATGTGAATGTTTTATTATTGGCTTAAGAGTGTAATTTTTATTTTACAGGTCATTACTTTGGAGGGCTGGGTTGAAATCATGTACTATGTCATGGACGCACACTCCTTCTACAACTTCATCTACTTCATCCTTCTCATCATTGTGAGTATTTAATGGTGGAATGAAACGATGTCTGTATTGTGATTGTGGAAATGCAGCTATCATAAGTATCACAGAGTTTAGCTGATATCAGAGCAGGGAAGATTTTTTTTTAATTATTATTAATTCTATTATGACTTGTATTCATAGAGTGAAAACATTTATTAAAGTGGCAAGAAATTATGGGGCAAACTTTTTGTGCAAGTGTTTTTCTTTTTAACCAAGGGGTTTATTTAATGTTAAAACTTTTGAAAAAGACTTAATTTGTTAAATTTAAATAAACACCCAGTCCCTGCCAATCTCCAACTTATGTCAAAACTCAGCTTACATAAACATACCCTACTCATTCTCTTGTCTTATCATGCTTTGAAATCTAATGTAGGTAGGATTTTCCTCCTAATTTAATTAATTAATTCAGTACTTAGTTAAATATATCATTGTTTAAATTTTGAAATCCTTACTGGATATAGTTAAGAATTTGTGCTTCCAACTATACAAGAATTTTCAAGAAACATTGCCTTCACTGCTTTAATGGTCATTTCCTGGGTTTACCCAGGTTAGCTGGATGTCCCCAAACCTTTATCTTCCATTCGCCAAGTTCCTGGGCATCCTTTTGGGGTAAGACTCATTCTTTTAATACCCTCTGACACCACTCTTGCAGTTAATTTGACTTTTATTGTAATTCGTTTTGCACGAAGGGTGGAATGGTGGCGAAGTGGTAGTAAGGAGACTGGGGTTTGTGTCCAGGGTTTGCATGTTCTTACCTCCCACAGTCAAAAGACATACAGGTTAGGTGAATTGGTTAGGTGAGTGTGCATGTGCCCTATGATAGACTAGCACCCTGTCCATGGTTTGTTCCTGACTTGTGCCCTGTAGTAGCCGGGATAGACTCCAGCACCCACCGTGACCCTGTTCACATCTAAGCGGGTTAGAAAATGACTGAATGGCTGAATGTTTTATTGTAATTTGTTCTGTACGAAGGGTGGAATGGTGGTGCAGTGGTAATAAAGAGACCGGAGGTTTGTGTCCAGGGTCCTCCCTGCGTAGAGTTTGCATGTTCTCGTCTCCCACAGTCTAAAGACATACAGGTTAGGTGAATTGGTTAGGCGAGTGTGCGTTTGCCCTATGATGGACTGGCACCCTGTCCAGGATTTGTTCCTGACTTGTGCCTTGTGGTAGCCGGGATAGACTCCAGCACCCACTGTGACCCTGTTCTAGGCTACGTAGGTTAGAAAATGACTGATTGACTGAATGTTTTATTGTAATTCGTTTTGTACCAAGGGTGGAATGGTGGTGCAATGGTAGTAAGGAGACCAGGGGTTTGTGTCCAGGGTCCTCCCTGTGTGGAGTTTGCATGTTTTCGCCTCCCACAGTCTAAAGGCATACAGGTTAGGTGAATTGGTTAGGTGACTGTGTGTTTGCCCTATGATGGACTGGCACCCTGTCCAGGGTTTGTTCCTGACTTGTGCCCTGTGGTAACTGGGATAGACTCCAGCACCTACCGTGACCCTGTTCAGGGCTATGTGGGTTAGAAAATGACTGACTGACTGTTTTTTATGAGATCTTTGGCTGCAGGGACGTTCATTTAAGCCTAAACGTATTTCATCAGCTCCCAGTTGCTAAACACTTTTTGTGTTTTCTCTACTTAAATGTACTTTCCGAGGTCAATGGCTCCCTGTTTTCATCCTCTGCTAGCTCACTTTTCAAATGATTGCATCCTCATTGAAACTCCCTCACCTCCTGTCTCCTCTACTCTACTCTCCTCTCACTCGAAGCAATTCAGGAGGGGCTCTGTCAGGCCCCCCTCACCTCCTTGTAATCTGAAAGCGGTGCCCCCGAGTTTGACAAGTCACACTATACTTACCTTCTATGTGTGGCTCTGTGCTTACCGCTTGGAATGTTAAACAGGGGGAACATGAGGACATTAATTTTAACTAATGCTATATACTCTGCATGCTGATCTGCTTTAGAATGCCTCCGTCTGTTCTCTTTCTGAAGGCATTGAAATTTTTCTTAATTAACTTCAGCAGTCGAAGGTGCACACTGTCTGTTAGAAACCTTTGAACCAACTGGCCACAGCAAGTTGCTTTTCCAATTGTATGTGTTGGCATTTGAGATCGGCAGGCCATCTCACCTTGGCTGTAAGGGTTATAATTCATAGCCAGGCAGAGACATCAATTAAAGCCCAGAGGAAGACTTGCCAATCAAGGCTGCAGAGGAACAGGGTGGCACCTGGAGCTCAAGGGTGACTTGCACCTCTGCATTAATGTCACTCTCTCTTTTCTTTTTTTTTCCAAACCACGATATGATAAATTAATGTCACTCCAGAGATTTGATCAGGTGGTATATTCAGCAGGCCTAGATTAGAGGGGAAAGAAGATATCGCTGCTGTGAAATGACAGCCTCTCAGTTAAGCATTATGATTAATGAAAAGAAGCTATTAGATAATTAAATGCTTAACTATGCTCAACTGATGGGATCTGATCCCTGCCAAAGCGAAACCTAAAACATATAGATCATGTCTCCCTGATCTGTAAATGGGAGACTTTCCTGAACGCTGCCCCCCCCACGCCCAACTGCTTCATTTTACTCACCTACAGTTTCTCTGTCTCCTGCCGAGAGCTCAGAAGCTGGAGTTGTCTTAGAGAAACACGAACAACACCATAATGGAAGACAGGGAGATGGACAGAATCCAAGTCTTTCTTGCAGATAAAACGTACACACACCATATTGAGTGGGTCGGGAGATGGAGACGGTCCAGAACATCCCCAAAGACAACCTCCCACTCACCTTGCTGGCTGGGTGGGGAGATGGAAGGCGGCCAAAATAATTAAGCATGTGCTGCTGGGAGATGGGAGTGCAAATCCAACAGTTATGTGGAAACAAAAATAAGCTCAACTTCATCCATTTGTGCAGTTTACAGTCTGCTTCCCAGCAATACCTGAATCTCTTCTTATAAATAAAAGTCTACGCGTGGAAGTATGTGTGTCTGTCTGTCCAGCCTGGAAGTGAGAGGTGGAGTCAGGGTAAGGTCTCCACGTCCGAGGATACACAAGTGAGGTCAGTACGTCGGCAAAACAAAACCTCCGAAGAAAGAGACACTCACTTAGCCGCTAATACAGAAGCGTGGCGAGCACGTTGGCAAAACAAAACCTCCAAAGAAAGAGACCCTCGCTTAGCCGCTAATACACAAGTGAGGCGAGCACATTGGCAAAACGGTATCCCTTTTACTTTTCATCCTGCTGCTAATACACAAGCAAGGTTAGCAGGTCAACAAAAAGAAAACCTCCGAAGACAGAAAAAGTCACTTAGCCGCTAATACACAAGCGATGCAAGCATATGGGCAAAACAAAACCCAGAGATGCCCGGAGTAGTTTCTTCAATTACCTGACATCTCTACACTTTTCTAATCATTTCAATAGTTTCTAGAAGCCCAGGCTTTTTACAGCACGGGCTTACACAGCTAGTATATATATATAAAATCCAATGTCTGTCTGTCCACTTTTCATGAGAGAACTACTTAACAGATTTAGCTTGGGGTTTTTTTCTATACTTTGCTTAATTTGGTTGATTTTAAGTATCATAGTTCGGTTGCACCGATTTATTCGCGTGAACCTGAGAGAAAGGCTGCAGGCTGAGGGGAGAGGGAGGCGGAGCATCAGAAGTAGGGAGCCAGGAAGGGCCCTCCTCGTTCACACGCCAGCCTCCGTTCGCGTCTCTCCACCTCTCGCCATGTGTTGGAGCGTACGTTGCCTCCACTTAGCTAGTGATACCATTTGTTTTAGAGGGTACCTGTTCATTTACTGAGATCTCATGGTCACATGCTTTTCTCCCTACGTGGGGGATGCTCTCCCATCAGAGCTGAACGCGATCAGATACGGTGGCAACGTTTACCTTGCCAACTTTTTACATTTTTGGCAAAGAGATCACAGCTACATTCTCGCCCCTGATAACAAAACCAAAAATATTGTATATCAAGAGGCCTTCAGATACAAAAGCTATCAATATAAATTCTTCTCGATATAAATTATTAAACTAAATTAAAGGTCATTGAAATAGCAAAAGAAATTCGTAACTGTGCTGCTGCAACAAAATTTGCTGAATCTGAGAAACTGATGAGAGATTGGAGGAAGCAAGAAGATTTAAAAAAAAATGAAGTGTCGCATTTTTGAATGGGTGTATAAGTTGGGATCTGATTTTATAATCGATTTTTTGGGTTTCAAGACCCGACTTATGGGTGAGTATATACAGTACTGTTAATTTAAGTGGTCTGCATCAACACGTATGAGTTTACCTGCAGTCATCAACAGATCCGATGTGTGTTTGCTGTCATCTATCATAGCTGAAGCCACCCCAGTATCCTGCTTGGGTGTTTCTTGTAGCTGGTTGACATACTGTTGCAGTGGTCAGTGCCCCCTAAAATATCCCAAATACTTGCAGGTTAGACTGGTTGGTAACTCCAGATTCACACAGAAATGTGTGATTGTCCGTATGCCCAGTGGACTGGCACCTCATACAGGATATTTGCCCGATGCTGTCAGGTTCGTGTTTCTGGTCCCCGCATCCTAGAATTGAACTCATAAAATTTGGAAAGTGTTTGTCTCACATTTCCCACATACTTCATCAAATTAATAGCTGCAGTAGTGCCTGGGCTTTTTGATGCCCGTTAAAAATGTATTTGTCTTCATGACATCTGGGCTAAGTGATTTTAATCTGTTCCTTTTAGTATGCTGTCAAATATGTGAGCTAATTTATCTCCATATGTGTTGTTTTAGATCAACTGTTATTTTAATTTACAACATTTCACTGCACTATGGTACTTTGCCAAATTGCAGATCATAAATAAAGAAATACTGAAAGGTGCATTCTTGCCTTTAGGTGCTGTAGAGTACGTTTGTCTTATATGAGATGAATTTTAATAAATACTAAAGGCATTAATTAAAGTCTAAAGGCACAGATTCAGATTACTAACTAACACAACAAAACACTTTCAAACCCAGTCAACCCAATTCCCAGTTATGTGTAGATGGTAAAATAGGTTCAAGTTTAACTTTGCAATTTGAAACCACACACAGCAGTGCACAGCAGAGCAAAATTACACCACCCAGCCGAATTATGGCAAACAAATAATTAAAACGAAAATATACAATAACAAACACCGTATTGTCACATGGGTATGTCAGAGGATCGCCTTCAGGACTTATCCAAGGTACATAACTTCCCCTCTGAGGCGAGAGGAGGCACTATTGCTAACCATGCCCACTCCTTTTCCCTCCCAGAGAGGGCATCTGACTCCACCCCTTCTGATCAACACCCCATAAACCCAGAGCTCGCCGGAAGAAGGCATCACATGTTTATCAGAGCGAACTGCAGCACAGAAATTCTGAGAAACTGAAAAGTGAAGAAAAGAGAACCTTTAGTTTTGTCGTTTTGTGCCATTGAACGCTTTTTTTGTTTGTTTTTTTGTTTATTCAATTTTTTTTTAACTGTCATTGATTTTCGAATTAACATTTGTTTTTCCTCTCACATGCTCCTGTTCCACTTGCATGACCACAATACATCCACCCTACAATCTCTGTTTAAATAATATATAAAGATGCTCTGGCATATACAAGAGGGCAAGTGGCCGGTGTAAGACAGTAAACCATGCCGGGTATGTCTGTACATAATGTTGTCCGGTGTCTACAAAGAGGGCTGGAATGGCTGATGAAGAAAGGTAGCAAGAAGCATAAAGAAGAAGAAATGTAAGGCATAGCCAGTGAAGAGAGGTTCGGAAATGCAGGATGTGTTTGAAACCGACGGACATACCATTGTACCATTTAGCCCATTTTAATAAACTGTTAGTTTGCTATGCTAGTACAACATAATCCACCACATAACTTTAACTTAACAGGCAATAATAGAAGTTAATATTGCGCATATAATTTAGATATTGCACTGTATTAACAGACCAATCGTCATTGATTAGTTTAACACTAGAATTACCAAAGCCTACGAAAAAGCTCGTAGAACCATCCCACCTTAAATCGCTTCGCACCTCTCTGTCAGTGTCTTTTGTCCTTTAAATGTGTTGATAAGCAGCAGGCTATACACATTATACACTTCATGTCTACATTTTGTCAATTATTACTAAAACATGAAAAACGTTTCTGTTTTAATGATGTGTTTACATAGATTGTTGTAAACACGGAAAACACACATGAAATGCATGTGTTCCAAATAACGATATAGTATTTATAAAAGGTGTCATTTTGCTTGATTTATCACTCTATACAACTCTAAGCAACCGACAAGCAGGTAAACAGACTAGAGCTGAGAAAACTGTGCGGCGGAGAGGGGATGTGATAATAGGCTGCTTATCAACACATCTACAGAACAAAAGACGCTGACGGAGAGGTGTGAAGCAATTTAAGGTGGGACGGATCTACAAGTTTTTTCGGAGGCTTTGGTAATTCTAGTGTTAATAGCTTGTGGGACAAGATTTTAATTAAATCTGGCACCTCTGCACCATATAGTTTGGTACCGCATGCCACAGTGCAGAAGGGCAAACAGAACACTGTGGGGATGAGTGTGGCCTCTGATAATGTTGATGGTCCTGTTTTGGCAGCATTTGACTAGATAGATAGATAGGTGCTGTATGACAGATAGATTGATGTGAAAGGCGCTATACAACTTAGAGAGAGAGGGATAATTTTTAGTATAGTAGGCAGGTTTGGATAGCTGGATGGATGCATCAGTGTAACTTTCCTTTCCAAACACCTTTCTCTAGACAGATGGAAAGCCTATATACTGCAAATTTTAAACAAATGAAAAGAATTTGAAAAAAGAAAAAAATGAGTCCTCCAACAGTGTAGGTAGATCAGTGGAAACAGAAGGTTTCCAGCGTGTCTCCTGTGTAGTCATTAATTTCTACTTTCAAACTAGGCTACATTTCAAGGAAAATAAAAAAAACGGTGTGCCTTTGTGTAGTTGATGTTTCCTTTGGTTCTTTAATCCAGCAAACGGTGGTTTTTGCTGAATAAACAAAAATTGCTCTTCAAATCTTGTCCTCCTCAATCTGGCAGATTTTTTTATTTTACATTGAAGTAGTCTCTTTTACGTAAAAGATATCTGCTGGGAGAAAATAATCAAGTGATACTCCCTCGAAAAAGTAAGTAACAATGTTTTTTAATAAAAAAAGCTGTTTGGTTGCAGATGACACAGTGTTTGTGTTGGTACCTCATTGCTCCAGGAACGCAGGTTCAAATCCCAGGCTGTTCACTATTTGTGTGACATCTGCATGTTGTTCTCCCGGTGTCCGTGTGACAGTTTTAGCTTAAAGCTGCATGTGTCACATTTATTTATTAGCAATGCAGAATTGGCCTGTTGTGGCTTGACTCTGTATTGGACTGGCATTCCACCCGCTGATGATGCTGCCAGGGTAGGCGCTGGTCCCCTACAACTGTGAATCGAATTAAGAGAATTTTTTGTTATTTTTTTGAATGATTTCCATATCTGAAAAGCTCTGTAATTCAGCAGGGCTAAGCGGAAAACAAATAAATATAGATTTGTGTTTTTTTTTTTTTTTTGGGTGAGCCTAATTATAATTAGCACCCACGAATACCAGATGAGAGGCCATCTGCCAATTTGCCCATCAAACATTAATGAGATGAGATCCACACACCAAATGCCATGCACCTGGCAAGCAAAAAAAAAAAGCTATAAAATCACAAACAAAATTTATAGATGTGTTATTGCAGATTTCAGAAATATTATCGGTGGCCATAAGTATAGAAGAGTGACTGATGAGGTTGGCTCAGAGAGTACCCAGGCTCTCAGCAAATTTCACCATTTTGATGGGCACAGATGACATCTATTTTTTTTTCCACCATTAATATAGTGGCCAGGGGCAGGCATAGGATTAAAATCAAACGTCCGTGTTTGATCACTTTCCATGGGAAAAAAAAATAAATAAAAAAAACAAATGAGGTGTCTGAAAGGAGAGAAGTGAGCTGCGCTCTGATGAAAGCCGGCGAGGATTAGATGCAGGTGTACTAATCGTTTGAAAAGCTGCATTTCACAGGGCTGCTCTTCTGTTTTCTGTCGCTTCAAAGCAAATGAAAATCAGCGTGTCATTTAAATGTATGAGGGCCTCTGATTGAAGTATTGAGCACCGAATCCAAGACAAGCCTCTTCTTGCGGCCTGAGATTATCGAGGATTTAGCATGGCGACAAACCCCGGCACATTTCCCGTGCTTTACAACTTTACCACAGTGGTTTGCAACCTCATTTATTCCCATTTATTTTAATTCTCTTGAACACCATTCCTCTGTTAAGAAATCATTCTCAGCCATTTTAAATATCTCTTTAATGTGGAGTCCCAATGGGTGAGGCAACACTTTAAGTGGTGGGGAAAATTTACAAGATCTTTGTGTGAGGGGGGAGAAAAACACACACATGTACAGAGTAGACTGTGAAGCTTTTACTTCAAGGTGAAGTTCTCACATCTCCAGCCTGAGTTCAGGTAGTCTTACGTCTGAGGAACCGATTGCCAATACAGATTCTCTCATCCCACACTAGGAACCGCTGGTCAGATTTTCATGTTTTTGATTAAGTTCTCTTGTCACCTTGGATCTTCAATCTACTGTAGGTCTATTCATCCAATCATGTAAATTTTTAGTCTGTTTAATCTGTGACTACGAGTGTGTCTACATGAGCTTTAATAACCTGGTTATTCACAGAAATCTGATTTTATCTATCTATCTATCTATCTATCTATCTGATCCTGCCTACTATACTAAAATTCCTATCTATCTATCTCTCTATCTATCTATCTATCTGATCCTGCCTACTATACTGAAATTCCTGTCTGTATGATTTAGAAAAAAAAGCAAATTAGCAACTTTTAAATAACTTAATTAATTTTTTCTTGGGGTGTTTGACCGAATCTCTGAGGATAGGATGTCCTAGTATGTCTAGTTCATGTTACCTCCATGACCACCATCAGCAGAAGGAAAGCGAACAGAAGTGAATAGTTCAGTGCAGTAAGGTCTGCAGACTCTATAAACGGTACAGTTTTCTCAAACATCTATCTATCTATCTATCTATCTATCTATCTATCTATCTATCTATCTATCTATCTATCTATCTATCTATCTATCTATCTATCTATCTATCTATCTATCTATCTATCTGATCCTGCCTACTATCCTAATATTTCTATGTATCTCACTCTCTCTCTCTCTTTATCTAAAATATTATGCTCAGCAGCATAATCTCAAGAGTAACAGGGTAACATGTAAAATGTAATATGCGCTATATAGTTTGATTACTTTTTAAAGTAATGAACAACCTAACACAAGATGTGTTTTACTGAAGTAAATATGCCTGCATTATTATCCCAGCAGCAGTGGCAGTAAGGCAGGAAGCACAAGTGTCACTGTCGCACGCCACTGCAGGGCTCAATTGCACATCCAATCAGTAAAGAGTATGCTACAAATAACAATTTGATCACCAAAAAAAAGTGTGCTGCATGCAACCTGATAACAGAAACGTTATTAATAAAATGTCAGTTTAGTTTTTGTCCAGTTATTTGCTATGGATATGTTGAAACAGTGTAATCAGGTGATGCAGCGGTCAGTGTTCATGCTTTCAATCATCATTGGCTCAGGTCGAGAATATTAAAAGGGGATGGGTGTTATTTACTTCTGAGCATCTGAAGCACTGAACATATTTACCCACCTTAATAAAAGGATAAACGTTTATCTGTGTGACCCTCGGGTTGCCATGTCTCTGTCATTCCAAAAGATGGTACATCAAAACATTTTTTGTAAGAAAATGCATTTTATTATTCATTCCAACAGATGGCACATCACAAAAATTAACTCTGTTTTCGTTGTATTTTGCATGGTGCACTGCAAACATTAATACTGAGGTCTACTTTGATTTTTAAAATTTCGACCCATCTTTAATGGGTAGCACAGCAAGTAAAACGTAAAAAAATTTTCATAGGCTTCATGCTTGTTTTCAGATTCAGGGTGGAAGCTGCCGCTGCTGCCAATGATGTTTAACTCCTTTTTGCGGAGCTTAATGGCATCAGAGTGTTATGCCAAAGGATATTTCCAGAAGTGTACATGCACCTGTAAAAGGAGATTTTTAAGAAGCCAGGTTTCTGTCTTAACCGGGTTACTGACCTTATCCTAGTTTTGTGTGTACAAGTAAATGGACTCTCTGGAGCCAAAACCTACCTGGCAAAATAAATCAGGCTGCCAGTCTGCCACAGGGCACATTTACTTACTTAACCACACTGACACATACAGTGTTTAACACTTTCACTTCATTTTAACATTACTTCATATTGTAGACAGCAGGTTAGGTTTGACGTGTCTCTTTCACTTACCCATAATTTGCTTTCTTCCCCTCTTTAGGTGGGTTCCTTCTTCATGATCAACCTCTGCCTTGTTGTTATCGCCACTCAATTCTCAGAAACGAAGCAGCGGGAGCATCAACTGATGCAGGAGCAGCGTGCCCTCTGCCTTTCCTCGAGCACAGTGGCCAGCTTCGCAGAGCCTGGCGACTGCTATGAGGAGATCTTCCAGTACGTCTGCCACATCCTCAGGAAGGCCAAGCGGCGCACAGTGGGATTGTACACCACCCTGCGTGGAGGTGCGAAGGGGACCCAACAGAAGGGCAGTCACAGAAGGTGGCGCGGTCAAGCGAAAGTGGGCGTCAATGGCAATGAAAAGCAGAGCCACACCTCCCGTGAGTCTTTTTCTGGAATAATCCTTGAAAACGAAAAGATTAATAAGTTATGGATTTAGCCCTACGGCCACAAATGCACAGGCATGGATTTACTGCTTTTGTAGATTCTCTAAGTATTACTTATATTGTGCTATGCCAACCATATACTAAATACAAAGATCATCATTTTGTAGTTCACTCCGAACGGCCTGTAAAATAAAATGAATAGACTCTAATAATAATAATTCTTTACATTTATATAGTGCTTTTCTCACTACTCAAAGTGCTTTGCAAGCTCCACGCAGAAAGGACACGGACGCAAACACACAATCTCCTTCCTGTGAGGCGGCATTCTAAATTCTATAATACGTTAATACTTTAACAGTACTTTAATGAAAAGATAACTTTCCACCCATCTACTAAAGACAAAATATTTGCTGATTTAGGTGTCTCTAAATTTAGCCTGTAAGAATGAGAGAGGAACCTTCCATGAAAGTGCCCACCTGTGGACTTGTGTGCTGTTTTTTCCTGATGTTAGTAGGACATGGCCAACTTAGGACTCTGAAATGGAAAAAGTGGTTTCAGCAAATGAATGGATGAGTGATGATTTACCACTTATTGAATGACTTATTTAATCACAGCATGTAATTCTTTATGCCTTTGGATTTCATGCATCTTATGAAGATGGGTAGGAATTTGATGAGCAGAGGTGAACGTAGTAGTATGTGCAAGGAAGTGAGGTCATAATGTCAGATGAAACTGCCAGTCATGGAAGCAATTCAAAAACACACACACGCATATATAGTCGAAGGTATGACAGGAGTCAAGAGGAAATACTGTGGCCGGGCCACCCCCTTTATTCAAATAATAAAGTAACTGAAAATAACAGGAGCTTGATGGCACAATAAAAAGCCAAAAGCAAAACTTTGCCTGTTCACTATAGTTTGAAAAGGTCTGGAGAGCGGTCAGGCTTCTGGGTCAGAGCTCCGCAACACAAATAGCTCATCACCCGGATGAGACACCACTTTCCATGAGCGCCGTGCTTTTATCACTCCTGGACTGGGAGCGGCAGGGTCAGTTGACCTCGTTGGGCATTGTCTCTAAACTGTGGGTGACAACATGTGTTGATGTATATGTATACAATCATATGAAAATGTTTGGGAACCCCTCTCAGCCTGCATAATAATTTACTCTACTTTCATTGAAAATCTGTGGGATGATTTGAAGCAGGCTGTCCATGCTCGGCAGCCATCAAATTGAACTGAACTGGAGAGATTTTGTATGGAAGAATGGTGAAAAATACCTCCATCCAGAATCCAGACACTCATCAAAGGCTATAGGAGGCATCTAGAGGCTCAAAGGAGCAAAAGGAGGCTTAACTAAGTATTGATGTTGGGATGCCCAAATTTATGCACCTGTCTAATTTTGTTATGATGCATATTGCATATTTTCTGTTAATATAATAAACTTAATGTCACTGCTGAAATACTACTGTTTCCATAAGGCATGTCGTATATTAAAAGGAAGTTGCTACTTTGAAAGCTCAGCCAATGATAAACAAAAATCCAAAGAATTAAGAGGGGTTCCCAAACTTTTCATATGACTGTATATGTGTATATGTCTATATACTGTATATGTATATGTCTATATTTGTACACGCACACACACGCACACACACACTAGACACAACATTTGACAATTTCCAAATAAGTAATTTTAAACTATTGTCCATTTGTCTGCTGGTCTGACTTCAGTAGGCTCTTGTTTTTCACTTACTCTGAGCCATCAGGTGGCACTGTCATTTCTTCTGAAGTAAGAAGAAAAAAAAAATAAACAGATTCCTTCAGGTTTAAAATTTTAGGCTGGGACATAGCCTGTTGTCTTCTCCTGATCAAATGAGAGATGTGGCAGAGATTGGTCCAGTGGTGTGGATTTGGGTGTATATATAAATACACATATCTATATTCTGGTTTCGGCCCTTTTGATGATGTCATGTCCGGGTCCAAGCTTATTGGAGAAGAACTCTTCCGTTTCTGGCCTTTAAAGTCGCCATATTTGACTAACCTAGCCAGTTCTGCTTTGTTTGGACTCCATTCTACGCACATCAGTGCTAGCAATTTACCCATTTGCATCCAGGGAACATTACACGGGGGGGGGCTGCCCCAAACCTTTTCATGACTCTGGTGTCTGTTTATTGTAACAATATATAGACACAAATATATAAACATTAGGGGGCTTACTCCCTGCTTGCTTCACTCGCCAACCCCCCTTACCTGCGCTATGCGCCAGCCATTTCACATCTCTGCCATTCGTGTTGTGAAGAGGGGGCTTAAAGCACCCCAAGGAGATGTGGTCATTCCTCCAAAACCCCCTCTTAAATAATACAGAAACAAATACAGTTTTCTTTTACCTCCTCTTTGCTCGATCAGCTGCTGGCTTGTTGCTTCTGCAGCCGGATATATATATATATAAACAGAAAGAGAGAGAGAGCGAGAGAAAGAAAAAAAACAAGTGAACAAAATAGGGCCTAGGTGACCACCCTAGTCTGTTTAACACATAATGCAAAAGAAATGAAAAGTCTGTCAAAATCCAAACAATGGAAGGGCACAGTGTCTCAAGTGAATGCTTCTCCGATATAAAGAGCATCTTCTAGGGAAGCTCCATCCTGTTCAGGCACAGGTTCAGAACTGACTACTGACTTCCTTTGTGACGATCTCTTAAGTATTCATCGGAGCTGTCCCAGCAAGTGCCACCAGAGATCCTCTCATGCTAAACCCCTCTGGTTTGTGGATAAAAGAGGAGAAGGAATTAATAACCTCCCATTAATGCACTGGTTGGGAATTGTTCTTAAAATGTTTGAAGGTACTAATGATGTGATTGTATGCAGCATTACATTTTATATATATTTATATAAAATATATACGCACACTCACTCACACTTGACCTCGTTCATACCAATGGCAATACACCTTAATAATGCCTCTCTGTGACTGTCACTGCTATTTTATCTTTAACCAAGTCAGAGGACTTTATTTTTTTTATTCTTTTTTTTCTTTCTTTTTTTTACTTCCTTTTTGTGTGTTTGGGGGCGTTTGATTTTTGTTTAAAATTTTCTTTATTTCTTGAGATACTGTAAGAAGTGCATTTCCATCTTGGGACAAATGTCTGTCTGTCTATGTAATCTTGCCAACTATACTAAAATGAATATCTGTTGAATTTGCTGAACAAATATAAAGAATTCAAATGTGTATGCACATATACTGTGTATACATGTCTATGCTAGATATACAGTGGGATACAAAAGTTTGGGCAACATTGTTAATAGTCATTATTTTCCTGTATAAATCGTTGGTTGTTACGATAAAAAATGTCAGTTAAATATATCATATAGGAGACACACACAGTGATATTTGAGAAGTGAAATGAAGTTTATTGGATTTACAGAAAGTGTGCAATAATTGTTCAAACAAAATCAGGCAGGTGCATAAATTTGGGCACCACAAAAAAGAAATGAAATCAATATTTAGTAGATCCGCCTTTTGCAGAAATTACAGCCTCTAAACGCTTCCTGTAGGTTCCAATGAGAGTCTGGATTGTGGTTGAAGGTATTTTGGACCATTCCTCTTTACAAAACATCTCTAGTTCATTCAGGTTTGATGGCTTCCGAGCATGGACAGCTCTCTTTAACTCACAGCACAGATTTTCAATTATATTCAGGTCTGGGGACTGAGATGGCCATTCCAGAACGTTGTACTTGTTCCTCTGCATGAATGCCTTAGTGGATTTTGAGCAGTGTTTCGGGTCGTTGTCTTGTTGAAAGATCCAGCCCCGGCGCAGCTTCAGCTTTGTCACTGATTCCTGGACATTGGTCTCCAGAATCTGCTGATACTGAGTGGAATCCATGCGTCCCTCAACTTTGACAAGATTCCCAGTCCCTGCACTGGCCACACAGCCCCACAGCATGATGGAACCACCACCATATTTTACTGTAGGTAGCAGGTGTTTTTCTTGGAATGCTGTGTTCTTTTTCCTCCATGCATAACGCCCCTTGTTATGCCCAAATAACTCAATTTTAGTTTCATCAGTCCACAGCACCTTATTCCAAAATGTCCAAATGTGCTTGAGCATACCTCAAGCGGCTCTGTTTGTGCTGTGGGCGGAGAAAAGGCTTCCTCTGCATCACTCTCGCATACAGCATCTCCTTGTGTAAAGTGCGCCGAATGGTTGAATGATGCACAGTGACTCCATCTGCTGCAAGATGATGTTGTAGGTCTTTGGTGCTGGTCTGTGGGTTGACTCTGACTGTTCTCACCATTCGTCGCTTCTGTCTATCCGAAATCTTTCTTGGTCTGCCACTTCGAGCCTTAACTTGAACTGAGCCTGTGGTCTTCCATTTCCTCAATATGTTCCTAACTGTGGAAACAGACAGCTTAAATCTCTGGGACAGCTTTCTGTATCCTTCCCCTAAACCATGATGGTGAACAATCTTTGTCTTTAGGTCATTTGAGAGTTGTTTTGTGACCCCCATGTTGCTACTCTTCAGAGAAAATTAAAGGAGGAGGGAAACTTACAATTGACCCCCTTAAATACTCTTTCTCATTATAGGATTCACCTGTGTATGAAGGTCAGGGGTCACTGAGCTTACCAAGCCAATTTGAGTTCCAATAATTAGTTCTAAAAGTTTTGGAATCAATAAAATGACAACGGTGCCCAAATTTATGCACCTGCCTGATTTTGTTTGAACAATTATTGCACACTTTCTGTAAATCCAATAAACTTCATTTCACTTCTCAAATATCACTGTGTGTGTCTCCTATATGATATATTTAACTGACATTTTGTATCGTAACAACGAACGATTTATACAGGAAAATAATGACTATTAACAAGGTTGCCCAAACTTTTGCATCCCACTGTATACAGCAGACAGATGTCCACATGTACAATGTACAGTATTCCTAATACATTTAGCTTAACTGACAGTTCTAAATTGGGCCTATGGGAGTGGGTGTATAAACAAGTGGGCACTGTGACACGCTGGTACCCTTGTCCAGATTGTTTTCCAACTTGTGCCCAGCAGTGCCTGGATAGATTCTGACCACCTGCAACACTGAATTGAGGGGTTGAGAATGTAGAAATATATTTATGGAATTTTTTTAGATGTGTTCTAATTTTTGTTTGACAATATTCAATACTCTAGCATAACAGAAGCTAAAAACATTTCAAGGTCAAAGTCACTTTAAAACTCAAAGAATAAATGTTATGCAACACCCTTCTGGACGATTTGCACATTAGCCGCTTAATTTGCACATCAGCCAAAGTTTGGACTCCCCACCCCCTCCTGCTCTTTCGCTCTTCTATATATAAACTTCGAAGCGCTCCATTCTTGGAAACACAGAGCAGCTCTGGACAAGACGTTCTGTCTTTAATTTGACAATGATGAGTTTTTCAGCCTTGGAGTCATGTGGCCTTGTAGGTGGAGTGGGCTTGTTGGTGACAGTGAATACAACACTCGATTGTAAAAAATAAGCGGACTAAAAGTTTCTTACCTGAAATGCTTGGAATCGAGTAGCCAATCCTTCTAGGAATTTCCCTTGCAATTTGGCAATTACTGTCTGTACTATCATCACTATTGTGCTTGTAGGAGACTCTGAGTGCTTGATAGATATGTAAGGGTCAAGTGTGATGCCACATTGGTAAGGTCAGCTACTGTCACAAAGTATTTTTGTAGATGACATCACACATATAAATATACCAAAAGATTAAGGCATTCCAGGTGACAGTGGAAGTTCAGAGCTGCAGCTTTCTCTCCTTTCTATCCAAAATGTTCACATGCTGCTCCAGGCTGCAAGCTCAGAAGCCTTTAATGCCAAAGACGAACTCAATTAACAACTCCTCAAGGGAAGGCACCTGGGAGTTTTGTGATACACCACATACTACCTGCTCCGGTCATTGACTTAGAGGAGTGCAATCATTCTCCATTTGTCTGTCTGGATATTCCTTCAGGTGTTTTCCCCAGTATGAGTGTACTCTGCTATCAGAGCTTTGCATTTTGTAATTAGATTATTGCTTTCCCTTAAAGATTGGGTGAGAAGCTCGGTCATCCAGGAGGAGCTCAGAGTAGAGCCACTGCTCCTCCGCATCGAGAGGTGTCAGATGAGGTGGCTCGGACATCTGATCAGGATGCCTACTGGACGCCTCCCTGGTGAGGTGTTCCAGGCACGTCTAACTGGGAGGAGGCCCCGGGGAAGACCCAGGACACGCTGGAGGGACTTTGTCTCTCAGCTGGCTTGGAAACGCCTAGGGATTCCCCCGGAACAGCTGGTAGAAGTGGCCAGGGAGAGGGAAGTCTGGGCATCTCTGCTCAAGCTGCTGCCCCCGTGACCCGATCTCGGATAAGCGGAAGAGAATGGACGGATGGTTTTGTCTATACATGTGCCTTTATTACTATGGTTCTGATCATAGGTTCAAATCCTAGTTGCAGAAAGGAAGGTCGAAAATCTCAACCTTTTGACCTCCTTTCGCTTTGGTAAAATGCAGGTGACAGATGCACAAATTAATTGCACTGGAAACTGAATAAATCACATTTGCTGCTTTTGAGCAAAGCTCTCACTCATTAGAACTATTTGTAAACTAGCAGTGACTAACATCACAGGATCTGAAATCCCACATGGAGATATTGACATATAGGATAGACCACCCAAGAGTGATAAAGAGACACTCCCGCCATCTGGACTTTACCAAATTAAATTATGTATTTTAATTTGGGCTGCCACACCATTACATTTTTAATTAGTATCAATTACATAATTCATTCAGTTAGTCTCGATTAATCGCATGTTCCACCGAGGTGATTTCGGGTTGCTCAGTTATGTTCCATAGTCTCTTGTGTCTATCACTGCCTCACAACTCCTTAGCTGTTCAAACCATGAAGACTGAAGGGTCTCACAGAAATAGTTGATATCAGCCACAGTTGTCCCACGTGAAGATACTGAAATAAATGGTAGACCACCCAAGAGTGAAAAAGCGATACTCCCGCCACCTGGACTTGATCACATTAAATTGTGCAGTTGTGTAGTTTGTGTAATTGTGTAGTTTGGGCTGTCACACCATTACATTTTTTAATTATGATCAACCATAGAATTTCATTAATTGAATGTTCCACTGAGGTGATTTTGGTTGCTCAGTTATGTCCCGTAGTCTCTTGTGTCTGTCACTGCCTCACAACTTCTTAGCTGCTCAACCCGTGAAGACTGAAGGCTCTCACAGAAATAGTTGAAACATGCCACATTTGTCCCACACCCACAATCATCAGGTCTCACTACTTGGATGATGTCTCTTAGCCTTTTATATTCAACATTGTTTAGAGGTCTGCAATTTGATGTGGTTCATTTTTCAATAGCGGTAGTTATTGCCTTCGATTCTGTTTTATGAATCCAGTTACCCATTCATGGATTCTAGTCTAGTGTGGATTTTTAACAATGGCATGTTTTGTTCTAAAGTGATGGACTAAAAATGTTTCACTCCTGTGATAATTAAATTTCCTAGCAGTACATTTACAAATATTAACATTTTTGTCCTTTGAACTATCTGGAATAGTTTTATATCGAATGAAACCTTCAATAAACTATCTTTCTCAGCCAACGTTAACAGCAAGGGTAGTGGAACAAGGCATATTATAAATACGATTAAGGAAAAGTAACACACTATATTTTTTAAATTAATGACACGCATTAACGCTTTGATAGACTTAAATCTTTTATTTTTTTAATTTTATTGACTTTCTTAAAATCAAATAACATTCCATACAAGCAAGTCAAGTTTTACAAAACTAGGTTAGAAAGAAATCAACCCCCACCCCTGAGAAAGAGAGCTAGGCCAACATAGTGAAACTTTAAAAGTAGGAAAAATAAGTAAAAAAAATAAATAAAAATAAATAGAATACAAAAAGGGAAATGAATCCTCTTCCTCAATTTAAATGCTGATTCTAAAATGTTATTGATTATATCCTGCCAGGTTTTGAAAATGTTTTGTACAGATCCTCTAAGTAAGAATTTGATTTTTTCCAGTTTCAGATAATATATAACATCAGTTGCCCACTGACTTAGAATAGGAGAGTTAGGATTCTTCCAGTTGAGCAAAATAAGTCTGCATGCCAATAGTGAAGTGAAGGCAATTACAATTTGTTTGTCCTTCTCCACTTTAAGCTCCTCTGTGAGCCCACCAAACACAGCTGTTAGTGGATTAGGAGGGATTGTGACCCCAAGGCTGTCTGATAGGCATTTAAAGATGTTGTTAATTTGGTGCACACCCAAAACTTGTGGTCCAGTGAGGCTAGAGCTCGATTGCAATGTTTGCAGGTTGGATCTTGCCCTGGAAATATTTTGGACAATTTTAAATGAGAGAGATGCACTTGGTATATAATTTTAACTTGAATAACTTTATGCTTTGCGCATATGGAACTCGAGTGAATTCCGTGCATGGGTGCCTTACACTCATTTTCTGAGATGTTGAGTGATTGATCCTTTTCCCACTGTACTCTGGGATCTTTGAAAGGAGGGGACTTTAAAATGTTTTTATATATTACAGAAATGCTGTCTGAGTTCTCAAGACTGATCAATATTCTTTCCGGAATAGAGGTTGGTGAGAGGTGAAGAAAGTTGGGCAGGTTTTTTTTAACAAAGTTTCTAATTTGAAGGTAGTGAAAGAAATGTGTTGCTCGAAATTTAAATTTGGAGTGTAATTGTTCGTAGGATGTGAAAATGTCTTTGCACAGATCTCTAAGTGATTTAATCCCAAATGTTTTCCAGACATCAAAAACTGCGTACGTTGGGGGTGGAAAAAATTGATTATCGTGCAGAGGTGGCACAGATAGAAGCTTATTTATCTTTTAGTACTTTCTACATTGGTTCCATATTCTGAGTGAGTAAAGCACAATTGAGTTGTTAGTATATTGTCGATGACTTGTACTTATTGGGGTAAGAAGCAAAGAATATTAAGAAGTACTACAGGATTTTATTTCTATTGCGGACCAGCTCTGTGTGTGTTCATTTATTTGTCTCAATGTCCAGATTTTCATAGCTTATATATTCACCACCCAGTAATAAAATTGAAAGTGAGGTAGTGCCATGCCACCTTCTGCCTTAGGTCTTTGTAGGGACGCCCTTTGAATACGTGGATATTTTGGAGATAGACCTAAATCTAATACATTCTTGTTTCTCATGGTGCTGAAGACTGCTGATGTTTCGTATGTTGGTTGGAAGTGTGGAAGAAATGAAACTATACTGTAATCTGTACACATGACAATATTACTACTTACTACTACAACTACTACCTCATGTCCACTGCTGCTATTGTTGCGATGAAACATGCAATCATGCTAAGCTGGGGCACATCATCACTGATGTTACCTTGGTCCACTGAGTATTTTAAATCTTTCAAACATCAGAAACTCTCATCCAGGTGATCCAATATTTTATTGAAACAGATGTTGTGCAACACGAGAGACATGAGTGCACATAGGATCAAGTTAGCTGCTCATCTGTTTGGCTTGCTTTGCATCTCATCAGAGTTTGGCTGCAGGTTAAGGGGAAAAAGAAGAAACAATTAGAGGGTCAAATTCTTAAAAAATCAAGTCAGTTATAACAAAACGAGTATATATCTCAATAAGGGATGGGCCAATATGGCCTAGAAAATATGTTGCGATATTTTACAGTATACACTGCAAAACATGCATATGCAAAAGCGAAACAAAAAAACAAGTTTAAATGGGAGCTGTTTTGCTGGTATTTAGCAAAAAAAATCTGCCAAAGGGGTAAACAAAATTTACTCAACAAGATTTCTTAAAGTAAGCTAAATAATCATACATTTTTGGTCCATAATTGTTACAATGAGGACAACTTGATCTAATGTCATGATTTAAATACTTTTCACTTGGCTTAGATTTCATTTTTTGCAGTGATGTATCTGTCAGTATTTTAAAATCTCCCCTAAAGCACTTCATAAATGCTTGATTTAACCCTTTGATTCATACAATCACACCAATATGATGATTCTAGTAGTCCTAGAAGTGTATTATATCATTCTTGTTTATATTCATTAGTGATTTCAATTTTAAACTTGTATGCAAAAGAGGGGCATATCACAACCATATTAAATTTAACAAAGCAGTATTTATTCAAACCAGGCAACTGCACTCGGCAAGTAACATTTCAAAGCAACATCAATTAAAGTGCAGTTTTTTTGTGCATAATGTTTGTGACAATAAGTCACTTCACTGGGGCAAACCGCACTGCAGAGCAATAACAGTCAAATCACATTAATGGTAATATGATGATAAGCCACAATGTTATAATAACACATTGATACTCTAGAACACGTATTATCACTGTCAGTCTTTCATCATTTTCTACCGTCCATTGTAAGGGTCTGCCGTTGAGTAAGAGGCTATAAAACAGTTTCTAGTGCCAGAAGCAAAGCACAAGAACACCTGACATGATTTTCACTGTCCTCCAATCTATCGCCCCACATCTGTTCTGCCATCAAGATCCCGATTTTCCTTGGGTGTGACACAACCCAGTCTGAGGACGGTGGTAGGTGGGGAGATTGACTGGGGTGGCACATCCGTCACACCGTAATGCAAATGTCCTAAGGTGAGCTCATGGAGGAAAGAAACCTCCTGTGTAGCAGACGGGGTCTCACTTTGCTTGCTTCTACTTTTCAGTGCATCTGTTGTTTTAAGTTGCTCCCATGCTAAAGTACAACTGAAATCTTTTCAGTTTTCTCTCTGAAACCTACGAAAAAAAATAAAACTGGTCTGTGGCTAAATAAAAGTGCAATTTGCATAAGAAGCGTAACTAGACAGCGGTATATCATGTGCAAGCAGAGGGTAGTGTTCACTGTTTTCCTATTTTAAAACAGGGGACTTCCCCAGTTCAGGAATGACTTAAGCCCTCCTTTCATTTTTCCTTCTGTTTTCCAGTGGAGTCAAAACTTTAGGGGTGTGTGGGATTCAAAATAAGATGATTGCTCAACAGACAGAATTTTCTTTAATCTGGATATATATTACGACGCTGGACAACATCATTCTCTGAACTGTCATTTTCACTCAGTCTTTGTCACTAGCAACTGATTCACCTTATCTTCCACTTACTATGTCTGGCATTGATGCATGGACCATATTTCTAACTCATTTCTGTTGTAGGGTGACAAACCTCAGAGGTTTGTATGTTACGCATTCTGTGAGAAAAGTTAAAGTGAAGCATTTAGAATACCTGTTGATTCTGATGGGAGGCCATCCATGAATCAAATGTTGTCTGTGTATTTACAAAGAAACTGGTTACCTTCAGATGGATGTTGACTCTGGAGGGAATTTCTTGGTATCCCAGATGGGCCCCCAAGAAATCTGTGGAAGAAAAACAAACTGGCTTAATAATTTAGCTTCCAGAATCAAGGATTTCTTTATAATTCTACATTTAGAATTGAAACACTGGACAGAATCCCAATGTAATGCCAATATATCTGCCCCTTCCTCACAGCACCATCCCCTAATAGATAGATAGATAGACATTTTATTAAAAGTTTCTGTTATCAGGTTGCATGCAGCAGACATATTTACTTCAGTAAAATAACTCAAGTGTGAGGTTATTCATTACTTTAAAAAGTAATCAAACTATGTAGCGTATGTTACTTTTTACACGTTACCCTACTGTTCTTGAAATTGTGCTGCTGAGCTTAGTGCTGTACGTTCAGCTCACCATCATAAATTTAGATAGAGAGTGAGATAGATAGAAATTTTAGTATAGTAGGCAGGATAAGATAAGATAGATAGATAGATAGATAGATAGTTAGATAGATAGATAGATAGACTATTTCTTTCCACTGGGAAATTTGGCTTTTTTAGAGAAGTTCTTTTAATTAATAAATAAATATACACACACACTTTGTCTTAATGCACACACCAGAATGGCTATAAAGCAAGAAAATTAAAAAGAAAGAAAAGTTCTGACTTGGCAGTCCCAGTCCCAGTGATGTATTATGCAGACATGTTGCTGTTGGTGTAAAGGACCTCCAGTCATGTTTCCTAACATGCTTCTGCTGTATAGTTTTTTGGCTGAAAGTTCTCAGTGTTGGTGTGTCACAGAGAGAAGATGCGCAGCATTGTTCATAACGACGCTCAGTTTTGTTTTCATTCTCTCCTTCACTATGACCTCCAGGAGGTTCACATTTCATCCCATATCTGAGCCTACCCTTTGAATGAGCCTGTTGATTCAGTGGTCCTCTCTTGAAATGATGTTACCAGCCCAGCACACCACAGCATAGAAAATCTCACTGTCCATCACTGAGTTGTAGAAGATGTGATGGAGGTCACTTCCAAAATTAAAGGAATGAAGCCTCTTAAGGGAGAAGAGCCTGCTCTGCCCTTTCTTATATAGTTCATCTGTGTTCTGAGACCAGTGCAACCTGTCATTAATGTGGATCCCCAAGTATTTGTTGGAGTGGACCACCTCCATAGCCACACCTTGAATAGTGACCAGAACTTAGAGGCTGTTTGGCGCAGTGAAAGGCAATAACCATCTGAGAATTTCTGCCTATGACATGCCCTGCTGTTACATTTCTTGTCTGAGGTGTACAGAGTCAAGAGAGAAGGAGTCAGGCCTGTTCCTTGTGTTGCTCACACAGTCCTTGAGCCTCACAAACTGTGGTCTGCTTGACAGATAGTCCATTATCCAGAACACCACAGGCTCATCCAACTGCACATCTCTGAGTTTACCCCTTAACAGGGATGGCTGGATGGTACTGAAGATGCCAGAGAAATAAAAAAAACATAATCCTCAGAGTGTGGCCAGCCTTGTGGAGCAGATAGATTCCTGCATCCTGCACTCCATTCTTTGTCCTATAGGCAAACTGCAGTCGGTCCAGGTTTATGTTGATTATTATTATCAAGCACGCAGGTTTTACCACATCTGCCAAATTTCCCTTTCTAACATGGCTTGCTTGTGGAGTTCTTTATTATCTGCTGTCTCAAAGGCCAACATTGTGCTTGCTATTAACTAAAAACAAGTACAATTTATACCGAATGAACAGTTTTAAGATTTATCCTAAAATTAAGGTTAATACTTCAACACTAGTCTCATTTACTGATGGCAGGTATTCTGGCCAGCTGGATTATGATGATAGACAGGCGTAGCGGCCTTTCAAGAATATGACTGAGTAGCCTAACAGATATGCGTAGGCCATCATTCAGTCCAGTAGGGTTATGATGATAGATACATTCCGGTTGCTTAATGGCACTGCATGGTTCTTTACTGGGTTGTGTGGTCCCTCGTAGAACCATTGCTTGACAAAGCAGCGTTTCATTCTGGGAAGGCTTCTTTACACATGAAGTTGGTTCTTTGTGTTTTGAAAAAACTTCCTACTATCTAGGAACAAATCTGAAATCTTTTGTTTGATAGGCTATCTAGCAGGACATTGACAGATTAACTCAGCCTGTGCTGGATGTATCAGCAAGACTCATTTTATAATTACGGCCAATTGGCATTTCACCAATTCGTTACCACCACAGTCATTGACTGTAGGGGGTCTGTTATGGATCTAAATAAATAAAAGCTCTTTTTAGAACTTTCATGTGGATGGGTCTTTTGTGAACCAAATTGGTTCCCCTATGCCATGGCTCTGAAGAACACTCTGGTCCTTTTATTTTTAAGAGTGTAGATGGCCTTTTGGGTATATGACGCTAGGCGGCTGGCCCAAAAACCGGCTTACCGTGTTCAGAGTTTTAAAATAAATAAAATAATGTGACATTTTGTACTTGATGTGCACGATATAGTCATTTAGTACATCCCACATAGAATAAACATCGAAAATATTTGATGTATCCCCAAGCCCTAATTCCAGTTATAATTAAGATAATGGCTAGAATGAAAACCTGCAGCCACTACAGCCCTCGAGGGTCTGAGTTGTGACCTCCCTCGATGTGGAGTCACTAATGGACCTGACTGGCACACCCTCATGGTATAGCATCACACTATAGGGCACGGAGATAACTCATTCAGACCTGAGCAAACCCAATAGCTGGCCCACGAGCGCTTTAAATGGCCACCACCCTGTTCTGTTACAGACGTACATCAAGCAGCTGCTTTTTTGTGTTTTTCTTTTTCATCTCTTTCTCTCTCATGCGCTTTTAATTGCTTCTTTACTGGGGCAATTAAAGCAGATCCATACAACTTGTTCTCCTGTTGTTGTACCGAACTTCTCTTCAATTAGCATCTTTGTAATCAAAGAATCAGTTCCTGCTGCTTTAGTCTTCATCAGACAAAAAAAGAAAATACCCACCCCTTTTATTTTAAATAATGCATATTTATAATTGATCAAATAATCAGAATGTGTTATGCGGTGGCATTTTGAAGTTAAAAAAAAATTAAAAAAAAAAATTCCTGGCCTCGGATTTTAATTTTAATTGATGTCTGAATTAATCTGAGCAGGAAATCAATCCAAATTCAAGCAGCTGTTTCTCAATTGAAGTGTTAATTTGGTTCTTTGCAGTGGTGCTGAATGCCTCCTCTCAGACACCTCCATTCCAATAATCAAATAATCATATTTTCTTATTTTATTTTTCCTGGCCTGGTTTGTCACCCATTCCAAAAAAAAATGTGGCTCCTGTCCTTCATCATGGAGAGAATTTCGAAACATTGTTTTCTCCCTGCTTGGTCAGACATTTTATTATACCAAAGAAGCAATGTTCTTGCATTCTTTTTTTTCCCCTCTACTAAAAGTAAGCCTTGGCAATTTGGAGCAGTTTGTTTTTTAATCCTTTTAAGCCCCCACATCCCCTTGTTAATTTCTTGTACTACATTCTGTTTTGTTTTTTTTTGTGTGTGTACTTACTGGATTTGCTTCCTATTCAAACAGATGGACTGCTAAAAAAAACAAATAATAATAGTTTACGGTGTTGTGTGGCACAGAATTGATTACGACGGGACTTGCTGTCAAGGAAAAACTGCAAACTTGCAGTGTTTTAATTCTCCTTCTTATATAGAATTTAAATTTTTCATGCAACATTCACCATACAGTGCCTTTCATGCTGTAAGAGCTCCCATCATGCACTTCAGCCTAATAATCTCATAATCAGAGTGCAGGCAGCTGAGATGATCAGCTCAGGGACGTAGCTGGGCAGAGAACTGCAAGGGAAGCACTTTTACGCTTTTTGCTTATCACTCACTGTGAGAGTTTTGGGAATACATTTTCTTATTTCTTATATAATCCTTTAATATTTTATACATTTTAAATATGTTGTTAGTGTGTAACAGTTTTAATGATGTTCTGTAATACCTTCTAATACGTATTCACCCAATTCGAAGTTTTCACATTGTATTATTATTCAGCCTTGAACTACAGTGGAGTTAATTTGTACATTCTACAGGCTATCTATCAATTATTTTTATTCTCTTATCCCTACTGACTTCCAAGTTAGTGGTGTGAACGGTAGGGGTCGCTGTTGCCTCTTTAAACCCAACAGACAGACACTCAGAACACAGGTTAAAAGCTCCAGGGAGTATTTTAATACTTTTTCTTCTTGAAATAGTGCCCTAAGCACCACAGCCACAAATTAACAAGCAAATAATAAGCACAATACTTTTCTGTTTCTCCTCCACACCTCCCAGCAAGCGTTGTCCACCTCCTCCCGACTCTGGCTCCCATGCTGGGTCTTCAGCAGTCTTTTATATAGTTCTTGACCCAGAAGTGCTTCTGCTCTTCCATCCATGTGACTTGCCAGCACTTCCAGGTCAGACGGAGAATTAAAGTTCTTTAATCAGCCCGGGCTTCTGTCCTCATGACTTTGTACTTCTGGGCTATGGGGAAAACCTGACTCCTCAGGTTCTCTTGCAGCTTCCCCTGGCAGTACCCACGATACCCAGCAGGGCTGTGATGTTAAAACTACAAGTCCCATGGTGCCCTGCGTTAATTTGGGGGACCACTACACTGCAGGGAAGCTGCCATCTAACGTCTTGGGGGAACTATTGTCCCAGAGTGGTTGCCTTGCCCCATCCTTCCATTCTATGGGTGTCCCGGCTGGGTTGAGCTGCATTATACTCCATTTTGCATCCTAAGTTTTGTGAAATGATGCAAGCAACACTGCAAAAACATTTGGGGCAGCCACTCCATATAAATGAAAACTGGCTGAAAATAAGGCAAAGATCTGAGAAATTGGTCTTTACAGACATTAGTCCAAAACAGAACTGAGGAGACAGACAAAATATGGCAGTTTTAAAGCTGGACAACAACAACAACAACATTTCCTTCTATACCACATTTTCATACAAATGATGGAGCTTTGCAAGATAAAGGAAGAAAAATATAAAAATAAGATTAGGTAATACTAAGTAACAAAGAATAAAGTGAGGTCCAATGACCAGGAGAACAGAAAAAACAAAAAAAAAAGGCTAGAGAAAAAAAAAGCAAAATCTGCAGGGGTTCCGAGGCCATGAGACCACCCACTCCTCACTGGGCATTCTAACTAACATAAATGATCTAAAACAGGGGAAATGATGTCATCAGGGGACGGACCGGAAGTGATGTCATCGGGCCCACAACTGGAAGTGATGTCACAAGGCCCACAACCGGAAGTGATGTTGTCAAACCCAGGCAGAATTTATTTTTTTTCTCCAGCCGTCTGGAGTTTTTTTTGCTTGTTTTTTCTGTCCACCCTGGCCATCGGACCTTACTTATTCTATGTTAATTAATGTTGACTTATTTTTATTTTTTATTGTGTCTTCTATTTTTCTATTCTTCATTTTGTAAAGCACTTTGAGCTACATTTTTTTTGTATGAAAATGTGCTATATAAATAAATGTTGTTGTTGTTGTTGCAGGGGAAAAAGAGAAAGAATCAGTGCACTCTGTCACCCCCTGGTCCGGCGTGGAATTACCCTCTTTTGAGCCCTTTAGCTGCCTCCCATGCACACATATGTGACAGCATTTTCCTTGCAATAGTATAGAATTGGGTGCCTTCTCAATTTTTTAATTTATTGTATTGACTGCATTCTTCTGTTATTTGAGACTAGCCATGGTACCTTTTGACGACAGGTGTACCTCAGTGTACCTTCAGAGCCTTTATGTATTTGTGTGTCTAAATCTCTCTTCACCGGCGCTCTCTTTCTTAAGCAAGAAGACAACTTTTCAGACTCCATCATGATTTTCAAGGCGCCTTTCTCACCTCCTGTCTGGTTTTACATTTGCCATCTTTGAAGGCGGCTCTCTCATCGTGCTTCGTGCACCTCTACTTCTCCTCATGCATCTTACATTTCTGCTTCCATTTTGCATCACCAAATTGACTAATCACACTAAAGCCAAGCTGACCAATCAAACCAAAGCGAAATGACCAATCAGATTACTCCGAGGGACTGGACACACAAACCTTAGCGTCTTATTATATAGTACATAAATGCCAAATAGTTGTACTTGTGAAAAGCTTGTACTTGTTTGCAATGGGTGCAAAAGTACAATGTGCATGGTTACGGAGCAGACATTGCTAAAAAACAACAATGTGTATGTAGCCGAAGACAAACAAAATGAAATGTTATTGTCAGGATTCTACCCCTTAGAGGGTTTTACATAGAATGTTAAAGAGAAAGCATTGAAAGCATCCAGTAAATTATCCCTTTTGACCTTAGCAGGTACACTTTTTGAACGAATGTCCATGAGTTTTGATCACATCTCTTATATTTGTACATTTTGCTAAGAACATTCCCTACCTACCTAAAATTACATTTTGAATATGACTGTTAACATTGTGCTGACATTTTTTAATGTTATTAAAGTTCACTCTTCTGGTTTAATTGCAGAAACACTCTGTCCCCGGCACCGTCGACTGGACCACACAGCCCAAGCAATTGTTGCCCCAATTGCTATGTCAATGAACTGTAATCCAGATAGTTGCCCTCAATGTATTGCCCTACAAGCCATGGTGGAAGTTGACACAGAAAATGATGAAGGTGAGGGTGAAGCTGAGACAGAAGGGGATGGTCTAGACCAGGTGCAAGGCAAAAATGAAAAGGAAACGGCTCTAGAGGACTCTGATGGGCAAAACCCCTCTTCACGGGAGTGGAGTGGATCAGGGATGAGCCCAACACCTGAAGACGGGGCAGAGAAAAAAGAAGGGTGCTGGCACTGCAAAAGGCTGTGGGATGAGATGAGAGCCAAACTGTGGGGCATAGTGGAGAGCAAGTACTTCAACCGAGGGATCATGATTGCCATTCTCATTAATACTATTAGCATGGGAATTGAACATCATGAGCAGGTAAGTACGATTGCTCAAATACTGTATATTGTTAGAATGTTGTACTCCACAATTTTCACAAATCTCTAAGAATATTGTCTGTAAAGGGATTTGTTTGATATTAACAACTATACACAATACAACTATACAGTTAGCAATCATGTCACTATAGTCGTACATAGCCATCTGCATGACTAGAATCCAACATTTTTTAATTCTTTAGGATCATCTGATGTCACCAACCAATTTTATCCTTTTTAAACTTCATCTTATTTAATCCAATCTCTCCACTTTTCATGTATGGTTAATTGTATGCTCTTTTGTAGTTCAGTGGTTCCTTATCATTCAGAATTTGTGAATGTATCTTGTATTCCATATTATATTGGTTCACCTTGCATCTCCTGGTCTTGTATAGTCAAAAAACCGTAAGAAATTACAAAATGTCACAATAAGAGGGCAGAATTCAGTCCATCAAGATCATTAGGTTAGCTCAAAGCTAAGTTGATTGAATATTTCATCCAAATACTTTCTCACATACGTCACAGATTTTAGACACGTGACTTGGGGTGTCTTCCAGATCTCCACAAACCAATTGTGGGAGAAATAGCTTCCTGGCTTCCATTTTGAATGTAAATACTGTTAATCTATCTATCTATCTATCTATCTATCTATCTATCTATCTATCTATCTATCTATCTATC
>JANRMT010049829.1:26009782-26064764 GCA_026402145.1 Polypterus bichir lapradei | reverse complement strand
TATCTATCTATCTATCTATCTATCTATCTATCTATCTATCTATCTATGCCAAAACCCACTGGTCTGAGTTTTTACTTTACCTTGACCTGTCTTCTCTTTCCTCTGGACATATTTTAGCTGATTAGTTCTCCTGATTGTCCTCGCCCATCTGATGTTCCCCTACAGTACTACATAACGCATCTACTGTACTATATAACACATTTGTTAGAATGCACACGCTATTTATTTATTTATTAACAGTTATGATGGTGAGTATGCCCTTTTGTACCCTTATTTTGGTTGGTACGGTGTTGATCTTAAGATGACTGTGTTATATAAGGTTGCTTTGCAATTTTATGAACATGTAAATTTTGTGAAAATAAAGCAAAGGGATATGGTGGTTAAGTACCTCAATTGATTTCTCAGTCTGGTTTAGCTCATGGTTTTGACTTAGCTTTGCTGCTTGACTTTGAGTTCAGTGTTGAGAACTTTGGTTACTGAACTCTTCTCTTAGGGTACTGATGATGATCTCATGAACCATCTGATATAAACAAACTTTAAGATCTCTGCCACTTTCCTTAAATTTCATCCTCAGGGACATGAATGGAAAGTTCTCAAAGGTCCCAACAGTATTCTCTTAACCTATTAGGCTTGCCTGGTTAAAAATATGTTTTCCAGTTGTACCACCTTCTCAAATCTTACTTCTTCTTTTGATCCTTCACACCTTTAGTTACTGAGCTGCTTATCTTCTTTTACAGACCCTTATGATTTTACACTCACTTTCACCCCCATAAAACTTTCTGACTTCATGCACACTCTTGATTGTGCCAACTTTCCACTTCTATTATCGTATCCCATTTGACCTGCTTGTTGAAGATCAATGGCCAGTCCATGTGACACATTTTTTCAGGCATGTACGCATGTTTAATCCTGCTTCTCTTAATCCTGTTTCTGTAGACTCACCTAACGTGATCTGCTATCTCCTATCATTCATTCACATTTCAGCTGATCTTCTCCTTCATCCTGAAGGGCTACCTGACCTCTTCCACTCTGTCTTTCTTACTAGCACATCTATACAAACTAACTCTCGCTATCCCACAGGCCTAATTGCACCTTTAGCCTTTCAGATAACATGATTTTATGGCTTTTACAATGCTGCACCTAACACAAAAAAACAATTTGATTTTCTTCAGCTCTCAGATACTGTGTATCAAATTGTCATTTGTGGTGAACTTCTCAAAAACCTTCACTGTGCCACAGCTGGGAGTGAGATGTTAACTGTCTTCTGCATTCGGTGACTTCTTGACAATTGTCCCTTCTGTAATTCTTAAAGGTTTGCACTTTGATTGTGTCACACATATCATACAATAACTCTGCTTGTCACAAAGAAAACAGAGTATGCAATTGTGTGACTGGAAATCCCCCAAACCAAGGATAGATGTTTTTTTTTTTTTTGAGGCAGGTTGCACCAAAATTTATGTGTTTGTACTTGAATGAGTCACACTGATAACAAGACACTCTGACTGAGTCCAGTAACTGTGATCATTCTGTGAGTGATGACTGCACCCTTGTGAGCTACTGTAAGACCATTAATTCAAGCTTCTTGCTTGCGTGAGCTGCTCAGAATAAAAAATGAGGCCAAATGCTGAAGAAAGCCACGGCTAACCGAAAGAAAGAGAGCTAACCAAAATTAAGCTTTAACCATTGCAAAGCAAATACAGATCCCAAACATGCTGAAAGGATCTGAGGGTGTCACCAAGGCCATACTCAAATTCAAGCAACAGAAGGATCAGTGATAAGATTTTAATATTAATCTTTGAGTGTGTGTCGTAGGCCCTCGTACTCCAGGAAGCTGGGTCTGAACCCTGGCTTTAGGCCAGCTTCAGTTATTGGAGCGCATACACTAGAAGATCACGTCAATAAGGACCATTGCAGATGTACGCTCATGATTCGGAGAAACCCTACTTGCCCCACCTGAGATCTGTCAGAATTTCCAACAAAAATAAATACATGGCTTCAAAGTAAACATAGCACATGACAACAGTCAAGTTTAATTTACTGCAATAGTTTGTGTGTTATTTTGTTGTAGAAAATCAAAAAGAAAAAAATGTTGATAAAGCCAAGGCTGGTAAGGTGGAGTCCTACACGGCACATATAAAGGTTGAAGGATCAGATAGAATGACATATCAGTGGTTTAATATGCCAATGGCAAAGATGCCAATAAGTATAGTGAATATGACCCCAGTGTGCCTTCTTCACGGTCATTCAGCAGTTGATGTCTAGTTGATAAGCTGGTGGACGCTTATCTAGTTGAGAGTCATTGGTCCTCTTCTAGTTCCTGGTCTTCTGGGTGACATGGAAAAACAGATGAGTGATGGTGTTACATCATTATCATTAAAGAGTGAGTCAAAATTATGTTAACATTTGAATGGCGGAAACAATTTATTCACAAAAAATGTTGTACTTTTATACTTTTGCGTTTAAGGTCTCCCACAGATAAATCGGGGCTTGAATTTACTGTATAATTTCTGTCAAATGCGGAAAGCTCACGCAATTGGTCCAAGAGATTATGATATGCTAACGCCCACCTGGGAGAGTAACCACGGAGCACACTGCCTTTTTTTTTCTATGTATTGTGCCTTGATCACATTACTGTGACCACACGGTAATACCGAACTATTCCGAAGTGATGTTTGCATTGTTTAGTGTTTTTTGTATCTCACACCCTCCTACGCCTTTATCTTAAGAGCATCCCTTATCTACTATGGGGCGTTCGATCAGAAGAAAATATGAAGCTGGTTTTCAATTAATAGTCATTGAAGTAACCTAAGAAAATGGTAACTGTGCTGCTGCAACAAAATTCAATGTGTCTGAGAAACTGGTGCAAGATTGGAGGAGGCAAGAAGATGTAAAAAAAAAAAAAATTAAGTATATTTTTGAATGGGCGCATAAGTCGGGGTATGATTTTATGATCGATTTTTCGGGTTTCAAGCCCAGACTTATACGTGAGTATATACGGTACTTCATATGTGCAAGATGATTTACAGGAATGTCTCAACCTATTCAACACATGTACTATATATGGCACATAAATTGTCTACAACGAATTGTATAGTAACATTGGTGTTAACATTATTTTGACTCAGCCTGTATTATATCTATTATATCTATTATTATTAATCTAGCCACTGGGGGGGCTAACCAGCCCAACATGGGGCTGGTCCCATACCTGGATAAATACAGCAGATTTGTTTCAAGAAGATCATCTGGCTGTAAAATTTTAGCCAAATCCTTAATGAAGGAATCAGTCTAATCAGCTTCATAAAACGATAGGTCGTACCCCATGCACGACCATCAGGGGCCTCTGCTGACCCCTGTAGGAAGTGAGCGAGGGCTACCAGGCCAAGGGCTGGTTCGGCTCAGAGTGCGACATGAAGAAGTCTAGGGGTGCATGACAGAAAAAGAAGTACCACAGAAGCATGTGAGGATTGTCCAGGATATGTATGAGGGAGTTGGGACTCTGGTTAAAAGCAGTGTTGGGGAAACAGACAAGATCCCAGTTAGAAAAGGTCTGCACCAGGGATCTTCTTGAAGTCCTTACCCCCTTTGTTCTACTTATGGATGTGTTGACTTGTGGGGTAAAAGACCAATCCTCCTGCTTCAGGGTTTTCGCTGATGACAGAAAAGAGGAAGTGGAGAGGACATTGGAAGAATGGAGAAAGGCTTTGGAAGATAGAGGGTTGAAGATAAATATGAAGAAGATAGAATATAGAACATGAATGTTAATGTTAATGATGAGCAGGATTGAGATGCTAGCCTGCAGGGAGAGCTATTGAAAAGAGTGGATACATTTAAATATCTAAGATCAGTGGTAGCCCAAGATGGAAAACTAGATGCAGAGATAAACCATAGAGTGCAGTGTGCATGGAGCAATTGGAAGAAGGTATCGTGAATACTGAGTGATGAAAGAATTAAGTTCATGGTTGAAGGTCAGGTATTTAAGACAGTTGTATAACCCGACAATGATGTGTGGAGCCGAGACATGGGTCTTAAAGGGAATGCAGGACAAAAAGATGGACGTGGCAAAAATGAGATTGAGATGGATGTGTAGAGTTAAAAAAAGGTCAGAGTAAAAAATGAAATAATCCGAGGTACAACAAAAGTGCGAGAGATATCTACGAAAGTACAAGAAAGGAGGTTAAAGTGGTATGGACATGTCATGAAGAGAAACAATGATTATGTGGACAAAAGAATGATGGGAATACAAGTACAGGGGAATAGAAAGCAGACGTGGATGTACTCTACTACAAGGATTGTATAGCCCAAACAAAATCAAACTATTACACTCAGTTAATTACTTGTAATACAGGTAACTCCAAAGTCTTTGTTTTCATTACTTAATAATGTTACACAACCTCCAGATTCCTTACCATCTCACCTTTACTCAACTGCTTTCTGAAATTCTTTTATGTCCTTTTTTAATGAGAAAATCCAGAGAATACATCAGCACCTCGGTTCCGATCCTCTCTGTATTTCTTCTGAACTACACTCACCTATTCTGTCTTTTTCTTCTTTCCAGCCTCCCACTTCCTCTGAAATCTCAGATCTCATCTGCAAATCCAAGTCATTTACTTGTCAGCTGGACCCCATCCCTACAGTTCCGGTTAAAGCCTGCCTCCCCTCTTTGGTCCCTCTCATTTCTGCCATCATTCACTCTTCTCTTACTACTGGTATTATTCCCTCATCTTTTAAAACTTCTGTTATAACCCCAATACTAAAAAAACCTGGTGCTGATCCTACTAACTTCAATAATTTTTGCCCTATTTATAATTTGCCCTATATCTCCAAAATTCTCAAAAAAATATTGGCTATCCAACTCCACTCCCACTTAACTCATAATAATCTATATGAAAAGTTCCAGTATGGTTTTTGCCCCTTCACAGTACAGAAACGGCATTTGTTAAAATTACCATTGACCTTCTTATGGCTGCTGACTCCAGTCTAATTACTATTCTCATCCTCCTTGATCTGAGTGCGGCCTTTGATACTATTTTTCTTACTACATCTCTGATTGAAATTACCCACACTCCACTTGATTGGTTTAGATCCTACCTCTCAGGCTGCATTCAGTTCATTCAGCTTAAAGCGTTCACATTCCAACCCACCACTGTTACTTCAGGTGTGCCTCAGGGCTCTGTCCTGGGGTCTCTTCTTTTTATTATTTACCTTCTTCCCCTTGGCAATATTTTTCGTAAATATAACATTAATTTTCACTGTTATGCTGATAACGCCCTGCTCTACCTTGCTAGTAAACCCACCTCTTCCTTTCCACCACCTTCGCTTATTGACTGCATTGCTGAAATTGATCAAACACATCGACCCCACATAGAAGTGGGAAAGATGAAGAAGAAGAAGAAGATTATTATTTACTTAGCAGACACCTTTCTACAAGGAAACTCAGAAAGCAATTTTGTGTAATTATATTTACATCTAGACTACGACACTCTTCAGTATCTTAAACATTTGTCAGTACAACAGCAGCTATCCTGGAGAAGAGACACAGCGCGGGTCCAAATCATTTAATGAAAAGTAGAGTTTTCAAAAGATGCCTCCACATGAGTATATTGGGCACAGTTTGAATCACCTAAGGGAGATCATTCAATCATTTTAGGGTAGGAATGGAGAAGCATTGTCCAGTTTTGGCATGTCTGATAAGAAAGAGGGATGGTTAACAGATGGACAGATGCGGAAATTAGGGTTAGGCTTAGGGTAAGGTTAGGATTAGGGAGAATTGTAGGTCAAGATTAAGAATTATGAAGTGGATTCTTGCAGCAACAGGAAGCCAGTGAAGAGACTGAAGCAGAGGAGAGTAGTAGGTAGTGAAACGAGGAACAGAAGACACAAGTCAAGCAAATGCATTCTGGATGAGCTGTAGACATCAGATAGCAGGTGATGAAAGCTCCACTTGGTAATAGAGTTGCAATAGACCTGCCGAGACAGAACCAGTGCTTTACATCCAAATCTTTCTCTAGTGTTTGTCTTAAATTGGTACCCATAAGCGACACACTATAGTCAAGAGTGTGAAGACCAAGCATGTGACAATTTTCTGTTTTTTTATTTGTCCAGTGTGATGGGCAGTATGGGGAAATTATCCCATCTGTCAGAGTTAAGCTTTTTAGTTCCGTCATTTTTAAGGGACACAACCAATATTTATTTTTGCTTATTTCAGCAAACCAGCAAAATTTCTTCTCTTAAAGATTCAGGATTTTTGCGTAGGATGACTCTGCTCTATGTGGGTATGAACAGAACAAGAAGGTTTCTTCCTGTAAAGAGCCCAAAAAGTCATAATCAGTTTCGGCACTGTTATAATTCAGAAAACTGACATGATTGTACTTCATTGTCAGATTTCAGCTAACTTTGATTGTCAGTGTAACTGACAGCTACAAAACCACAAACACAAAACTTTCCATGGCTCTCTTGAATGTGGGCGCATAGATTTTAAAACACCAGCCACGTCAGAATCTTCAGGATCTCTTATTTTAGTACATGTGTCACAAAACCTTGAGTATTAATTTCTCTGTGGCTGAAATGAGATTAGAAACAAAGCCACCAGTGCTTAAAAAGCCAGTCTATTAACCCGGCAGACCACTTGAACACTCCTCGAGTCCTCCTAAGCGGCGTCTGTGTGCGGAACAGCAATGGTTCGGGGGTGTGGGGGAGGCTTAATTTAGATACTTAGAGGATTTAATGAGCTGTTTAGAGCCTCTGCTCCTAATCATTGCTCTGCGCTTCATTGTAAATGACCTTTCCGATTAAACAGGGTCCGAGGGGGGCTGATGTGAATTTACACACTTGTAAGCTCTTGGGAGAAAGAGTTGTAATCAACTGCCGGAGTCTTAATTGCGAGAGGAGTGAGTTGCCTATTTTTCATAACTAATTGCATTTGAATAATGGTTAGAAAAAGGATATTGGTGTGACACTTGAACAATGAATGTTGGCTTTTGGCTCGGTTTTGTTGTCTTTGATTTTTTTTTTTTTTGTGGTCTATTGTAACTGAGCATGAATAGAAGTGGCCTTTTTTGTTTCTTCACATAGCAAGTGAACAAATCAGTCTTTTTCAGCTACATATTCTAATAAGTAAGAAAATAATCACTTTTTTTTCAAATTTCATGTCTTTCATAATGTTAATAGTAATCCGTTGTGCTACAGTGAAAAAGAATATTTGTGTTAATGGTCCCAAGTCTAGCATTGCAAATTTCGATGACCAACTTGTGAATTCATTGAAATGAATTTCCTGTTCTTTCAAGGAGAAAAGACTATCCCAGGAGCAGTGAGCACATGGCAGGATCCAGGATGGGACACGGGAACATCACAGGGCACATTCATTCACTCATACACCCATATTCACTACTATGGGCCCCTTTAAAGTTGTCAACTAAACTAATTTGCGCATCTTCGAGATATGTGAGAAGAACCGGAGTGTCCAGCAAAAGTCCAGGTGGGGATGACAGATATTGGAGATTCAAGAAGGTCTTTTTTGGACTTCATTTTATTTAAATTTTGTTCCCAATTAATGATTAGTATAGACAGATAGATTGATATTCATTTTAATATAGATAGATAGATAGGAATTTTAGTATAGCAGGAAGGATCGGATAGATAGACAGATAGATAGATAGATAGATAGATAGATAGATAGATAGATAGATAAATAGGAATGGTGTTTTAGTATGGTAGGCAGGATCAGATAGATAGACTTTAGGTATAGTAGGCAGGATAAGGTAGATAGATGGACAGATGCAGAGAACTTTAATTGTCCCAGGTTTTTACAGAAGCTGTTTAAATAAATACAGATGCTTCATGCTCAGCTTTCATGGAAATGTTATTGTTGTATCGTTGTCATTCTGTCTGTTTTCAGAGTCAGTCAGAAATGGATTGCAATGACATTTAAAATGAGTGGCAATGCAAAAGTGTTTTCTATCCATGCACATACAACAATCAAGTCGGGAGAAAAGACAGAAGAATCGTGCAGAGCAGTAGTCAGGAAAAGCATAAGAATGGCCAGCCCTGGCACCTTGATAAAGTGAGCTGAGTGACGTGGTAGCAGCGGCATGTGTGCAAATTTGAACCACCATGTCCTTTATGAGGCATTTTTCGCTAAAATCTCTTATAATTTTGTCTAAAGACAATGCAACCTGGTCAAAGGATAGACTAGGTATAGACTGGGAATCCTGTTCCCCAAATGTTATGATGAATGAGCAAAACGTTTTGATCAGAGGGGGTGCATACTGGTATTACTTGTATTATTTTATCTTAATTTTCAAAAAGCAGTGGTGAAAAGCCGTTTCATCAAAGGGTGGATATCAAACTAAGCTGGAGTTAACGGCATTATATAAAGATTGGAGAAAAAAAAGATTGTCTGATGGACTAAAAGGAATGGGTTATGGCATTGAGATTATTGTTGTAAATTTGGTTAACAGAGGTTCTCTTCACCTTTTTAGTGTTCTTAAATAATTTCAACAAAACAGGATGAAATTAAACTAGGTGGGAAAGCAGTTAAGGTAGAGTCAGCCCAATCATTAAAGATGGATGGAATTCAGACTTGGACAGATATGTGACATGTGAATTTCATTGTAAAACGTATTTAAGGGAATTACTTATTGCAATTAAAAATATTATATATAGTGCCATCCATAATGTTTGGGACAAACACACATCCTTCCTTGATTTACCCTTCTGTTTCACAGTTTAAAATTACAAATCAAACAATTCAGATGCGATTAAAGTGCACATTGCAGACTTTTGGGGATTAGCATACATTTCAGTCTCAACCTGTGGAAGTGACAACGCTTTTACTACATGCCTCCCCCCCCCCCTTTTTCAGGGTACTATTATGATTAAAACCTTTGTCATATTTAGGACTTTGTCATTTATCCCTTGCATATAATGACCGGTGCTGAGGATCTTATTTGCTAATGCTATGCCAGGCCTCTAATTGCAGCCATCTTCAGTCCCTGCTTGTTTCGATGGTTTGCCCCCTGAATTTTTCTCATCAGCATATGGAAGGCCTGCTCATTTGGATTTAAATCAGGTGATTGGCTTGGCCGTTCAATAATTTTCCATATTTTAGCTTTGAGAAACTCCTGTGTTGCCTCAGTAGTATATTTGGATCATTATATTGTTGTAGGATGAAGTGCCAAGACCTGTGGCAGCCATGCATGCCTAAGCCATAACACCCCCAGCACCATGTTTAACAGACGAGGTGGTCTGCTTTGGATCTCAGGCAGTTCCTTTTCATCTCCACACTTTGCTCTTGTCATCACTCTGATCAATTTCATCTTTGTTCCAACTGTCCACAAGACCTTTTCCCAGAATTCTGCAGACTCTTTTCAGTCCTTTTTCTCAAACTGTAATCTGGTCATCCTGTCCTTCTGGCTGTCTATTAGTTTGTATCTTGCCTCTGTATTTCTGATTATGGAATCTTCTGCAAATAGCCACCCCTGACACATCCACATTGGCCCTCTGATCTGTTGGACACAAATTTGGGCCATTCTCTTTACCACAATATCATGTAGGTGAAATTACTCTTCTAGACACAAGATTCCAATTCAATAGCTGTTAGGTATTGTTGTATATGCAGGGCATGTGGCTAAATAGTTCAACTTTTTTCACACTTTGAACACAAGGTACGAGTTAACTCATATGTCATTTAGCCTTTCAAGATACGACATAAGAGAGAACTCATTCCTCAGTATGGAGCCACTATAGACACAGCCAGCTTGCTGGTGAGCTTTGCTGCTGTGTCTCAGTTAACTTCTACAGTGCTGCCATCTAGTGGATAGGCATAGAATTTTTTATGAGGAAAATAGTGTTATAAATAGACAGTCTGTAGTTATTTCGTCATGAAAAGGTATAATGGTGTTAATGTTTTGAAACAAATAGATTTGTTGCAAGATGAATATTTCAATGATTATGACAACGATTGAGATAGTGATAATCAAGTGGAGAATGTGGAACGGAACCTGTAGGGTCTGATGCTGATGCAGATTGTGCAGTGAAGGCGTTTCTTCATCACAAGGCGTCTGACTTGTCATGGCTCAACAAGTCGTCATGGACATTCTGTCACCCACTGAACGCAAACAACCACCAGCTACCAAATGTGTTGTGTGCAGAAAGCATGGACAGTGCAAGGAAACACGTTATATTTGGGGAATATGTGCTTCTAAGCCTGCACTCTGTGTGTTGCTTCTAGGACTCTCATTCAGTTGGAGATTTCAGTCATGTGGCTTGTGAAAAAAAAGTAATTAACAGTTTCTTGATATGTTTTTACAATTTTTGATAGAGTTCATTATTAATTATATATGCATAGACTAATACTGCAGTGTCCTGGTAATGAATGATTCATCAGTCTTTGTGTTGAACATAACATTTTTCAAAGAAGTACCTAATGAAGATTTGAAATCTGTACCAAAGTCTCAAGCTGAAATTATCGAATGCATCCATACATGATAGATAGCAGATTATTGGAACACTTTGCTGGTAAATTACAGAGTCAGAGAAATATTGCATCATTATAAACTTTAGATAATAAAGCAGTGAGGTTGTTTTCAGTGTAATGGAAATATTGAGTACATGTTTAGTCACTGCAGCCTAAAGTATCACTGAGCCATCTTTCATAAATTTCTACGTAGTTTAGGTAGTTTTCACTTTCACTTACTTTTATGGACACAAACATCATATCACCCACTTTAATTTCAAGGAGCAGGAGAAGTGAGCTGCTGTTACTGAGTTTCTTGCAAAATGCCATACAGCCACTGAGATGAGCATGAGATGAGCTGTAGACAGTATCCAGAATTTTAGCATGTAACAGCACTTACCCCAGCATTCATACTGTAACAGGCAGTGCTCCCTTGTACAGTGATGAATAAATAAAAATATTATTACATCTATACTGAATAAAGAAAAATATTATTAGCACATTTTATAACGAAATACACATAAGGCCATACCTTTCTTATATGACAACACTTGTTAATCCTTCCTACATCTTGCCCCACTTTGTCCCATAGCCAGCAGTGAGGTGTTCTTGCTTCAGTGGGCACAATTGCATGTGTTCCACTGTTTTGCTATCAGGACTGGTTGTGAAATGACTAAAAGAAAAAATATCAAAAAATATGCAAGGTAAAATTGACAAAGTAAACTAATTCATAATTGAAGTCACACAGAATGTTTTCCTGTGGTAACACAGACAAGTCAAATTGCCAATACTGTTCAATACGAAATTGTTAAATTTTACGTATGTGTACAACATGCAGTTTTCGAGATATCTTAACAAAAGTTGAACCATTTGTAGAAATTTCCTTAACTCTGTGAAGGCTGAATATTTTTTCCAAAGAACTCAGTTTTCGGAAAAGCACCCAAGGCACTGGTTTCATACATAAATCAACATAAAATGTCTGTTGCTATATGTTGTGGCTGCTGTAGGCACCTGTTCGGCATCTCTGGCAGCAATGGCTGCGTAGGATTGGCTTGATGGGCAGCAGGAATGCACAGCAGGCTGGCCACCTCTCTGTCTTCGCACAGCAGGTGGGTGACAGTGATAGTCGCAATATGACGCAATATGGTTTGTACCTCTTGTCATAAGTGGTGGTCTTTCTAGGTGAACGCTGCTATAGGTGTATCAGCTACATGAACGTGTTCAGCACCACAATTAGCTGAGGACCGATAGACTGATGCTGGTACCCCACTTTCGTTTTCCATCTCCAGATCACTTGCATTAAACTCAGAGTCCGAAAAGTCAGGGTCTGATTCAGCAATAGTATGTAAAACGTCCATGGAGTATTTTGCTTTGCACATTTGCTTTAGTCTTGCCAGATGTCGCTGCCATTTTAGAGGATGTTTGCTCTTCACTTGTCATGCACGTGCTGGGAATCGAGGTCAAATCAACAAAGCTATGTAACTTTCCTTCAAGCACAGAAGAGTCGAACTAAAACATAAGGGTGAGGTTTGTCGCAATTTACAGCCGATCACCATCCTCTACCCCTGAATTTCGACAAAAGTCAACATCAGCCCTGAAAGAGTTAAAGAATAAATATGGCAAATTTGAACAAAATCAGTCCTCTAAATGCCAAGTTTTATCATGCGAACTGACAGACAGACAGATCTGGCTATTGCAGTAGGTGCTTTTTGTATTATATGCAAACCTAAAAATGACAAATTAGCACACTAGGAGGTCCATAGAAAAGCGACTAGACTTATTGGAGGGCTTCAACTTATCAGCTTTGAGGAAAGATTGAAAGAGTTAAATCTTTTCAATTGAAGAAAGCAGAGATTTAGAGCTGACATGATAGATGTGATGAAAATTATGGAGGGAATTAGTATGGTGGATAGCAGCTGTTACTTTAGACTGAGATCTTTAACGAGAGCATGGGGCACAGATGGAAGGTGGGTAAACATACATTTAAAACAAACATTAGAAATATTTGCTTCACTTAGAGAAACAAAGATACAAGTAGTGGCAGTAAAGAGTATTGGGAAAGCGTATTGGGAAACTAAAATTTTGACATGACGATATTCTGTAAAAGCTAGGAAAAATTTGATTGTCTCTGTGGATCTGGCACAATCTTTCTTGCACCTGTGTGCGGTTTTTACTTCTGGTACTTTAGTGTCTCTTCCATATGTCAGAGACATGCATGTTAGGTTAACTGGCAATTCTAAATGGTCTAAGTGTGGATGAAAGACCCTTTGAATGGCTGGCACCTTGCCCAGCGTTGGCCCATGTCTTGAGTGCCCAGTGTTGCTGTGTTGTAGTTATAATAATAATCATCATCATTATCATAACAATAATAATTGCATCCCTTATTTAACAAAAGCAGGACTCAGATAAGCATATGTCTGTCTGTCTGTCTATCACTCTATGATCCTCAGTGCTTTACTGAAGTGATTATGAAAGGACACGAGAATCCCCCACCCTCCCTCTCCCTGCTCTCTCCGACACACACCATCCATTATTATTAAGAATGTGAAAGCCTCAGCTCTGGTGTTAAAGCAAGCTTGTGCTGCCAATATTGTTATTGCACATAATGGGCGAGTTTACACAAAATAACGATTGGAAGGCTGTTTTTACACCCTGCCACTGGCGTGATTTAATCAGCTCAGTTCATTCAACCTCCTGAGAGCAAGAACGTATCCATCAGCTCAGCTTTCAGCGCTGCATCTCCTGGAGATGATGGGGGGGCGGGGGGAGGGTTGGCTCTTTATAGCCCAGGTTCATTTGGCAGGGTTGGCATTTTTCTCAGCCAGTATGCACAGAGAAGCTGATAGACATCACTACTCATATGAGGGCCTCTTTTCTACAGAGTTTCTGTCAAAGCCTCAATTACAGAAATCACTGTTGTTGCCTCTGCTGTTCGAACATATATTTTGTCTTATTATCCTTCCTCAGGCTTTGCAGTTAATCTGCCATCATTGTTAACAGCAAAATACAAACATTTTAACGTCCAGTCCAGAAGATGAAATATCTTAAAACTTACAAGAGACAGCATACCATTCATCTTTTCCCTCACAAAGCCTGGTTGATGAATCTCGTTAATCCTTCTCATCTTCATCACCTTTAGAAAGCACTTGGTGTTTATCTGCTTTCTCTGCAGTCACCCTCGTATTGTACCAGAAGAGTGGAATTCAAAAGGGAGGAAAGACCTCACTAATGAGAAAGTCACCATGTGAATTACACATGAAAGGAGAGTGTATGCTCTGCTCCTGAAAATTTGGCAATCATGTTTTTTTGTGTATGTGTGCCTGTAAGCTATTTTTCGTGTTCACTGAAGTTGCAGAAATAGTTTCTCCAGCTTTGTTGGGAACCTTTTCACAAAGACATACTCATTTGGTAAACATCATCCCCTCAGTGTGTGACTTTGGCTCTCTGGTTTTCCGTATAGCATAGATGGTTACTACGGATGCTCTTCCTTTTTGTCCCATTCAGCAGGCTCCTGTGTATCGTATCTCATCCTCATCATCACTTCTTTAGAAAAGAATGCAGAGTTTTATTTGATTGATTAAAGGGGCAGGCATATGTGTGTATTTCTTCTATATGTGACGGTAGCAGCATATCTCTAAGGTCTCCAGGCATTTCTGTAAGTGTCCGTACTTCTGTTCCATAACGTAGAACTGAGAATACATAACATTACAGCATTCTTACCCAGAATCCTTGCCTCAGACTCACACTACAGAGTGTCTTCCTTAAGTAGTTGAATGTGTTGTAACCCCTTTCAATATGAGTTCTTACAATTAGCATACCACCCAGATAAGTAAATGATTGTACTCTTTTAGCAGTGTTTGTCAATAATGGAACGTTATGTCTACAGTATGTCCATTAATTCCCTGTTACTCACAATCATCCTCTTTGTCTTGGCCACGTTGACTTCCATTCTGTAAGATTCATTGATATTCACTTCCTGATCTCTAAGTCCCTGTAAGTCTTATGCATTACTGGCTAAAATGGTTGTATCATCCACATATCAGAGATGATTAATGACCTCTCCATTTACAGACAACCCGTCATCCATATTCTCTAGCGCTTTTCCAAAGAGACTCTCCGAATAGGCATTTGTAATGAAAGGGTTTTTCTCTGCATTAGCAGAGGTAAAATAAAGTTTGCAGATGGGCGTTGGTCGCTTCAGTGCAAAAACCAGCTTCAAGAGGGAATGCACTGGGAAGATGGCCAAAGGGTTATGCTGACATGTTTTCCACTTCGAGGGGCTTCACTACACAACTCTTATTTTTGTGTACCTTCTGGTACTAGACGCCGTCTCCGTCAAGGCAAAGGGTTATGCTGACTTGTTTTTCACTTCGAGGGGCTTTACTGTACACAGCTCTTATTTTTGTGTGCCTTCTGGTACTAGGCGCCGTCTCCATCAGGACCAAGTGAAAAACAACACCGCGTCCCGTGGAAAGGTGTGTGCTGAAACTGATCACTTCTGTATACACCGCTTGCACGTAAGCCGCTTTGGGCAAGGACGCTCAATTAGTATATAAGGGAAGGTTCCGCCCTCAGTTTCTTTCGAGGCTCAACCGTGGGGAATGCGCGCACCGCCCGGTCCTTGACAGGCACATGAGTTGATCCTCTGACGAGACTGACAAGCGGGCCTCCTCAGTCTACTGGTCTAGGATGATGGCTCTGGGTCTTTTGTTAATACTGTAAGTTTGTTTCTTTAAATATATTACTGTAAGCATATATTTGTTTCTATAATCCATTGTTATTGCATTATACTATTCATATGTATCTATATGTTATAATTGAACAAGTAAATTTTATTGAAGTATCGGACCTCTTCTCTCTGATTTTTGCCCACTTACTCCAAAGAACCCCTTGAACCATTTTCCCAAATTAGAACAGCATTGAATATAAGTAGTGATAAAATACATCCTTGGCGCACACCCCTGTGAATCTCCAGTTTGGCTGACATTTCTCCTCATCTCAGACTGTTGCTCCTTGCTACCAGTATAAGTTATTGATTATTCAGATACCTTCATCATCCAAGTTAGATTCTTGCAGAATGTCTAATAACTTTTCGTGCTGTCATGGATGATGTACAAGAAAATCTTTAGCTCTTTGAAATATGTTCTGTATATCGGCCCTCAATCCAAAGTGGCCTCAATAAGAATCAGACATTAGGGCAGGGGTCTCCAACACGTCGCTCGCGAGCTACCGGTTGCTCACAACTCCTTTCCAAGTAGCTTGCCAAAGGGTTAATGAATCCTACATAATTCCTACTTGAAAACTTGACTAGTCAAACTAGAGGTGAGCGATCTTTCCAAAAAATCATATCACGATCCTTTTAACAAAAAATCACGATCCACAATCTGAATTGCAATCGATCTTTTCAATGTGGCATACACTTAAGAGACTATCCGGACTCAAACTCATCAAGACCCAAGTAACACTTTATTTTAAATATCAAACAAAGTTGAATTCAATTGTTCTCTCGTTCGCTAGCTAAGTGGAGTTGAGGAACACACCCCGAAACTGGCGAGTGAGTGAGGAGAGCCCCCTGCCCTTGGCCCGTTGCCTTTTTCTCGGATTCGCACAAATAAATCGATACCGCAAACAAACTGTGATACATAGCGAAATGAGAGAAGTCACTAAATCAACCAGAATGTTCAAGCAAATTATAGAAAAAACCCGATTTAAATCCGTTAAGTAGTTCTCTCGTGAAAAGCAGACAGACAGAGAGACATAGGAATTTATATACTATATATTAGTAAATCTTCAAAATAATATGCAGTTAAAGTCTCAGCAGCATTCTTAGCATTTCGGGAGCTTAGTAGAGCCAGATATCTATAAGAATCTTCACCAAGTAGCTCTGAAAATGTCTGCTTTGTTTGGGTCTCCATCCCTCTGTGAGTCTGACATGAATGTCATGAAATCAAAGTTGAGAACAAGACTGACAGACGAACATTGAAATGACTCCATAAGAGTGAACCTAAGTGGCTCCACTCCACCATGCGTCTCTCTTGTTGACTCCATACAGTGCCCGTCATCTGACTAACATCACACATACAACTGGACCTGTGAATAAAGTGACACAGTGACATGTGACAAAATGAAAAATTAATAAGTCATATCTGTGTATTTGGAATTGCATTGTTTTGTTTTGACAGCATTCATGTTTTAGTTTAATTCAATAGTGTGAGATAGACTAGAAAAGGCATATAGACATACAAAATTCATTTGCAGGTGAACTAAATATTTTTTGTGATGTTTTAATGCAAAATGTGAGTTGTGGACACCAACATTTTGTTAATGTTCAGGCAAAACCAGTTTATTCAGTTTGTTTGGGTTGAAATAAGCTATGAAAATAAACATTAGAAAACAGGAGTAGCTCTCGGCCATTTTCATTTTGTAAAAGTAGCTCTTTTAGGGAAAAAAGGTTGGAGAACCCTGCATTAGGGAGTACTACCAGTTTCTATTTAAGCCACTAGTAACAAGCACTTCTCAGCTGCTAGAATGCATTGGCGTCAATGCAAGGCCACCATCAAGTCTACTTAACCCTTTGAGCCCTGACCTACCCCAGATTAACACTATAGAACAAACTGAATCACTTTCAATCATTTTCTACCATCCATTGTAAGGACCTACCCTTGAGTAATATGCTGCAAAACAGTTTTTAATACCAGAAACAGTGCAAAAGAACAATTCACATGATTTTCACTATCTTCTGATCAATTGCCATGTGTCTCCCTTTTCCAACACTCCTCTGGGTGTTGTGCAACCCACTCCAGGGACAGTAACAGGTGTCCTAATGTGAGCTCAGGGAAGAAAGAAACCTCCCAAGGAACAGAAGGGCAAAAGCTGTCTTTGTCTGCGTGTTCTTCTCTGTGCATACTACGCATATGTTGTGTTGAGTTGCTCCCATGCTAAAGTACAACTGAAATTCCTTTTCCGTTTTCTTCTTGAGTTCTACAAGAAAAAGTAAAACTGACACTGCTGCTAAAAAAAGACAGCACCATAACTTGCATAAGTAGCATAACAACATAATTAGACAGTCATATATTCACAGTATGTGTGTAGTCTAATATAGTAAAGGACAATACTCCAGCCAACTGGGTTATGTCAACAGATAGGTGTAGCAGCCTTTTGGGAATATGCCTCTATGGCAGTGGACTGCAAGATTTAGGGAGTAGTTGTTTCTGATAGGGGTCGCTATCTCTTGGAATAAGTTCTTTTGTAATTGCGGCATTTTAAATAACCGAAAACTATATAGATATGATATTAAAAGGCAATATCCCTCCCATTGTGATAAAAATCACATAAGAGATAATAACTTAGCTTTCTTTACTGACGATTTACGTGGCATTACAGCCAAATAGCAAGACAATACCAATGTGGGATCTTGATCTATACAGTCTGCCATTTTTCGTCGCTGCGCAGAAAGGCTTTTCAGGACGGATGACGATATCACCCATCTGTCTGTCGGCTTCAAAGTGTTTGGCTGCTGTCCAAGTCTTTTCATACTGTCTTTTCCACTTGCAGGCCCTTACTTAGGTTCCAAACAAGGGAAGGAGAGGATTCCATTTCATCTCTAACATACAGAAATAGTACAATGCCTATTTTCGTAGTTGTACCTTCTCTCTTTAAATGCTTGCCTAGCAGTTCTAAATGCTGGGAGCCCCTGTGTGCTAACTTTGGCCTGGCCTGTACATGTGAGTGGATTTCTAAAGTAATTTTTGTACAGAGCACAGTGACATTAAACTTATATTCTTATTACAGTAGTATAGTGTAACAGATATGCGTAGACCATTATTCAGTCCAGCAGAGTTATGACGATATATAGGTGGGCTGTTATATCAGTAACAGCTGCTATTCACATGGAAGTTCAGGGTTTTGGTGGTGGTTTTTGGAGGGCAACCGAGGAAGGAGACAACAGTTTTAACCATTGAATAAACAATGATTGCAAGCTCAAATCCCCCCACTGTCCAGTCATTACAAAACATAACCATGTTACTCCTATGGTTCATCTGCCTCTAATAACAAAGATTCCAACAATAAACTAAAGTTCAGGAACATATCTACTTAGTTAAATGATGTATTGTTGTATGCCAGTGAAAAGTAATATTAGACATGGGTAATGGGTAACTGAACATAGTGTGAGAAACCCGCCCGGCCACAGACAGACAGACACCGAATGTCCCGAATACACACACTTTTATTAAGCACAACACTACACAGTGCCACAACCAGCCAACTCAGTCTCTTTCTGTCTTTCTCTCTCTCTCTAACTTTTCAGCCACCTTCTCCTCCTCAGGCTCCTGTTTTCTCCCTCCTGACTCTAGCCCTGAGTGAAGTGTGGTGTCCTCCTTTATACAGCACCCAGAAGTGCTCCAGGTGCTTCTTGATTGGCATCTGGCATACTGATTCAGCTCCTCTTCTGACAGTACTTACTGTTGTGAAGTGCTGTCGACCACCATTCTGTTCAGGCACCCCCTGGCGGTGGCCATGTCCTCCCACAGGGTTGAGCGTCCCGGCTCCGTGGCCCCCATGCAACCCAGGAAGGCTGCCCTCTAACATTCCGTGGAAAATACTGCCCCTCTTACGGTCCTTCCTGTCTCCCGGTGGGGCAATGTCCCTGGACATCTGTCACACTGTCCCTCCCCTAGCTGAAGCCCGTAGGGTGAAGCGGCCCGTCCTGCGAGGGCTGGTAAATCCCACGGTGGGGTGCCGGCATACTGCAGTCCATGGTTGCGTTCTGCAAGAGAACAGAAAACAGGTGCGGAGATGCTGTGCCAACGCCTCCTCCAGGCGCCTGCTGCAAAGCCATACGGACAGCATCTCCACGTGTGCCCAATGCCATGGCACTCGTAACACCAGCACCCTCTCGGTACCCTAGGGACATAAAAACAACTGGGGTATCTCCGCTCCACCTCGTTCCCCGCCAGATCTGGGGCTTCTCTCCATCCCCATGGAGAGCGCTTGTTTTCCATACGTGAGCTCTTGGGCTCACGTTTCATCCTGTTGGGAGACCCACCCTTCTTTCTCCGGGGCCCCCCTTTAGTTTGGGGTGCTACCACAGCCTGGATCCCCTTATGGGACAAAGAGGGCCCCCGAGCTGTTTGCACTCCTCTCGATCGGAATGCGACTGCTGCAGCTTGTTGGAGTGGGGTGGCCTGTGCGCCGACCCATACAAGCTGGCACCTCCACCGTGCTTCAGCTCCCACTGTGTGCTCAGTATTCATTCCCTCATCTACTATAGGACGCTCTGCTACTTGAGTCCAGTCTCCCATGTCTCAGCTCTCTTAGCTAGGGCTTCCAGTTTTATTTACGGTACCGGTAGTACTCACCTGTACCGATCCGACACTTTGGCTGGAGAATTCCACGTCATACTTTCCCCATCACTCCTTTATGGCCATCAGGGGAGCCTCCGCTTTCTTCTCCAACCCGTCGATCACCACCTGGATCATTCACAGGACCTTAAAAAGGGACTGTACGGGCTGAAGGGCTTCCTCCAGCTCACATACAGCCAAACACAACTGATTAAAGTTAGCTGACGGTAAGTTTGCGTTCTGTTCATACTCACCAGCCAGCTGTGAGCCATAGGGCCCCTGTGCCACTCGCGCAGACTCCGTCGGGTCTTCCTCATGCTCGGGATGGACATCCGTCTGCCCTGTCTTCGACCAATCATCAACAGGCGCTTCATGGGGGCTGGAGTCTGGTGGAAGAGGATGAAGCTTGGAGGAGAGGAGTGGAGGCAGTGAAGACAGGACTTTGGAGAAGTCCGGACTTGAGGGTGTGTGGTGCAGGGGCACTGGGTTTCCACAGTGTTCTCATTCTTCACCTTCTTCTTCTCCTCCTTCTCTTTCTTCTTCATCTTATGGGAGCAAAATTCCAGAGCCATTTTGCGATTCCCGATATACTGAAATGTTCTTCTTCTCCTTCTCCTTCTCCTCCTCCTTCTTCTTCTCCACACCACATAAACACCCAGTGAATTTCCATCTTGCTTAATAGACTAATAATGACACACAAGCATTATTGTTTCATCAGATTGTTATCGCATGTCCAGCTGTTTTTATTGTGATGGTTCAGGTGTTTATGTAATAATATGTAATTAAATAAAACTCTTATTTTCTTTTGTGTTGCATGTCAATCCACTACAAAGTGGCTAATAAAAGTTAATTCTTAATATTGCAGCCCGAGGAGCTGACCAACATCCTGGAAATCAGCAACATCGTGTTCACCAGCATGTTTGCTTTGGAAATGATCCTCAAGCTTACCGCATTTGGCTTCTTCAACTATCTCCGAAATCCTTATAACATCTTTGATGGCATCATTGTTATTATTAGGTAAAGTCATTGTGCTTTTTGGTTTGAATTCTCCTTGAATTCCTTAATAATGATCACTGTGATGCCTTCTGTGAAGGATTAGACTGGCAATGATATTCTCTGTCTTGGGTTCCAGTGTGTGTGAGATCATTGGCCAGTCAGACGGGGGATTGTCTGTGTTGCGAACATTTCGGCTTCTACGGGTCCTGAAGTTGGTCCGCTTCATGCCAGCATTACGGAGACAGTTGGTAGTCTTGATGAAGACCATGGACAACGTGGCCACCTTCTGTATGCTTCTCATGCTCTTCATCTTCATCTTCAGGTAGGTTATATCCTGCCTCTTCTGGCAGCTCTTGCAGCACATGCTGAAAATATCCAGTCGCAGGCACTGCTGGAAAATGAAAGGTCAAACAGGCAACTCTGCTGTGTCTTAACTTAATCAATATCCTGAACCCTTAATTACAGTAGAAGCAATCAAGACTCTTTAATTGATAATCAAAATATAATTATTACAAATGATTCTTCATTAACAAAAGGTAATCAATGAGTATATGAAAAATCAAATAAGCTAGTCTCTATTGCAATTTTAAGAGTTGCTCTTTCCAGAGGACTTGAAAGAGAGAGAAAAAGGAACTGACAAAAGAAGGCATTTTTAGTCCAACAAACAGAACTGCTTAAATAGAATAGAAGCTTATAATAACACGATGGAGCTTGCAGGTCAGGTTCCAGGTTCAATAGCAGATGCCATCCTCCAGGAACTGTCTGGATTTATACAGCCCTGCCCAGAAGGGGAGGGGCAGCTCTGGGATACTGTGCCCATGTCAGTGGCCCTCATTTGGCAATTGCTGATGGGAAAGGAGAGACCATTAGCACGAGCACCCTCTCTCGTCCCACGAGTGGCATCTCTTACCTCGACAGAGCCAGAAAGGTCATTCCTCAGATGCACATGGGTGACACTACGTATGTCATATTTAGCAACTGACTTAATGGGAGAGCAGTACCGACTGCCTCTGACTCACTAAGATTATGTAAATGAAAGCTTTGTCTGAAAATCACTGGAAAGGTCATCTAATGTGGCATGGCCTTAAATTGCATTCTGATTCAGTAAAACTAATAGTTCGTCAAAATGAGTTAATAAGAGTTTTGTTGTGGTCTGCATTATCCCCCCCAAATAACAGCAATTCTGTCTTTTCTGCATTCAGAAACAAATTGCTGTCAGTCATCCACTGTTTTAATTTGAGTGTTAGCGTTTGAAGCCTGGTATTTGAATATCTTTCCAGACTCCGCCTTTGTCGCCATGACAGTTCAGATTTGTTGTAGTTTGTAAAGGTTTTAACCTCCTTAATGTTAGACTCATACATCACTTGAGCTGTAAACACAGTGCTAAAAGTGTTAGTCCCAAGTATCACTCTACTGGCAACTGTATAGAAATGTCTCGCATAAGCGGTACACCTGAGGATTACTCGGGCTGTAAAAGTGCCAACAGTGTTAGTGCTGAGCGTTGCTCGGGAAACGATATAGGCATGTCTTGTGTAAGCAACAGGGTTGAATGATACCCAGGCAACGGTGCAGATACATCTACTCCTAGCCTCATAAAGGCATCTTGTAAGAAACATTTTTCAGCAGCCCAGGTGTTCCATGCTCTTGACAGTGATACGAGCAGTGACAACGAGGTGAATCTATCTTCAGGCAGTGCAGTTGAAGTGGGCAGTGAAATCGAAAGAGATTCTGATGAATCCGAAAGTGACACTCATGTCTATCGCACATGTGCAGTGCGCTGTTCAAAAACTGATCAGTCTGGAAAGAAAATCAGTAAAGAATCATGCTATTGTCCCGACTGTGGTGCTGGATTTTGTATTTCAGTGTGCTTCAAGATATACCACACAAACGAAACAATGACAGTATATACAGTTTTATTAATATTGTTATTTTTCATTATTAACTTTCTACACTTCTGACTTTGAACTTCTAGTGCTTTGCTCATTTTACAGTAGAAAGATCAGATTTAATAAACATTACATTTTTCAAGCCAAAAAATGCAACACTTTTTTACATTTTTTTGAGAAAAAATGTAACGCTAAGGACGTTAAATGTCTTTCTTTGTATGGCCAAATTTTCATAAAGAGTTTTTTGCATTTTGGTGGAATTCTGCAGTTCCATACTTATAAACAAGGGCTAAAATCAAGAATTAAATTAATAAGCTAAACTCTGGGAAATAAAACACAAACTTGGAAATAGCTGTTAATTAGATGAAATCCTAACCTTCCAGACTAAACCACAAAAGAAAACAGGATTAGAAAAACTAGAAACTAAGCTGAGAAGAGAAAAGTCACAAAAGTGCTCAGAAAAAATCTGAACTCCGTCTCGATCTTAGCATGGACAGTGCATTAACACCTCTATAAAACACTAATAGTTGACTTGGAAAGGAAAACAAAGCCGGGGCTACAATATTATCACTTTATTTATCTTCCTCTTAATTGAGAAAACCCAAGCTACTCAGTAATTCACCCATACTTAAGTAAGGTCCAACTAGGAAGAGCTGAGAGCAGGAGGCCAAGGCATCAATACCAGACCAAGCCTAATTAACTTAATAAGCCAATGATCAATGTGGGCAGAGCTCAAGATGGATTTCTGATGAAAGTAGGTCAGGTCAAGACCTGCAAAGATCATTGAGAGGAAGCTGTGGGTGCAGTTCAGGACCAACCAGCACGCCAAAATCTAGTCATTTGATGTTTGCCCATCCTTTGGGATTATTGATTTTTAATTCCCTAATTTGTAATTTTGAAGCAGTTATGGATGAGCTTCATTTACCATCAACCATGTTTCTGTGGAAACTGGATAAACAAGTCTGCATTTTTTTTTGTTTTTTTGTGAAAATAATCAGGATTATCACATTATGTCTTCTCTCTGTCACCTTTTCTGTGCACAGCATTCTGGGAATGCACATCTTCGGTTGCAAATTTAGTCTGAAGACAGATGCCGGTGACACTGTCCCCGACCGAAAGAATTTTGACTCTCTGCTGTGGGCTATAGTGACCGTGTTCCAGGTGAGTAAACATCTCAGGCCCCCTGGAGGCTCTGTGCTCCGGCTACGCATGCACTTGACACTCCACCAGTGTGTCTCGGCATGTAGTTAAGCAAGTCCCTCTCTCTATCAGACTGTTTTAACTATCAATTAACACTTCTCTCTCTTGTCAGATCCTTACTCAAGAAGACTGGAACATGGTTTTGTACAACGGAATGGCCTCCACCTCTCCCTGGGCAGCCCTCTATTTTGTGGCACTTATGACCTTTGGAAACTACGTGCTCTTCAATCTTCTGGTGGCCATTTTAGTAGAGGGGTTCCAAGCTGAGGTTCATAAATCTACTGAGTGTTTGTTTGTCTGCCTTCTTTCTCATTCACAACTCAAGAGCCAAATTGGCTTTTCTTCAACAAATGGGCATTTCATTTGATGCCTTCTTCCAAGCTTTGGGAAGAAAGCAGGAGCCAACTCTAAATGGAGTTTCAGTCTATCACAGGATGCACACACTCATCCACATCAGGCTAAGTTACAGCCACTGAAAAACTTAAGATGTCCATGTTCAAGATGTGAGAGGGAAACAGAACTGGAAAAATGTACTAGTACCTGAAAGAGAAATGTTAACATTAACAATGTTGAAAAGAGAGTAAAGTGTAGAGTTTTCATTAGAAAAGCCATACTCTACAATCCAGCAAGAGTTGAAGAGTTCTTTACCCAGAACATACTGACAGAACAAGATAAATGCCCTGAACTAACAGTTGTATTCTAATTAACCATGTCCAAGAATTATAAATTCAATACTGTCTCAGTACAGTGATGAAACCTGCTGAAGGTAGCTGTACTCGACTCCTTTGATATAAATAAAGGAACCTTCAAGTCATTCAGAGCTTCAACTAAATATTTAATGCAAAAATCAAGCAAATATAAAGCAAAAATCCCAGGCATTCCACTCATACAGCGACCACTTTAGATTCAAAACCAGTCTCTTGGTGTTGTGAGGCAGAACTGCCAACTACCGAACAGTGCCTTTCAAAGTCCAAATGGAGCCCTATGAATAGTGGGGGACGTGTGGATGAACATGGAATAGTTTGGAAAGCGCACCACTTGAGTTACATATACAGTGCCTCTCGGTGTCCATAGTGCACTTTAGGTATTATTAGACATGGGGTGGTGGGGACCCCCTCAGTATCTTTAGCGTGCTTTCAGTACTATTAGTTTTTAAGGACCTTATCCCGTTCAGTGTCTGGCACATGCACCCCTCAATGTCTATAGTGCTTTAAATATTATTACACTTTTATCCCCCTTAGTTTCCATATTGTGCCCCGTGAGTTACATAAATACCCCCCTTTACTGTCCGGAGCATGCGCTCCTCTGGTGTTGGTGGCCTAGCTGGCCACTTATGTTGCTCACTGGGTGATATGAATGGCCTTGTAAAAACAAATCAAAAGTCCAGTCAACCATTTCCTCAACTACTTATCTAATTTAGGTTACAGGTGTTGTATCATTCGAGCTTTTTTGCATCTAATTTTAGTTAGATTATGTTCTTTTTACATTAAGGATTATATTTTTGCATTTTATTTTGTTAGTTAAATTTTAATTGAAAATGTTTTATTTTATTAATGTCTTTTTTTTGTTTAAGTGCTGCTGTCTATAGTATCACATGACCAATTTGGTCATTGTTGTGAAATTAGAGTTTCCAAGTACAATAATTTCCAACAATGACTCAAAATACCCATAAGGGAAAGGGAGCCCATCAAACTCTGGCTAGTCACAAAATGAGCAGATGTAGAATCTTCAAAAATAAAAAGATTTATTTTTACAAAATAAACTCAAAGTGCAAGAAGTCAAAGAAATTACCTGAGAAGGTCAAGGCAAACAATGCCCCAAAACACAAATTCAAAAGAATAGTTAAAAAACAGATCACAGATTCCAAAAAAGCACAAAAGTGTCCTCCAAATACACTCCAGAACAAAACATCTGCATAGAATATTTCCTCTTAATTTTACTGTATTGTTTCAATAAGCAAAGTTTATTACACAGCCTTTGTTTAAACCTTTTAAAAGGAGCCAAGTTAACGTTGCGCCTGTTTGTCGATTGCTTAATGCAAAAATAAAAAGGAGGTCCAAACAATGCTGGTCCTGGAGCAATAGTGCGAATGCTAAGATATACTGTAAGAATAGGAGTAAGGAGGGCAATGGGGTTGAAGACACATCAGATCAGGTCGAGGAGAGCAAAAACTGTAGAGAGCAGAACAGACAGCAGATTCAGTAAAATGAAAGACACGACAATTGTTACTTGAAAATGAGTCGGGTAGGTGAAAGCTGGTTAAATGCAAATTTCACACAAATGGTACAAACATTTTTTCACAAACCAAATACAGGCCTACATTAAATAAGTTACCAAATAGTGTGGTAGACAGTCGGGCTATAGGGAGATTTAAAACTCGAGTGGATAATATTTTATAGACAATAGTTCTATAGGAACTGTTGAGCTCTGTTGTGTTAAATGGCCTATACTCATCAAATCTTAATCTACAGTGTCCTCCACTAAAATCAGTACGCTGGGTAAATACAGTAAAAGCATAATTGTTGGTGGAAAAATGTGTCGATCATTTATTCGCTCAAAATATTAGCAAAGGTCTAACCTTTAATTAACTCAGCAGAGCAGCTGCTGGCTGTCAGCCATTGGAGCTAAAGGCGGATCTAGTGAGAGAGCGAAGCAAACATGCAAAGCAGAATACCCCGTGAAGAACGTTTTTCTTATTATTGCTAAATTGGACTCCAGCTTTGATGCAAGTGATCTTGAGAATGAAAATGAAAGTGACGTGCCAGCATCAGCTGATTGGTTCCCAGTTGATCGTAGTGCTGAACGTGTTCGTGTAGTGGCCGGCAGCTGCGTGAAGGCACTCCTGCAAGTCATCATATGTCGACATCCTCCTCGAAAGATCCATCCATCCTCTTCCGCTTATCCTTGTGGCTCAGCTTCTTTTTCACCACGACACACCGATGCTGAGCCTGCATCACTGTGGATCCACCTGTCGATCTCCCGCTCCATTCTTCCCTCACTTGTGAACAAAACCCTGAGATACTTGAACTCCTCCACTTGGGGTAGGATCTCGCTCCCAACCCTGAGAGGACACTCCACCCTTTTCCGGCTGATGACCATGGTCTCGGATTTGGAGGTGCTGATTCCCATCCCAGCCGCTTCACACTCAGCTGTGAACCGGTCCAAAGAGAGCTAAAGATCATGGCCTGATGAAGCAAACAGGACAATATCATCTGCAAAAAGCAGTGACCCAATCCTGTGCCCACCAAGCCGGACCCCCTCAATGCCCTGGCTGTGCCTAGAAATTCTGTCCATAAAAGTTATGAACAGAATCGGTGATAAAGGGCAGCCCTTGGGGAGTCCAACTCTCATTGGAAACGGGCTTGACTTACTGCCGGCAATGCGGACCAAGCTCTGACACCGGGTGTACAGGGACTGAACAGTCCTTATCAGGGGGTCCAGTACCCCATACTCCCCCACAGGATTCCCCGAGGGACACGGTCAAACGCCTTTTCCAAGTCCACAAAACACATGTAGACTGGTTGGACAAACTCCCATGCACCCTCCAGGACCCTGCCAAGGGTGTAGAGCTGGTCCACTGCTCTGCGACCAGGACGAAAACCACACTGTTCCTCTTGAATCCGAGGTTCAACTATCCGATGGACCATCCTCTCCAGGACCCCCGAATAGACTTTTCCAGGTAGGCTGAGGAGTGTGATCCCTCTGTAGTTGGAACATAATCTCTGTCCCCTTTCTTAAAAAGGGGGACCACCACCCCCGGTCTGCCAATCCAGAGGCACTGTCCCTGATGTCCATGCAATGTTGCAGAGGCGTGTCAACCAAGACAGTCCTACAACATCCAGAGCCTTGAGGAACTCTGGGTGTATCTCATCCACCCCTGGGGCCCTGCCTCCTCAAAAGAGTTAGAATAAAATAGTTGAAAAGCAAAAGAAGCATCATAAAATTGTGTGTGCCACAATTCTTGGCACCCCTACAAGGATGTTTGAGTGAAATCAGACTCCTGTATATACTCATTCCCATTTTTAAGTTCATTGGAATGAGAAGGAACACTTATAAGGTATAAATATTCCTTCACAATAGGAAAGACCCGAGAACACAGCAAGGATGTGCAGCAGAAGGTCAAAAATGGCCATTTCCACTCTCAGTGCAATAATTAACAAATTTATAGCAACGGGAGATGTTAACTATCAGCCTGTAAGAGGACGTATGTCTGCATTTTGACCCCACAGTAAGTAGACAAAGATTCTCCAAGGATCACAGCTGGAAAACTGTAGATGTAAGTTGGATCTTTGGGTCAGAAGATCTCCAAAATTACAACCAGATGCCACCTCTATAACCACAAGTTGTTTGGGAGGGTTACTAGAAAAATCAATAGACCCTAGAACTTGGGCCCAAACCGTTGGCAAATTGCAGGTTTGTTGTCTGATGACAGCAGGGACTTTTTTCTGGTAACCTTCCTAAGCAACTTTAGGGCACATGTGTGTTGTAAAGAACATTGTGTAGATTCCAGGTACCAATCATCATGTGCGAGTATCACCACTTATCTACAAGATGGATGATTTTTTTTTAAAATTTCCTGTTAATTTGTGGATCTCCACAATTGATCTTGTACAGAGTGTGCATGCCATGTAGGACGGAAGGTTGGTTTTTGTCAAAGTTGAATCACGAATCTGCCTCACCCGGAAGTGCTTTTCGCGTGTTATGCTTTGGCAACAGAAGTACTCCAGGGTCAGGCTTAAAAGAAGCAGAATTTCCTGCAACGGTAGTCAGAGTTGGGAGGAATGTTGACGAGGCTTGAAGGTACAATAGGTGCTGGAGGATGAAAGAGATTTATTGTTGTGTTGTATTGCTGCAGAAGTGAATTTGGAGGACAGTGGCGGTATTGTAAATAAAGATGATCTTATGTTTGAACCCAGGACTGAGCTGTATAGTTGTGTCTGGGGGTTTAGGACACTGTTACACCCCCCCCGGTGGTCACAAGAGACACCACCCATAGTGTCGGCTTAGTTTCATTCCTTAAACAGTTGAAATACTACAGCACTATAACTCATGCCACCCTGCCCCACCTTATTCTGTTGCCTCTATGGCAGCCTTGTTTGATCTTTCCCTCCCTCTCTATTCCTCCCTGCCTCACTGCTATTTTGTGCAGCTTCCTTCAGGCTCTCCCTCTGTCTCTTTATCCTTTTCTTTCTTGCTTTTTTGTCAGTTTGTCTGCATATTGATCTATACCTGTCATTATGTTCCTTTTTCTGAGTACCCCGCTCTGTCTTTCTTTGGCTCATCCTTCCCCTTCTTATCTGCCTGACAGGCACATTAGGGCTGCAATCGAACCCTTGTCATCGTCACACCAGAAATGAAATGAGACATAAATGCATTAACCGCTCCTGAAACATGGTTCACCTCTTGTTAATTAAATAAATGATGTCTCGAAAGAAAACAATACAGCTTAATAAAATGGAAATGAACAAGGAATACATCAGCCCTCCAAAACAGATGGAGAGCATTTGAGTGTATGTTGGCATAGAGGGAGGGAGGGATGGGCCTTCCATACTCTACATGTTAGAATATTTGTATCCTATGTTTCCCAGACTCCTTTTTCTTTTATTGTTCTGTTTTACCAGATCTTATGTGCTCTTTGTCCATCTGTCAGCCTGCCATGAGTGTAGTAGTAGTAGTCACGAAGGAATCAGAGGTAGTGCTTGCTTCCTCCTAGTCGTACTGAAGCTAGATGTATAAATTAGACAACAATGAGTGAAATATACTTAAAAATGGGTGGGATCAATTAAACCAATCACCGGGTGTCACAATTCTAAACTCATGAAGGGGGGCACTAAAAGTAGGAGTGGGAATTGTGAACTGAAAGGATCAGAGATGCTCATTTTAGCTTGGTCCGACAGACAGCCAGCTTCAGTTTATGAGGAACTGTCTAGAGTTGAAAAGTCTCCTAAAAAAACCTTATTAGACATAATTGTGTGTTGCATGTGTAGAGAGCATATTACACATTTTAAAAATAAACATAACTTGATGAAAGAGAGAAACCTTTCTGAAACAAGAGATTATACATTGGCATTCAACGGCATCAATGGACGAATGGTGAACGTGGATGATACAATGTCACCTGTGTTCTGTGTGCTCTCTTTTGTTCAGCATTACGACAATAGTGTAGGTTTCAATGTAAGCTTGAAAGAACTGGCAGATATACTTGTGAAAATATGAACTGCAAAATATGTGTTTGAAGTAAACAGTGTGTCAGAGTCCGTCAACAGAACTGCCGATAAGAGTGGTGATAATGAAGAGACGCAGATTTCAGTACTCAAAATACCTGAATCAACAAATCTGCCTCACAACACCAGTAGAAGCACAGATAAGGCTGCACAACATCCACCTTCTGACTGCAAATCTAAACGAATATCTAAAAAAATGTAATGATAGATTCAGAAATGGTTTCAATCTAATGGCCATAAATAAGCTGAACAAAAATAATCAAATTAAGGAGGTTTAAATAAGTTTTGGTCAATGCTGGGAAATACACTCATACATACTTCTGCTGCTGCTCTCATGCAGCTACCCTCTAGTGAAATGGTATTATTCATTGTATTTCTGCTGGTTTTATTATTTTATGTGATTTCTTTTTAAGTATATTTTACATATAATATTAATGTTAACATATAATATATATAAATATATATATAGCGGAGACCAGTGGCATTCTAGTTGCCCCAGTCCCGACAGGCAGAGACACAAGTTCAGAACAGCACACAATTATTTCTACAAAGGAAGCACGTCTCCCTTCCTCCCCTCAACAGCACAGTACACCAAGCACCAAATGTACAGTCCTGTCTTCTGTCTTTCTTCTCCCTTTGTTGTTCGGCCTCCAATCCTTCTCTAGCAAGCTTCATCCTCTTCCACCTGACTCTGGCTCCCTGAATGGAGTGAGGCGGCTCCTTTTAAGCTGGTCCTGGGAGTGTTCCAGGTGGCTCATTAACCAGACCTGGAATCACTCCCAGGTGTGGTGAAAGTCAAATGTAGGACTCTGCAACTTTCGCTGGCGACTCCTACAGAACCCAACAGGGCTGTGCAAAACTCCAACTCCCAGCGTGTCCTGCAGGAATCTATAGTTCCACAGCCACCCAAGAGGGCTGCCCTCTAGCATCCTGGGGAGAGAATGCCCTGGCGATGTTCTCTCCTCCAGTCATTTCATCAATCTGGTGTCCTGCCTGGGTAATGGCCATAGCCGGATATCACTATATATATATATTCAGAAGATCTGTAGTCTGATTGTATGGGTGGTTACCTACCAGGTAGCGCATGTGGTTGGTCTGCCAGTCCGCAAACATCCGCCACAGGCCCACTCAGTTGCGAGAAGCAGATCATGGAATGTTACATAGTTTACTGTCAAATAATGCAAAGAGTTTGAGACACGTGTTTCGCCCTTATTTGGGCTCATCAGGCGTACACACTCCACTGCACATGCCGTGGCACAGCATAAAGGGACTTCGTCTCTGACGCTGACGTCCGAGGTTCGATTCTCGTGAGGGGTGCAGTGGAGTATTAATAAGGGCGAAACATGTGTTGTATACTCTTTGCATTATTTGACAGTAAACTATGTTTTATATATATATATATATATATATATAACAGTCCTTATATATATATATAAGGGGTGTTCAATTATAAACAAACACACATATAAATGGACTTGTCGTTAGTAGTGCTAGCTGCTCTTTTTCCCCTTCCTGTCAGTTGTAATCAACATGTCGGAGCAGGAGGTACACAGTAGTGTTGCACAGCACATTATTATATCAATTTTTGACAAATGAAGGAGTCACTCCATCTCAGAATTATTTGAGACTTGAAAAACAGTTTGGGGAAGAGTGTCTCTCTCTCTCTGAGTCTAGAGTGTATGATTGGTGCAAGTCATTCAGAGAGGGACTATCATGTCATTCACTTAAGGAAATTTTAGGAGGGGAGAAATTCAAGCCGAATGAGGAGGTTATTGACGCTGCACAATAATGGGTCAACATGCAGTCAAAAGACTTCTGCTCTTCAGGATTAAGAAGCTTCCTGAGCACTGAAAGAAGTGTATTGCAGTGCAGGAGACTATATAGAAAAATAGTGTGTACGTCGTTTCATTGTATTCATAAATTCCTGTTTATACGAGCGTATTTGAACACTCCTCTATATATAAATTTATGTAAAATATATTGTTAAGCCCAGGGCACATACAGTGCCCTAACCCCGACACAGACAGGTAGGACACAGGTTTTAGTTCACACAACTCCCGGTTTATTTACACAGTGCACAAATCACCAGCACAGCCACTTCATCATCACCTTCAGTCCTCCAGACAGGCTTTGTCCTTCTCCTCTCGACTCAGGCTGCTGGATGCTGGCGGCTGGCCCCTTTTTATAGGGCACTTGGAAGGGCTCCAGGTGCCCAACAAGCTTTCTCCAGCAACATTTTCAGATGAGGCGGCAGTGCTGCCCAATAAGGCCCTGAAAATGTCCATGCACCCCCTGACGGAGGTCACGGGCCCCAACAGGGTTGAGCTTTAATGCTGGAAGCCAAGGGGGCTGCCCTCTGTTGATCCGGGGGAGATATTTTATATATATAAAAAGACAGAGAGAGAGAGAGAGATGTATATATGTATATATAAAATCATTTTTTGTTGTTCTTGTTTGTATTATGTGTTGTAGCATTGGTTTGTTTTCCACAAAAGAAGTGCTGTTTTGTTTTTGTACCCAGTTTCAGTGGTGCTCATAATTTTGTTGTAAATTATTTTACAATAGCAATAAAGGCATTTTATTCTATCTAATTGCAAATGCAAACATTCCATGATGAAATAGCCGTAGCGTTTTAACGTGTTGTGTATCTATAAACCACAATGCTTATCTAAACTCTGTTTGCTGTTGTTATGCCATGTAGTGATGCAACATGTCATAGCAGACAGAGGTCCTTCTCAAACGTGTGGTGTCCACAGTAGCTATGGTGGTGTAGGTGGTGTACGTGTGTGTCTGCTGTCTTCACTGTCACAGCTCTCATTACAACATGCAAATTAATTATTAAGCTTCAGTTACCATGTGCTAATGAGGTCTTGAATTGATAATAGCAATTTTAGCTTTTTATTTTCTCTCAGCATCAAGTCTTTGGTTCCATATCTTTTGCTTTCTCCCTGAAACCCTGGCGGTGAGTTAAAACGCACAGACTGGAGGAATTGGGGTCATGTGTTTTACGAAGAAGCCCCATGTTCACTACACACTTTTTAACGGGTTTTCCCCAGATGTGTATTTTCATTTGAGAATTGCGTCTGGCCCCGCAAGACAAGCTTCCTCCCATTGTTTTCTTAAATTCTGTCTAATTTAATACTTCTCTTTTCTTCATCTTTTTTGGCACTGATCACCTTACCTAAACTGATTTCTTTTAACTCTTTTTCAGGGAGATGCCAATCGCTCCTACTCAGACGATGACAGGTCCTCGTCGAATGACGAAAGTGAGAAATCAAAAGATCCCCTCTATCAATCAGGTAAGACACAATTAAACATTATCACTATCTGTCAGCATCATGTGCAATAGCAGGAACAGATTAATAGTTTGGCCAACATTAGCCCCTCGAAGACTAATCTTAAGGCGTTTTCACACTTCACACATTCTTTGCTCCGAATCAATGGATGTTTTGTTACTTTGTTTCAATGTCCAGTTACTTTTGGTTGCGTTTCACACTTTCAAGACAACTAAACATATCATTAGATATCCCATGGGTGTGTTGTGGACTTCTCTCATTGTGCTGAAAGAATATCATGTTGGGTAACTGCGCACCAACGTCATTGTCCATAATTATTAACCGAACGTCTGCTTGAAAATTGTGTAGTCTGTTGGCCTAGCTGTCTTTCTCATGGGTGGAGGTTGATTTGTTTCGAACCTAGTTCTGTTAAACTTGACTTGCTTGTATGGAATGTTATTTGATTTTAATAAAATCAATAACATGCAAAAAAAGAAAAAAGAAAATTATGCACTACTAAGTTTATGTACTGAATGGCACTTTCAAATATCTAAGTCTACAACAGGAGACAAGCTCAGCAGATGGCACTCAGTGTTGTGCTTCAGTTTTATGACAGTAGATTAATCACGTAATTTTCATTTAACTGTATGATGATGCATATTTAGATTAGATAAACTTTATTAATCCCAAGGGTAAATTCAGATGCATACAGCAGCAGAAACAGAGAAACATAAAAAAGCAAAGATACAGACTCACAGGACAGATGATACAGCAAATCAATCAATCGATATTTAAAAAAAATACAATAAATGCATATTGTGCAGAAATTTCAAAATTAAAGAGTATATCAGCAGGAAGCATTGAATTGCCTGATAGCAGTGGGCAGAAAACACCCCCAGAGGCACTTCTTAGCACACCACGTTGGAATAAGCCTGTGCTCCAAAACAGCGCCTCCTGGAGGGGAAGGAGGAGATTTTCCATGATGGCTTCCAATTCTGCCATCATCCTCTTTCCCACAACAGCTTCCAGTGTGTCCGGGGTTCACCTTGTGATGGAGCAGGCTTCCCCGATAAGTTTATTCAGGCATTGTGCATCTTGTTGAGCTGAAGTTGCTCCACCACAATGGCTAGTATGGACTGGTAGTAATTGTGCAATCCTTAAGAGAAAGTGTGGGTCTAATTTTGCTGCCTCCATATAGAGCAGCATTTGAATCTTCAATTCCCTTATTGCATCCATAGTGATGCTTCTTCATTCCTAACTTGAATACTTTAAATAAACATTTGGCTCCTACCATTCTCCCGTATTCCCAGTTATTATTTTGCTGTTAGATGAATGCCAGTGAACTACTTCAGTAGACTCCTATGTGCCCACTAAGTTCAATTACAATGGCAATCAAGAAAATAATAAAGAAAATCCATCCATCCATCCATCCATCCATTTTCCAACCCGCTGATTTCGAACACAGGGTGACGGGGGTCTGCTGGAGCCAATCCCAGCCAACACAGGGCACAAGGCAGGAACCATTCCTGGGCAGGGTGCCAACCCACCGCAGGATAATAAAGAAAATATGACATTAAACTTTGGGAATCTCTTCAGCTTATTAGATAATAGCCGTCCCCCATGGCTCCACCCGCATAATAGTGAAACAGGACAGCAAGGAGGGCCCTGCCCGGCTCCCCACTCCTGACGTCACGCTTCCCCCTCCCCTCAGCCTGCAGCCTCTATCTCGGATTAGCGCAAATGTAACGCTCCTGCAAGTGAATTATGATTCTTGGTGCAATGAGAGAAGTTGCAAAATCAACTGGAATGTTCAAGCAAATTCTAGAAAAAAACGCAATCTAATTCCATTAAGTAGTTCTCTCATTCGCTAGCTAAGCGGATATAAGATACGCCCCTCAGCACTAACCCCCTATCCCCCCAGGCCCGCTGCATGTCTCTCGGATTCACGCAAATAAATCGGTACGACAAGTGAACTATGATACATAGTGCAATGAGAGAAGTCGCAAAATCAACCAGAATGCAGTTCTCTCGTGGAAAGCGGAAAGACATACAGACAGACGCTGGATTTTCTATATATGTGGAAATGTGCTTACTACATTTTACTTTTTTTTCCCCTTTCCAGATCCAAAGATATGCACCTTAACCCCCAATGGCCACCTAGACCCCTGCCAGCCAGGCATCATGACCTCAGCTAAGGGGTCTCTACAGTCGGACCACATCCACTTCCCTCTGGATTCACGGAAAAGCAGCATAATTTCTCTTGGGAAAGCAAACCTTGAGCAGCGTTCGGTGGTAAGCGATCAAAAATCTTCATCTGGGGACAATGCCAGGCCCTTTCATAGTACAGTGGGTGATACTAATGCTGAAAATGTACACATTTATTATCCCTGGTTTACTGTATTTTTCATGTAATAATTGTTAAACCTTTGTTTTACATATTATCTGCTACACTGAGGGTAAGTGAATCATTTTTTTTAGTAATCCCCAACCTACAGAGCATTCATGAACACTAGAATTGAAAAGCAGTCCAGAGTGATTTTAAAATATAATTTTAGGTTTGTTATTCTATGATGTCACTTGAATATAGATAAATGGCAGTGTCGCCTCATAAAAGAGCGTCCATTAAGTGTTTTCTGCTTAGAAATTTGACTGGGCGTGATATTAGAAAAGTTAATGCTAAGGCTTGGGAATAAAACAGATAACATGGAGGTGATTTTGTAGCACCCGGTATGTAATTTAATCAATGAACCTGTGATCAGGGCACGACAATTTATTTTTTTATGAACATGAAACTAAAAGCTTTAAGGCGGCTCCTTCTAAAGCGGCAGAGACATCCAGCCAGTTAGATCTCCCATTCGGGTCTGTTTCTAAGATGTCTCAAGAGTATTTGGATCTGCTGACATGCTCCTGTCAAGAGGAGATGTGACTTCCATCTGTCTTGTAGCCCTACATGGTGATATCCCCCCAGTTAGATGGGCAGTGCAGCAGGAAACTAACAGTGAAAAGATGACTCCAGGATGCTGACCTAAGACGCAAAGTTTCAGATCAAAGGCCACATCTGAAACTGGCAAACATAAAGAAAAGGTTAAAATGGGCAAAAGAGCACAGATGCTGGACAGAAGATTACTGGAAAAATAGGGAATTGTGGTCAGCATCCTGGAGTTGTTTTATCTGTGTTGCAGAGGACACTGGTGTTTAGTGTGTATTTAATAAAAGGAGCAATTTTAAGGCATTTGCTTCTCACACTACACACTCTGATGTCCTTATCCTTCTATGCAGTTGTGCATCTTGACCTTCTAGTTTGCCCCCATATCTGAACATAATAACAGGTACTTTGATATGAAACTTTTAGTTTCTTGGCCATCTGTCACATGGAATAAACTTAAAAAAAAAATAACATAAAACAATAGACTGAGATTTTTCTTGAGAAAGCTATTTCACGGTGGCCATGTTTGACCCCAGATCTGAAGTTTAGGAATCCCAGTACCTTGCAACCCACGTGGACAGAAGAACAGGTTTCATCAGTGCTAATGCAATTGCAAAGGTTTCTCTAATAACCAATTAGTACTAAAACAGGACTAGTTAAGGAAAAGCTAAGGGAGTTGATCATTAATTAGGGCATGGAAGAAATGGCTGCTGAAAATGGAGCTTTGAGGTGATATGTGAATAATAAATTAACATCCATGTTATGAAGAACTGAGGCTTTTCTGAGAGTAAAAGGAGGCCCTACAAAACATTAGTATAGTGCTCCCAATAATTTGCTCATTGAGTATATATGTACTGTATGTATGTATATTGTCACAAAGATGAGACATACTCAAGAAAAAGGTTTGGGGCAGCCACCCGTATAATCTCGTATCCCGGCTGCAAAGTCGTTCTTTTTATAAAGATACAGCACTGAAGTGCATACAACGAGTCCAAAACAAGACTGAGGGAAAAGGGAAAAGGGCAGGCTTTTAAAGGGGAAGACAGGAAGTGAGGTCATAAGGATCGGGCACGTGGTCTTCGATCATGGGATCACACCCGGACGTGACATCAGAGGGGCCGGAGCTGGTAACGTCTACCTCCATTGGCTCGGTCCCGGAAGTGACGTCAAGAGAGCCAGGTGGAATCCCCCGGGAATGGTCTACAGGCAAGAGAGAAAAAGAGTCAGTGCACTCTGCCACATCCCGGCATGCCTCCGAACTGTGTTCACTCAAGCCCTTTAGCTGCCTCCCATGCGCACGTGTGTGACAATATATATATATATTGTGGTCCCCGGCCGGGGCTGGAGCCCGGCCGGGACGCCCAGGAGGACGTGAGGAGGGCTTGTGCCTCCTCCAGACCGTGAGGGGGCGTCCGTCCTGGTTCTGTTGGAGGCCACGGGTCGAGGGCATGGAAGCCCTACCCTGTAGGGGCCCGTGGTCACCGCCAGGCGGCGCCCCGATGCCGGTTTATCCCATCTGGTCCTCGGCCGGGGCTGGAGCCCGGTCGGGACGCCTTGGAGGACCGGAGGAGGGCGTGTGCCTCCTCCAGACCGAGTGGGGGCGTCCTTCCTGGTTATGCAGGGGGCCTCGGGTACAGGGCTTGGAAGCCCAGCCCTGTAGGGACCCGTGGCCACCGCCAGGCGGCGCCCCAGTGCCTAATTATCCCGGGAAGCCCGGCACTTCCGCCACACCAGGAAGTGCCGGGGGGAAGACGACAGGGGACACACGGACGGTTTCCGGGTGCGCAGCCGGCACTTCCGCCACACAGGGGTGTGGCCAATGTTAAGTGCCGGGAAGCAGCTGGAGCCCATCCGGGTTCCCATAAAAGGGGCCGCCTCTCTCCAGTCGACAGGTGGAAGTCGGGAGGAAGTAGACGGAACTGGAGAGAGAGGACGGGAGGCGGCCAGGAAGGCACAGAGACTGTGGGCCCTGGACATTGGGGATATCGGTGCAAGAGGCACTGGGGTTCGTGAGTGCACGAGACTTTGTATATAGTGTAAATAAACAGTGTGTGGGTGCAAAAATGTTGTCCGTCTGTCTGTGCCGGGGCCAGCGTTCACAATATATATATGTGTGTGTATATTGTCATCATACCAAGCCGGGATGCCTGGAAGGACTGGAAGAGGGACTATACCTCCCCTGGACCACGAGAGGGTGCCCGGAGGAACCTAGAGCCCTGGAAACCAGCACTTCTGCCACACCAGGAAGTGCTGGCAGAAAGAATTCCAGGGTCACCGGAAGTTTTTAACGGGCACCTGGATCACATCTGGGTGGGGATAAAAGGGGACCGCCTTCCTATGATCGGGGAGCCGGAGTTGGGTGGAAGAAGGCAACGCTCAGGAGTGAGGAGGAAAGGCAGCCCAAGGAGGACCATTGAGAGGCCCAGGAATTAAAGAATGCTTGGTGCTGGAGCACTATGTGTGTGTGGGGCTTGTGTTTTGGACATTGTGGAATAAACGTGTGTGTTTTTTAGAGCTGCTGGTGTCTGTCTGTTTGTGTCCGGGCTGTCTTCTTACAATAAATATACTGTATGTACAGTATATATATATATATAGTGACGGATGGATGGGGCCCATGCCTGGTCAGGATGCCCCTTTGCAACTGAATCTGAATCACTGAATCATTACATTCCCCGGAACACTTGGTGGTAGCCCCCATGGGCGGTATCAGGGCCACAATCGTGGAACAGCGTAGCTCATGACTTTTGGGCTCCATGGCCACTGCCAGGGGGAGCTGAATGACTTAACGAGCCTGTCTGGGCTGTAATGCAGCCACACCCGGAAGTGTAGCCTAATTAGGTTAATTACCACCTGAAGCACTTCCGGGGGAGCTATAAGAGGAGCCTGCAGCCACCATTCAAGGAGCCAGAGTCGGGAGGAGGGAGACGAAGCTGCCAAGAGGAGTGGAGGAAAGGAAGAGTGTTTTATGGTGGTGTTTTGTTTGGTGTGTCTTTTGGGACTGTGTTGTGTCTGTTGGACACGGAGAAGACGTGTCCCACAGGTGAAGAAGATAAAAAGTTTATATATTTTACGTATGCCTCACGATGTCAGTCTGTGTCAGGTCGTCGCCCATATAGCCCTTTTTTCACAATATATATATGTATGTGTGTGTGTGTGTGTGTATATTGTAAAAGAAGCCCAGCCACAGACAGACACTGAGACTGCCAGGTGTCCAAAGCACACACGTTTATTAATCCTTTTTCCAAAACACACAGCCACAATAACTCACAAGGCTCAGTCCTTTTACTACTTTATTTTCTTCTGCTGCCTCCACTCCTCTCTCACAAGCTCCGTCCTCTTCCATCCAACTCCGGCTCCCTGAATGGAGTGAGGAGGCCCCTTTTATAGTGCACCTAGAAGTGCTCCAGGTGCTTCCCGATTACCCGATCAGCCAGGTGTGGCGGATCTTATTTCTGGAGCTGCTCAAGCGTCCCCAGCAGTGGCCATGGACCCCAACAGGTTTGAGCTTCAGAGCCCCAAGCCCGTTGCCCCGATGCAATCCAGGGGGCTGCTCTGTCGTATCCTAGAGTATAACTTGCCCTTCTCCGGGTCCGCTGCTCCTCCAGGTCTCCCGGTAGGGCACGATCTCTGAGGAAGGACCCAAAAATAACAAGAATTAAAAAAAAAAAATCGTATATTTCCCTAAACATCTCCAAAATTTAATCACCCTCAAAATACTCTCCCTGAGACACAATACACTTGTCCCATCACTTTTTCCATTGTTCAAAACAGTTTGGAAACTCTTACAAAGTGATAGCCCTCAGTGCCTCTGTTGTTTGCTTCTTGACCTCGTCTACATCCTGAAAACTCTTTCCTTGAAGGTCCCTCTTCATTCTTGGAAATAAGAAAAAATTGCAGGGTGCAAGGTCTGTTGGGGTTGGAACCATTATCATCCCGTTTTTCGTATGGAAACTGCTGCACACTCAATGCTGTCTGGATGGGAGTGTTGTCGTGATGCAGAAGGCACTCACCCGATCGCCACAATTCGGGTCGTTTTCTCCACACTGCATCACGCAACAGCTTGAGCACTTTAAGATAAAAACCCTTGCCTGGCTCAAAGCTTCTTCTTTGAAATCCTCTCGAAGCTTTGTGATAAGTTCTGCTGCTGTTTTCCCCAAAAGGAAACAGATCTTGATGCAAACACGTTATTCTTTCAAGTCTGGTACTGTATATATACTGTATATATTGTCACACACATGTGCATGGAAGGCAGCTAAAGGGCTTGAGTGAGGGCAATTCCGAATCAGACCGGGATGTGGCAGAGTGCACTGACTCTTTTCCTTCCTTTCCTACAGACCATTCACGGGAGATTCCACCTGGCCCTCTTGACGTCACTTCCGGGTCCGAGCCTATGGAAGAAGACCTTGCCGGCTCCGGCCCCTTTGATGTCACATCTGGGCTCGAGCCTACGGCTGAAGACCCTTATGAGCCCGACCCCTTTGATCTCACTTCCTGTCTTCCCCTTTAAAAACCTCCACCTTTTCCCTATTCCCAGTTTTGGACTTGGTTTTCTGCACATCAGTGCTGTGTAACACATTTTGCAGCCTTGATACCATTTATACGGGTGGCTGCCCCAAATCTATGACTTGTGCTCAAGTTTGTGACAATATATTGTAAATTAAACACAAGGACAACGTCAAAGGTTTGGGGGATCCCCTCGTATACTCTAGATGTCAGGCAATCGAAATACGTCTTTACAGACTAGAGTCCAAAACAGTACTGAGTATAGCAAAGAGAAAGCGTTATATATGGTCAGCGGAAGGAAATGATGTCATGAGTATGTGGCATTCAGGAACGGGAAGTGACATCGGGAGGTGGCAGGATCTGGTGGACCGGAACCAGAATTGATGTTGTCTGGGGACTGGAAGTGATGGTTAGGCTGAGAGTTCTTCTCTTCTTCTGTAGAGTGAGAGGAGAAAGAGTTAGAGGACAGCGCCAACCCCTGCTCTGGCAGGCAAAGGCACTTATTTGAACTGTCTTGCACGTGTGACTATATATATATATTGTGGTCCCCGGCCGGGGCAGGAGCCGGGACGCCCAGGAGGACCAAAGGAGGGCTTATGCCTCCTCCAGACCGTGAGGGGGCGTCCGTCCTGGTTATGTTGGGGGCCTCGGGTACAGGGCTTGGAAGCCCAGCCCTGTAGGGACCCGTGGCCACCGCCAGGTGGCGCCCCAATGCCGGAACATCTCGTGTGGTCCCCGGCCGGGGCTAGAGCCCGGCCGGGACGCCCAGGAGGACCAATGGAGGGCTTGTGCTTCCTCCAGACCGCAAGGGGGCGATCGCCCTGGTTGTGTTGGGGGCCACGGGTAGAGGGCTTGGAAGCCCAACCCTGTAGGGGCCCGTGGCCACCGCCAGGCGGCGCCCTGGTGCCTGAGGAACGCCGGAGCCCAGCACTTCCGCCACACCAGGAAGTGCTGGGGGGAAGACTTAATGTGGCGCCCGGAGAGCTGCCGGGAGGACAGCCGGCACTCCCGCCACGCTGGGGCGTGGCCAAGGAGGGAGTGCCAGGAACACCTGTTGCTCATCCGGGAGCATTATATAAAGGGCCGCCTCCCTTCAGTCGAGAGTGGAAGTCGAGTGGAAGTGGACGGAGCTGGAGTGAGGACTGGAGGCGGCCAGGAGGAAAAGAGGCACAGGACTGTGTGGCCTGGACAGTGGGGGAATCGGTGCAAGAGGCACTGGGGTTGTGAGTGCACATATTATTGTAAATATTATTGTATTAATAATCAGTGTGTGGTGGAGCCAACGTTGTCCGTCTGGCTGTGTCCGGGGCCAAGTTCACAATATATATATATATATATATATATATATATATATACAGTATATACTCTATATACTGTATATAAAATCCTAAGCCTAAAAGTGCAACGATTTTATGTGACTTTTTTTATCACGCTTTAAATCGGGCTTATTTTAAAACCTACGTATATATGTTTGGTATCATTCTTTTCAGAATTTACCAAACTTTAATGTGATGTTTTAGATTTTCAGATTCTTATTCTGTTTTTAAATTATAAACTAAAAAATATCAAGAATTCACGTCCCGTCTTTGTGCCAAGAGATTTAACCACGCCCGGGGCTGGAAATAAAAGACAAAGAGTAGATGACAAAGACAGCTACTATACAGGCTTTTACATGTTCGAAGCGCCATGCGAGATGAAGGTCACACGGCATGGCAGCAGCAGCAAGCTAGCAGCTGATCGAGCAAAGAGGAGGTAAATAAAACTGTATTTGTTTCCCATTGTGACACCGTTTAAGAGGGGGTTTTAGAGGAGCAACCGCGTCTCCTTGGGGTGCATTCAGCCCCCCTCTTCACAATGTGAGCGGCAGAGACATGAAGTGGCTGGCACGTAGCACAGGCCTGGGGGGTTGGCGAGCAAAGCAAGCAGGTGGTGAACCCCCTAGTGTATATATATATATATATATATATATATATATATGTGTGTGTGTGTGTGTGTATATGTGATGGACAGACAATGAAAGCTACTATCAAGCTATTAATTAGGATAAGATGGAGAGAAAAGACATACTATACAGAATCTTTATAAAGTCCTTATTTAGTTTTAAATAATTATAACTTCAGTTCTGTACATGATAAAATTAATCTTTAAAAAAAATCTGCATTCCTACGATTGTTAATTTTCAACATGTCCACCATCATTTCATACACAAACTGAGTTACGTTTCTGAAATTACACAAATGCATTTTGCAGTTAATTTTCAGCAGTGCCCTTATTCAAATTAGTTGTCCTAGTCTGGCATTCATTGAACGAATGTGCTTTAGTTGTGTGGCTCATCTTCCTTGTAATGATTTCTAAATGTTCTTTGGACCACGATGAGCGATTTTAACTTGCCTGTCCTCAGGATACGACTGAGTCACGGGTCAATCATGAATGTGAAAACAGATACAGAGTAATGAACAGTGTAATAATTCCAAATTAATAATCTATTACAAACGTTTTATTTTAATTTAGATAGTGTAAGTGAATCCTGCTTCACAATGTTCTTTACAGATTGATTATATTATGCACACTACTGTAGTTATTATCAATTAAAACCAGACAAGGACTTTATAATGACCTGCATAAAATATACAGAGAGAGAGAGAGAGTAAGGCACAATATAACAGATAATTAAATAAGAAACAATAAAAAGAGAGGCACTATGAAAACCAATATTTATTCCATTAACCAACCTGTTCTGCACCATTTCCCATCCCTGTATTTACTGAACTCTTGTTTTATTGTCTTAAGCCGTGAGTCATAAATGATTTTTAGTTATAGCAGCACCGTGAAACTGATCCTGACTTGTGCTTCATCAGTAAAACAATTCTGCTAACTAAAATGATTCTCAAAATTGCCAAGTACATTCCTGAAATTTAAAAACAAAAACATCTTTGCTTACTGAATATCCAGTGTTACTGCAGGCTATTCGGCTTCGCATAGCTCATCAACACATTTGAAATGTAATCTGAAGGCTTTTATTCATAGTAACAAACAACCAAGAGGGATCTGTCTGGAGCTCAAATGAAGAGCATATTGTGACACAGCGACTTGCTGTTCATTCGTCTTTAGCTGATGGTTTTATGATAAAGTTGTTTTGAGTTTGTTTTACTACTTTAGAATCATTAGGGTTTCAGTTATTCTGGATGCCAATGAACAAGCTGTCCCTAATTTTCTTAGGGCTCACTGTGATATTTCTGCATCAAACGTAACAATTTATTTTATTCCAAAACACACATTCAGACACAGACACACACGTACTCTACATTCTCAAGTCCACTTTATCCACTACAGAGCTACAACGGAATGGGAGGTGAACAGCTGGAGCCTTTCCATTTACCACTGGGCACAATTCAGGGTCTGATGCCAGTCCATCACATGGCCCACTCACACACACAAAGAGCCAATTTAGAATCGGAGATTCACACCTATGGTAGCTGGGATAGACTCCAGCAGACCCCCGTAACCCTGTTCAGGACTAAGCAGGTTAACAAATGACTGACTGGTTAACACAAAATTATTTTATCAGCATCCTTTAATGCAGTGGCTCTCAAAGTATTTTGGACTGGGGGCCACCCTGTCAAAGATGTGGGTCACCACCTATGGCTAACAGCTACTCATTCCCATAAATCCCTTATTACAGTCATCAAACCTTTTCTTCTCTACAGGTACTCTAACATCACTAACCCTAAAAACGTGGGGTGCAAAGAAGAAGAGTCGGTACACAAACTCATATAGCGAGTTAGTAGGCCTGAACATGACTGTTTATTAGAAAGACCCTCCTTCAGTTAAGGGCTTGTACTACTCCCACCGCTATGGCTTTTGAGGATGCTCTAAGAAAGGCAACACAAACTCAGCACAAACTTGCACAGCTCTTTCTGTGTTGTAAGCTAATTCTTGTACTGCTACTCTTTGAGCTACCTTGTCGACTCCTTTTTGTTGGTTTTACTCACAGGTCTTCTCTTCTCAGGGCTGGGTGGCATACATTGTACCAGTCTGAATCTCTAGCCTACGATGTGCTTGACACTGCCCACCTGGAAGGAAAATTCTTCATTACAAGACTAACATTCAAACCTTGCTGGGTTTGCATTCTATCATCCTTCACTAGGAGTCCATCTGGTAAAGTCTTGGCTGAGTGTCAGGAAGTAGCTGTGCCTGTGCCAACTCAGAGCAAGAGTCTCTTCTTTCTGGAGTAACCAGTGATTGTCACTCCCATCATGACCCTGGTATCCACCAAGCTACTCTATGAGCTACTTTGCCCGTTCCTTTACAGTCTTGGCTTCTCAAATGGTTTTTCCACTCAGGGCTGGGTGGCATATATTGTGCCAGTTTGAACGTCCAGCTTAGCAGGTGCTTGACACTGCCCACTTGGAAGGAAAGTCTGCATTACAAGTCTTACATTCAAATCTTGCTGGGTTTATGTTCCATCATCACTTCTTGGAGTACCAGGAATTCTGGATGGAACAGTCTTGGCTGAGTGTCAGGAAGTGTCTGTGCCTGTGCCCACTCAGAGCAAGAGTCTCTTCTTTCTGTGGCAACCAGTTATCGACACTCAAATCATAACCCCGATACCCATCAATCCACTCTATAAGCTACCTTACTGGCTCCTTTTTGATCTTGACCTCACCACTGGTGTTTCTTCTCAGGGCCTTGTGGCATACATCATGCTTGTTTGAATCTCTAGCTTACCTGGTGCTTGAAGAAGAGCCTCTTCTTTCTGGAGCAACCAGTGATCATCACTCCCATCATAACCCTGGTCCCCACCAAGCTCCTCTATGAACTACCTTGCCGGCTTTTTTTGTTCGTTTTACTCACATGTCTTGGCCTCTCACCTGCTGTCGCCACTCAGGGCTGGATGGCATACATTGTGCCTATTTGAAACTCTTGCCTACCAGGTGCTTGACAATGCCCATCTGGAAGGAAATTCTAGATTACCAGGCTAACATTCAAACCTTGGTGTGTTTACATTCCAAAGTCCCAGATTTCATCCAATGATCCATCCATCCATCCATCCATTATCCAACCTGCTATATCCTAACTACAGGGTCACGGGGGTCTGCTTAAGCCAATCCCAGCCAACACAGGGTGCAAGGCAGGAAACAAACCCCGGGCAGGGCACCAGCCCACCACAGGGCACGCACACACACTAGGGACAATTTAGGATCGCCAATGCATGTCTTTGGACTGTGGGGGGAAACCGGAGTACCCGGAGGAAACCCATGAAGACATAGGGAGAATATGAAAACTCTATGCAGGGAGGACCCGGGAAGCAAATCCGGGTCTCCTAACTGCTAGGCAGCAGCGCTACCCACTGTGCCACCATGCTGCCTTCATCCAATGATCCAATGGCACACAGACAATACATGAGAATGAATACATTAGATTAATAGGTGAGAATACATGAGAATGAGAATGAGAGCGTTCACATGGAATTTAGGGATCGCTATGTCTAAGGTTGGTTCTTGTGGTGCACGCCAAGGTTGATTTAAAAAAAAAAAGAGTCCCATGTCATGAAAGAGTTAGGTTGGATGGGAGAGAGACACCATGAGTTTGAATAAACTGTGAAACAGAGAGATCATCACAACCATACAGGATCAGAGCATGGCGGAGAAGAGTGTAGAAGTTAAAGATGCTATCATCTGCAAGAATGTCAAAATGGAAATTCTGTGGTCAGTGACTTGGAGCCTTTTCATGTGGACTTATTAATAAGAAAGTCCTTCTAAGGAAGATGTCTAGGCCAGCCCAAGTAACACCTGCAACATGCTGACAGACCACACTTTGAGAACCACTGCTTTCAAGCTCATATACTGAAAGCAAGCATTATATATAATTTCAGACTCTAGGTCGTTGCTCATGTAACTGTGGTTCTTCCTTACAAGCCGCACATAGCCATATTAGTAGTCCGACCTGAATTCTCTTGCTTTGATTATTTTGACTTCTTATTAACTTAAGTAAATTTCTTCATATTAACTGTGTTTTCCTTCCAGTGCAGTGGTCGCAGTTCTCACTATCAACACTGGGGGCACCACCCTTCCACATTGTCTTCTACTTGGAGTACTAGGAGGTCCAGCTGGAACAGTCTTGGCCGAGTGTCGGGATCAATCCGCGCCCGTGTCCACTCCGAGCAAGAGTCGCTTCTTTCTGGAACAACCAGTGATCGTCACTCCCATCATAACCCCGGTCACCACCAAGCTTCAGTCGTGCCCCGCCGAGTGTCCAACCCCTGCCCACACAGAGATCGGCGGGCCCTGTCTCTTGAGCTACCTGAACTCCTGCAAGTACCCAGAATGGGGGCACCCACCACTGCAATGTCCCGCAAGAAGAGCTGCTCGGGTGGGGCTGGCCTCAGCGGTCCAAGCGCACACCAAGACTGCAATGGGAAAACTCCTCCACCGACCCAACTGCTGGGAGAGGTTTTCCCTCAGCTTAACACACGCAAGGAGCGAGAGGAATATGAGGAGGAGATTGACTATGTGAGTTGGTCCTAAAAGCTTTGTTCAGGCACTGCAGTAAGGGCGATCATCTTGACCATTTGTCATTTTATGTACTGTATGCGCTTGTCTACTTGAGAGAGCATTCATTTGAAACGCTAGCCATTGTTTTAGAACATTGTGTAATGGCAGAAAAATGCAAATTGGTCAAAGTGATCTGAATTCTAATGAAACTGAGGAGCAGGACTGATAATTAACCCATTATTCATTTAAATGGGAGTTCACTGGCTTGACTTCGTTAAAATGGCTGACGTTGCGTGTGTTTCTAACACTTTCTAATTTATTTATGTGGTGTTCATTCTTTACAGAGTCTTTGTTTTCGAATTCAGAAGATGATGGAAGTGTATAAGCCCGACTGGTGCGAGGCACGGGATGACTGGTCTGTGTATCTCTTCTCACCTGAGAATCGGTCAGTGAGGGTTGGCTGTGACAGTCACTATTCCATTCACAGTTAGATATTTGCAGTACAATGGCAACGATATGCCTTTTCAGTCTTTGTCCAGATTGTGGTCACCTGTTCTCTCCATAAAATTGGTCAATTCCACTCAAAATAGAATAGAAAGCCTTTATTGTCATTGTAAAAAAATTACAACTAAATTACAATGGAATTTTGAGAACAATAAAAAGCCACCAATAGCTTTTTAAAATATTTTCCAAAATATGAACCTTTGAGGCCACCTGGTCACTTCAGTGGTCCAGGCAGATGATGTGACATTTGTATAGTGAGGTTAGATCATTCATCTTCTATATATTAAGCTGAGTATCCCTGAGTGGAATTGGTTAATTCTGGTCTTGGCGTCTGTATTACCAAATTATGGCTCTCCAAAGCCACCTGGTCACTCATTCAGTCAGATGGCAGGACATTTCCAAAATGAAGGTTGGTCAATTCTATATAAAATATTAGGATGGATGTTTAGAATAAAATGGATCAGTTCTGCTCTTGGTACTTACTTACTTATATAATGAAGATTGGTGAATGTCTATGAATGAAAGTGGTCACTGTTGCTTTTGCCCATGTATGAGACTCCGAGGCCACTTCTGTGGTCCAAGCAAATGACAGGGTATTTATAAAATGAGGATAGGTCACTTATGTTCCACATATTAAGCTAAGTGTCCCATAGTGCAAGTGCTGGTCTTGGCTCTTGTATTACACCGTATGTGTCTCTAAAGCTGTCTGGTGACTCCTGTTATTCAGTCAGATGGTAGGGCACTTCCAAAATGAAGGCCGGGCAATTCAATTTACAGTATTATTGGTGGATGTCTATGAATGTAAGTTGTCAGTATTGCTTTTGGCCATGTATGACTCTCTTAAAGCTACTTTTGTGGTCCAAGCAGACGAGGTTAGGTCATTCATTTTGTACATATTATGCTAAGTGTCCCTAAGTGGAAGTGCTAGTCTTAGCACTTGTATTACACAGTATGGCTCTCCAAAGACAGCTGACCAATTGGTTGGTCAATTCTATAAGGGACGTTCAAAAAGTTTCCACAATTTAATATTTTTCTTTGGAAACGGTGAAGGCGGGAGTAGTAGTAAACTGGTCGCGTCTGAGAGTGTCACGTGACTGGGAAAATTGCATCGCAAACAAAGGTGACTATGTATAAAATTGATGTAATTTGTTTTTGAAATTATTAATAAATAGAGTTTAAAAAAAAGTGTGGAAAGTTTTGAACATCCCTCGTATTTAAAATACTATTGGTGGATGTCTATGAATGAATGTGGTCATTATTGCTTTTGGCCATGTACAGTATGAGACTCTGAGGCCACTTCAGTAGTCCAGGCAGATGGGGTGGTATTTGTAAAGTGAAGTTAGATCATTCATCTTCTATATATTAAGCTGAGTGGAACTGGGCAGTTCTGGTCTTGGCATTTGTATTACCATGGTAAGGCTCTCCAAAGTCATCTGGTCACTCATTTCATTCGGTCAGATGGTAGGGCACTTCTAAAATGAGGGCTGGTCAATTCTATACTCAGCAAAAAAAGAAACGTCCTCTGACTTTCAACTGTTTTTACTTTCAGTAAACTTAATGTGTAAATATTTGTATGAACACTAAAAGAGTCAACACCATAAGACATAAACTAAAAATGTTTCACAATGTGTCCCTGAATGAAGGGAGGCTCAAAATCAAAAGTACCAGTCAGTATCTGGTATGGCCACCAGCTGCTTGAAGTACTGCAGTGCATCTCCTCCTCATGGACTGGACCAGATTTGTCAGTTCTTGCTGTGAGATGTTACCCCACTCTTCCACCAAGGCACCTGCAAGTTCCTGGACATTTCTGGGGGGAATGGCCCTAGCCCTCACCCTGCGATCCAACAGTTCCCAGACGTGCTCAATGGGATTGAGATCTGGGCTCTTCGCTGGCCATGGCAGAACACTGACATTGCTGTCATGCAGAAACTCACGCACTTTTTGCCACTCCTGTCTGGTCCAGCGAAGGTGGGTTTGTGCCCATCGGCGGCGTTGTTGCTGGTGATGTCTGGTAAGGACCTGCCTTACAACAGGCCTGCAAGCCCTCAGTCCAGCCTCTCTCAGCCTATTGCAGACAGTCTGAGCACTGATGGAGGGATTGTGTGTTCCTGGTGTGACTCGGGCAGTTGTTGTGACCATCCTGTACCTGTCACGCAGGTGTGATATTCGGATGTACCGATCCTGTGCAGGTGTTGTTACACGTGGTCTTCCACTGCGAGGATGATCAGCTGTCCTTCCTGTCTCCCTGTAGCGCTGTCTTAGGCGTCTCAAAGTGTGGACATGGCAATTTATTGCCCTAGCCACATCAGCAGTCCTCATGCCTCCCTGCAGCATGCCTAATGCACGTTCACGCAGATGAGCAGGGACCCTGGGCATCTTTCTTTGGGTGTTTTTCACAGTTGGTAGACAAGTCTCTTTAGTGTCCTGCGTTTTTAGAACTGTGACCTTAAATGCTTACTTTCTGTAAGCTGTTAAGGTCTTAACGACCATTCCACAGGTGCATGTTAATTAATTGATTATGGTTAATTGAACATGCATGGAAAACATTGTTTAAACAATTTACAATGAAGATCTGTAAAGTTATTTGGATTTTTAAAACATTATTGTTGAAATACACAGTCCTGAAAAAGGGACGTTTCTTTTTTTGCTGAGTATATTTAAAACATTATGATGGATGTTTGGCATTAAATGTGTCAGTTCTTGGTAATTACAGCAGCACTGCACAAGTCTCTGACGCCACCTGGTCTCCCTTGGTCGTCACAATTCCAGATATTATTTTAAGTGTAAAACTGATCATTTTTGCTCTTGGCATTTGGAGTATGATGTCATAGCTCTCCATTACCACCCGGAAATCCCGTGCCATAGTTAAGTGACTAGTTGCATCTGAAATGAATCAGAGTCCCTTTTTTCAGATATTAGAGAGGTTGTCTCTGGGTAAGTTGGCATAAACATTAGGAAGTTTTTCTTCACACAGAGAACTTTAGCCACATGGAATATGCTACCAAGTAGTGTGATAGACAGTAGGACATTAGGGACCTTCAAAACTTGACTTGATGTTATTTTAGAGAAATTAGGTGGGCATGATTGGTCAACCAAACGGCCCGTTTTCATCCTGATTGTTCTGATGTTCTAGTATTCAATCTGGATGCACCAGAGATAAGACCCCATTGTATGGACAGGAGGATCCATGATTCTCTTCCACTTGCTAATCTCTAATGCATAAAGCCAACCTGAGGCACACCACCATTTTCTTCCAGTCTGTCAAAATATTTTCTTTCAACAATGTAGGTTGCAAAACTGTTTTTATTTCATTCATTATCATCAGCTTTTATTTAATAACCTTGCTTGTTTGTACATCCTTTTCACCATCCGAAGGTGGTCCCATCACGTGTGGCAGATATTTAGAGCAGCAGACAGACATCAATCTCAACTGAATAGTCCTCATAGGAACAACACCAGGCCCATGTGCCGATGCCAGGCTATCGGTCCTTAGTTGGATCTGTTTGAGTGTAACACACTAACACTCCTGTGTTTTCCTTCATGCTTACAGTTTCCGCGTGCTCTGCCAGACTGTGATCGCCCACAAGCTCTTTGACTACGTCGTGCTGGCGTTCATCTTCCTCAACTGCATCACGGTGGCACTTGAGAGGCCCGAAATTGATCAGCGGAGTCTGGTAAGCTGTTTCTTAATGTGCCATGTCACTTCTGGCTGCTGTACTTTTGTTCAACGCAGGCAACTGGTATCATATAAGCGGCCCCGCGACTCTTGTGCCGTTTACTTGATAAGTGCCAGTGATTACTTCATAATCCATGCCTTGCAGGATTAGTGTCAACGCCCCTACTGTAAAGTGGTTTTCAGAATGACCAGATCATCCCTGCTATCCCCTGGGTGGTGTGACTGCTCTGCCGCAGTGGCTGCCCTTCTTTGCGCTACACCAGCACACTCTTGTTTTAATAAAAACTGATGAGCTGACTCTTTCTTCTTCTTCTTTTTTTTTCTGGCTGCGGTTTCCTTGACAGGAGAGGCTGTTCCTCACCATCTCGAACTACATTTTCACTGCGATCTTTGTGGCTGAAATGACTCTCAAGGTATGCTGGCTTCTTAATTATACATTCTCCTTTTTTTGTACAGCTTGTTCCGTGCTGTGCGCTGGGATTCAGTGAAAAGAGGTCAAAGTGACAAATGCGGTTAGTTTCCCGTATGCATGATCTTGTTTATTAGCTGAGGGTTTGCGCCTGATTAAACTGACTACCACCTCGGCGATCCCAGGAACCCTCTGCTTGATTTCTAATCAGCTCGCATTTCTTTTGCTCAGGTGGTGTCCATGGGATTGTATTTTGGAGAGCAAGCCTACCTGCGCAGTAGCTGGAATATTTTGGATGGCTTCCTTGTCTTTGTCTCCTTGATTGACATCGTGGTTTCCATGGCGTCGGCGGGAGGAGCCAAGATACTTGGGGTTCTGCGAGTCCTGAGGCTGTTAAGAACACTGCGACCACTAAGGTCAGAAAGATGATGTGCATCTGGTGTGATGTGACCTGTTCTCTGAAGGTCACTGCTTGGCCAACTGAAACCTCCTGTTATCCTGTTAACTGGGTTTTCCCTCTATGTGGATGGATCTTGTGCCATTTTAAGAGGCTATTCCCTAAATTTTGCCCATTGTTGGGATAGGCTTTAGCTCTCACAACCCTGAATTGAGTGAAATGAGGCTGAGAATATCATTTAATGTTAGCCATAATTAATATAAGTTACTTTAATGTACCAGCAGAGAACATTCAGAATTCACCTCTCTGTTAGGTTAGGTTGGGTAGACTTTCTTATTCCAGATGGAAATTTATTTGCAGCAGGGTAGTTCAAAAACATAAGGTATTGTTACACAGATTCAAAAAAATAAACCAAGACACAATAAGATCTTTGCAAAGAATAATTACCTTAAACAACACATAAAATAGGATGGCACGGTGACACAGTAGTGGTGAGGAGACCAGGGTTTATATCCCGGGTCCTCCCTGCATGGAGATTTGATGTTCTCTTTGTGTCTGTGTGGTGTCCTCCTACATGCAGGTGACACTAAATTGGCCATAGTGTGTGCTTGGTGTGTGTGTGTGTGTGTGTATGTTAGTCCTGCGATGGACTGGCATCCTGTCAAGGGTTCTTTCCCACCTTGCACTTTATACTCCAGCCATCCCACAACCCTGGTCTGATTGAACGGCTTAGAAAATGGCGTGATAAAAAATGCATAAAATAATAATTTAGAATTTACCAGCATCCCTCCAAGTCACTGAATTCAAAATGCTTGCAGCTCTGGGAATAAAAGTACTTACATCTATGGCTCTTTACATTCTACAACCAAAATCTGCGGCCTGATGACAACGACTGAAATTTAGGAAAAAGAGGATGGCTACTATCTGAGAGAATCGAGTCGGCTGCCTTTCTAACATGTTTGTGATACAGCGCAGTGACAGAGTGCTGCTGCAACTCATAAGTTTTACAGTGTTGTTTATGGTTTATATTCTTAATGCTGAGGCTGCCAATCCAATATATAAAAGCAAATGTAACAACAGATTCAGTGACTGAATTATAAAAAAGTGTCATTGTAGTTTTCTCCACTTGAAAGTTTGAGTTTCCTAAGAAAGAATAGTCATTACTGTCCTTTCTTACAAATTCATTCTGTGTTGAGATCAAAGGTGGTCCTATTATTGCTTTTAGATGTTTGTAGTCCTCTACTATGTTCATAGTGTCCCCTTTTATTATTGTTGAGAGAGCAGGAAGGAGACACCAAAATCTACGGTCATCTCCTTTGTCTTAGAGATATTAAGCTGTAAAAAGAAACAAATAAAGCATTGAACAAACTCATCAACACTAGGTCCTTATCTTGTCAGAGATTAACACTGTGTGTGTTTACATGCACAAATATAATGTAACCAGGTTAAGATGAACATCCTGGTTAAGGGCAGAAAGTTGTTTTCTTAAAAATCTGCTTTTGCATGAACAAGTAGTCATGTGGAGTTCTCCTTTGTTAAAATACTCCAACGTAATTAAATTGCAGTTAAACATTATCATCGGCCGTAGTGAATCTGAAAATAAGCGTGGAGCCTGTGAGAATTTTCTTGTGTTTTATAAATATGTTTAGTCAAAATGACGCTTTGTTTGTAGATTTCTGTTACCAGATTCACACAGAAAACATTTTTCTGCTTGAATGTGTCACTGAGCTTTGCAAAGGACCGGCATACCATTACATTTGCTTACACCCAGCAGTGCTGCCCGAATAATAATAACAGAGGTATTTTTACTTCAGGAAGACAAATAATTGTGTTAGGCAATGTGTTACTTTAAAAAGTAATTGGACTACGTTATTTGTGTTACTGTTAATGTTACCCTACTGCTCTTGTGATTGTGTTGTTGAGTTTAGCATTGTAAATCCAGCTCATCAACATAAATGTAGCTATTTCTGAAATATTTAGACACATTATTTCAGTCAGGAGAAGGAATAATATGATCACTTCAACATTCGCTTCTGGAAATGTATCTTCTGGATGTTTCTTCCTGTGGCTAATGAAAGTGTGTGCAGAGCAAATACAAGCACAGGCTGACAGATTGAAACAAACCTGCGTGGACTACAAAATCCTTAACAGTAACCCAGTTAAGGGTTTACATCTCCATATAATCGGGTCATTTGTTGAGAAATCTACCTCTACTAATCCGGTTTCTCAAAGGTCAACATCCTGATTCCAGTTAAAGAAATGTAAATGCAGTAAATGACAGAGTCATCTGCAAATTTAATGATACGTCTGTTAATAGATAGATTAATTTTAGTATAGTTAGCAGGATAAGATAGATAGATTAATTGTGGTATAGTTGGCAGGATAAAACATTTATTTTAGTATAGTTGGGAGGATAAGACAGCTAGATACATAGATTAATTTTAGTATAGTTGGCAAGATAAGATAGCTACAAGTAGATAGATAGATACATTTTAGTATAGTTGGCAGGATAAAATAGCTAGATAGATTAATTTTAGTATAGTTGGCAGGATAAAATAGCTAGATAGATTAATTTTAGTATAGTTGGCAGGATAAGACAGATTAATTATAGTATAGTTGGCAGGATAAGTCAGATTCATTTTGGTATAGATAGATAGATAGATAGATAGATAGATAGATAGATAGATAGATAGAT
>JANRMT010049829.1:25996067-26009772 GCA_026402145.1 Polypterus bichir lapradei | reverse complement strand
GATAGATAGATAGATAGATAGATAGATAGATAGATAGATAGATAGATTAATTTTAGTATAGTTGGCAGGATAAAATAGATTAATTTTGGTATAGTTGGCAGGATAAAACATTAATTTTAGTATAGTTGGCAGGATAAGATAGCTAGATAGATAAATTTTAGTATAGTTGGCAGGATAAAATAGCTAGATAGATTAATTTTAGTATAGTTGGCAGGATAAAATAGCTAGATAGATTAATTTTAGTATAGTTGTCAGGATAAGACAGATTAATAATAGTATAGTTGGCAGGATAAGTCAAATTCATTTTGGTATAGATAGGTAGATAGATTAATTTTAGTATAGTTGGCAGGATAAAATAGATTAATTTTGGTATAGTTGGTAGGATAAAACATTAATTTTAGTATAGTTGGCAGGATAAGATAGCTAGATAGATAAATTTTAGTATAGTTGGCAGGATAGGATAGCTAGATAGATTAATTTTAGTATATTTGGCAGGATAAGACAGATTAATTTTAGTATAGTTGGCAGGATAAATCAGATTAATTTTGGCATAGATAGATAGATATTAGTATAAGCAGTTAAAGATAGATTCATTTTAGTATATTTGGCAGGAGAAGACAGATAGATTAATTTTAGTGTAGTTGGCAGGATAAAACAGATTAATTATAGTATAGTTGGCAGGATAAGTCAGATTCATTGTGGGATAGATAGATAGGTAAATTTTAGTATAGTTGGCAGGATAAGATAAATAGATTAATTTTGGTATAGTTGGCAGGATAAAACATTGATTTTAGTATAGTTGGCAGGATAGGATAGCTAGATAGATTCATTTTAGTATAGTTGGCAGGATAAGATAGCTAGATAGATTAATTTTGGTATAGTTGGCAGGATAAAACATTGATTTTAGTATAGTTGGCAGGATAGGATAGCTAGATAGATTCATTTTAGTATAGTTGGCAGGATAAGATAGTTAGATACATTCATTTTAGTATAGTTGGCAGGATAAGATAGCTAGGTAGATTAATTTTGGTATAGTTGGCATTTGGCAGTTTCCATTCAAAAGCTGGGGAAACAGTCAGCAAAACATGTCTGCCTTTTAATTTTTTGCAATAAGTTATAATTTTATAGCAACATACTGAGTAACAGTATACATTTCTTTGTTTATGTATGTATGTATTTTACCTGTTTAAATGGAAGACTGCAGTCTCTGCATTTTGCCTCTCAAAGTCAGAGAAGTAAAAGAAGCCATATATTTGTAAATCTGCAAAAATGTAAAATCTTCTAATATTCTACTAATGCAGTGTATTTTAAAAAGAAAAACACTTTTAGGACCTGCAGACCACTGCCTTCAATTTTGCCTAGTTTTATATACCAATTTATCTTGTTCGATGATAAAATTTGTAAGTTTTACATTAATCTTCTTTCTTTTATCATTGTGATGCCAAAGAGAAAGTCCACTCTTGTGTACACAGCTCCCAATCCCTCAGTAAGCTGCTGTATCAAATCAAACAAAATGTCCAACCTTTTACAAAACATTAAACAAGAAAACAACACAGTCGCTCTTTCACAACAAAAAAACAAGCATCCCTGAGTAATAATTGACAAGAAAGATTTCACAGAGAGGATTCCATGGAAGACCCTGGTATAAAGGACCCCCATTTGTGTTTCTTGACACACTTCTGCTGAATGATTCATTGGCTGAAAGTCAATCCATCCAATGCTGAGCCTGCCCTTCCAATTAGCTTGTTGATTCGGTGGGCCTCTCTCAAAGTGACGTTAGCAGGCCTCCGCAGTGTAGAAAATTGCACTGGCTGTCACAGAATTGTAGAAGATGTGAAGAATGTCACTTCCCACATTAAAAGAATGCAGTCTCCTAAGGAAGAAGACCCTGCTCTGCCCTTTCTTCTACAGTTCCTCTGTGTTCTGAGACCAGTCCAACCTGTAACTGTAACCTGTAACTGTAGGAGTGGACCACCTCTATATCTCTGACTGATCATAGAGGCTTTTTGGTGTGGTGAAAGTTAAGATTCAGTTCCTTGGTTTTGCTGATGTGCAGATGTTTCTTTTAGCCATCAAGAAACAAACTTTTCCACCTGACTCTACTCATCTGTCTCATCCCCTTTATCAATACGACCCACAAGGGCCGAATCACCTGAGAATTTCTTTGTGTGAAGATAATCAGATGAGGAGACAGATAGCAACCTTGATGTGATCCAGTGGATGAGTTGAGAAAAACAACCATTAGCACTCACTCTTTGAGTTCTGTTAGTTAAAATGTCCAGAATGCACCCTACCAAGTTAGGGTCCACACAGAACTGATCTATTAGTTTGTCAACTGAAATGCAGGGTTGGATTGCATTAAAAAGATAACAAGAAATCTATAAGCAGCAATCATGCAATGGTTTTTGGTGCTTCTCTTTTTAACATAATAGTCAGTTCTGTCATTACAATACTTCATCTTGACCCTTATTTAGCCATTGCTAAAAGTGTGGTTTAGTATTCTGACACTGATCTTTAGGATATAATGCAAAATAAGCCTTAGTCCCAGTTTGATTGGACCATCATCAAACTGCCCACAAACCACATCACCCTATTATTAGCATGCAAGCCAAACAATTGGGCAGTTGATACCAGTAACCAATTACAGTAATTATAAAAGTCACACGCATGCTAACAATTGCAGGAGCCAAAGAATCGTCTAATTGGGTGCATTTTAAACCTGGCAGGGAAGTAGACGCCTCTCAGCCAATCAGTCAGTGAGCCGATAAGTCCGTTAGTTGACATGGCAGCCTATCAATAAGCCAGTCGTTAACTAGACAAATAAAGAGTGTTAATAAGTAAGCAGATTCTAGACATGTCGATCAGTAATGAAGTGCAGCATTCTTTTCAGACAATAGGTTTTGAAAAGCATTAAATCAGAAATTCAGTTAAACTGTAATTAATTCAGCAATCTTATTAGTCAATTATTCATTGGATGCAATATGATCAACAGTGAGCCAAACCTCAGAAAGTCAAGTCAAAAACAAAATGATGCATTAAGGTATTCAAGGAACCAATCATTAAGTAAATAACTCCAGTAATCAATGACCCAATTTGTTTATGAAACCAATCATTTCATAAGTCACATAGTCGAGTATCCAGCGTGGTATGTCATCCATATTCTATGCTCATATTTTATTTTTGCCTGTGATAAACTGGCACCCTGTGCAGGGCAATTTTCTCCTTTGTGCCCACTGGAAGTGAGATTGGCACCACCTCACCCCTCACGTCCCTCATCTGGATTAAATGGAAAGGAGAATGGTCGCTTATGTTAAAGTGTGTTAAATGTTGTTAGTCAGAGCCATGGCAGTTGTTGACGCTTTTTCAAGGAATAGAAGGGGCTACAAACTTGGATGGAACCCCCACCCATCACAGGCCATCTTTAGAGTTATCAATCCACCTAAAAGGTCCTGTCACATTATGTGAATTACCCAATGGTTTTCAGTTACAGGTTATGTTTACATAGTGAGTTGGAGGCAGACATAGCACACTTCCGTGACCAGTAGTCATGTAGTCCGAAATACCTACTGACTCAGACCAACCAGTCTACAACTCGCTCCGACAAAATCAAACTTGTCATTAGTCGTAGGGGCGGCTTGTGTGTGTGTGAGATAGTTAAGAGCCAACGAGCACTCACCTGGAAGTACAATGCATACAAGGCAGCAACAAGGAATGAGGAGTGTGGGTGCTTTGGACATTGCAAATACAGAGACACATGTGTCTGATATCTTGTGTCTTACAAATCTTGACAGAATGGAAAAAGTAAAAAAAAAGCAGATATTATGTATAAATTTACTGTATCTGGAAAACATTTGTATTGGAGTGGCTGTGTCTGTCAGAGTGTTATTTCCTGTCACAAAAAGGAGTGAAAGTGCGATACTTTAGAAATGTGAAACTGTGCTGGAAAGACTTCTAATTTGTCATCCCCTGCAAATTTATAGTCTAGTCTGCCATCCTCAGGAGATGCGATCAGGAACAGCAGTCATCAAGTTTGACATCCTGTCCAACTAGAAATCAGTTAACATCTCACTGGCTTAACATGCACATCTTTATGTGGGAAACCAGAATATTCTGCGAACACAGGCAGTAGTTGTGCTACTGTATTAAAATACATAACTTGATTTTACTTAATAGAAAGCAAAAATCAGATTTGAATTGATGTACAAGGAAGAAAATGTAAATTCTACTGAGTTGGGATTTGAGCTGAGGCCTGTGAAACTGTGTGATGGCAGACCTGACATCTATAGCACCGTGCCATCGTGCTACTTATTCATTCTGTAAATCAACCATTTCAAAGGGTCAGTCAGCTTTTCAGGTTTTAATTGGTTAATATGTTAGACTATCTGAAGTACCTAGCATTGCTGGGATAATAAATAAACAGAGGGAAAAAGTGACTTTTGGAAATTCTATATGGCTAAATGCAACCCATGATGAGAAAAAAGCTGTAATCTTGGGAGACAATAAAATTTTTCCAAATTAATTAAAGACAAAACTTTGTATGTGCTTATACCTAGGGTTGATGAGATTCCATTTTGGTCAGTAGAAAACTGTTTCCATTTGAAGTGGGAAGTTGGAATTTCTGAGTTCCTAGTTAGAATTTTCACCAGCAACACCCCCTTATGTTGGAATTTCAACTCAGAAACTTGTGGCTGGTCTGTCAAGTCCAAGTCTGTCTGAGCTCAGATCGTGACGTCAATCCAAAATGGTGATGTACACCTTGAATTTCCGTGAAAGCTGTAGTATTATACTGTTTATTAGCAGTTTTATCTGTTTGTGTCTCATTAAATCATCCACACACACAGTACTGTCCACTTCTATCTGTGGATATGTTGCTACTGTCTTTGGATGAGCAACTTAGCACGTACTGCATTGTTATCAACTGCTATTTATTGCGATGGAGAACAACAGTTTTCCTGGACCTGTCCATGTTGGTTTTCTGAAAGTTTTACTGGAACACTGTCAGCTCAGGTGTGATGTCATTCCCAGCTGTGACATCTGGCTTCTGAGGTAGTGATGACATCCTCGCCTCAGCCCCAGCACACTCCTGCTGCCTGATAGGAGTTGTAGTCCCCTCATCAGTACTGTTTTTTGAGTTGCCTCCCTCCTATTACATCACCTCTTCCTGATACTCCATACATCCTATATTTTAAGTTGGACCAACATCAAGGTATGCACAAAATTTCATGAGAATCACTTCAATATTTCCATCATAAGCAAATAAACAAAAAGTGAAAGAGAGGTGATAAAATTGTGATCCTGCTGACTTGATACAGCTCCTTTTTCAATTCAGTCCCTTATCCTTCTTTGTCCCAGCAGCCTTTGTTGCAACAGCCAAATTCCCCAATGGTGCACTGCGCCTGGGAATTGCAGTCCATTTTAAGTAGCACCTGTGTTATAAATTAATATATTAATTAAAGAAAGAAATGTATCCTCTACCAGGACACGTTTATTAAAATGTTTTTGAGTCAGTAATCAGGCAGGAGAAAGCTTGTCCATCTGCATCATTTATTTATTCTTGCAGCACCATGATGAAGAGGGAGCATCAATCACAGCAGTCTGTTACAACAGGGTCAGTGAAATAAGGGCAGATGTCTGGTTTATAAACAACTAAATGTGCATAACAGTGCTGAATTAATGCTTACATATCACACTCTGATTTGTTTAAAAGCATGGAGTGCTTCAGCATAGAGCACAGCCAGCCTGAAATAATTTTTTCTCCATTATAATCTTATTCTGTTATGAGAACGGTATACGTGCCGACTAGACAGTCTTACTAGGTGCATGAAAGAACATTACATCAGTCAGTTTCTTGAACTATCATCCTGGAACATTCTGCTTGTTTACTTGACCATTTCAGCAGTCTTTTCATGACATTTGAAAACAAATGCTTATATATTTCAATATGCACTGCAAACAAAAATACTACTGTTACCTCTAAATTATTATCTGACACACTACTATCATAATGTACTCTCAATGACCATCCTACACCTTTCTTCGTTATTCTCATGTGTCTCAACCTGTCTTGGCTGCTCTTCTTCCTCTCTCAGTTGTGTTCCCATAATGTCTGCTTCTCAGACTCCTGTTATTTTGAGATGTGTCACTTCCTGTCCTCTTTTTGACTAACACCAATGATAAATGGGCCCCATTATCAACTGTCAAAACATTATTTTGCATTCTTGAGAATACTTTCTGTGTCTAAAGATGGCTCTCAGGGTTCCTCCTACTCCTTTACTCTCTATCCTTGTATGTCAACCTCTCTTGACTGAGCAACCAAAGCTAAACTGACCAATCAGATTGGTTGGAGGGACTGGACACACACACACATACATGCACACACCTTTTATTATATAGTTGATTGATGTGGTTAGTTATTAAGCCATTTGCAGGATGAATCAATCAGATGTTTAGTACATCATTTAATTCATCATGTAATAAGTAATCATCAAATGGTTATTAAGTCAATAATTTAATCATTTTAAAATAAATAGTTCATCAGTCAGTCAATGATGCAGACACACAATCAATGGGTTAATGAGACAGTTAATAGGGTAAGTAAATTGTTCGTTCAATGATTCAGTCATTTTGCGATTCATCCAATATGTCAAAGCAAAAATTGTAGACTTGGGTGTCTAATCATGAAGTCGATTAAAAATGCAACCAGATGAAACTCTCGTGGTGTGACATTCATAAGATGGCAAATGAGTCACTAAGTTCATACTTGTAGTTTCTTATTCAGTCAATAACAAATTCAGCAAAAGTTTATCAACAAATGAATCGATCCTTTAGATAGACAACCGAGCAAGGCGAGTCAAGAACCGCAGCAGGGGTTACTCACTCAGTCATTTAGTAGACCAGTGGGATCACTTTTGGTCTCTTTGCCTATTCTGCTGTTTTTCCTTCACTCCCAACTGCCCTTCCTGTCTATTTCAGGGTCATCAGCAGAGCCCCGGGCCTTAAACTGGTCGTTGAAACCCTCATCTCATCCCTCAAGCCCATTGGAAACATCGTTCTGATCTGCTGTGCGTTTTTCATTATCTTTGGCATCCTTGGAGTGCAGGTATCTCTACCATTCTATTACAGCTCCTTAATGTTTCATGTTCTTTTTTAATTTTATTACATACCACACACATTATAACAAAATCTTTAGGTTGATCATAAGTTTTAGAACGTCTTTGTAATATTTGATATGTGCTTGTTCCAAAATGCAATGATTTTTCCTTTTCTTTCATGTCGAATCTTTGCCTTATCAGTTTCTGCAGAAATGGCTTTTGTTTTGTTCAATGTATAAGGAATGCAACAGGCCCTGCAGGACTTTTTAAAGGGGCGGGGGGAGAAAAAAATCTTAAGAAGCCAACAGTTTTTTATCAACAACAATAACAAGGCAAAATGTTCCACAGAGCGCAGCGTCTGCAGGTGTCGTGCATTGAGAAGCCCTCGCACAGCAGTGTGCCATTAGGGCATTTTGGCTGCTTTCTCAGTTGGGTTACACTGCAGAAGGCATGAATTTCCCCAGCGGCTACATCACTGTGATGGGTGATAGTGCCATCTGTTAGATTTTCTAAGCTTGGTATTTTTTTTTCTTTCAGTTTTTCTCTTTCTAATTCTTTGCAGCTTTTTAAAGGGAAATTCTTCTACTGCTTGGGTCCCGATGTTAAGAACGTCACCAATAGATCTGACTGCCTAGCAGCTCGATACAAATGGGTCCATCACAAATACAACTTTGATAACCTGGGGCAGGTAAGTGAACCTTACGAACGGCAAATTGCAGGCAATGACCTCGAGTCATGCATGGTGCAGGGTGAGAAGCACACAGCTGTCATTATTCAATGCCATGTTGACATCTATCATAAACTCTTAGGCTAGGAAGCGCAGATCTCTTCAGTAGTCACAACAACAACAACATTTCTTTCTATAGCACGTTTTCGTACAAATGATGTAGCTGAAAGTGCTTTACAAGATGAAAAAAGAAAAAAAGTGTATTAGACGACTGAGACATATGTCTGATATCAAATAAGCCTGGAATGCAGATCATCTTTCTCTTGTTTGAAGTTTAATACGATCCTTGGACTGCTTTTTATTTGTTCGTATCTCAGTTCTACAAGGTGGTGCAGGAAAACGGGAAATTTTCAATTGACGTTCAATGCGTGAATAAACACATTATAAAATACATTTAATGATGAAATGTATTGTACAGGATATGCAGTTATTGATGGTAATCAATTTCATTCAAAATTCATTTGAAGAAAACATCATGACGTTGTTGTCTATTTCTCCATACACATTCTGACAGCCTGTTGTGGAAATTCTGCATTGCTCGACGTAACATGTCAAGAGGAATGCCAGTGATTTCCTCTTCAATCCTCCTTTTTAGTTCAGTAATGGTCGCAGGACGTGTGCTGTACATTTGGCTTTTAAGATGTCTCCAAATAAAAAAATCACAAACAGAGAGATCTAGGGATCTCTGAGGCCATAGAATTCCATCATTGAGTGAAATGATGAACCTTCCAAACAACTGTCAAATACCTGCCATTAATTGTCAAGCAGTATGTGAAGTGGCTCCACCTGAGGACTTCTTTTTTAAGGCTGAACCCGTTTCTTCGAAATTACACGCCCATGTTGTAATTGTATGAGCAGACGGGACACGATCATGACATCCTAACTGGTAATGATGCTGAAATTTCCTTTGTGCAGCAGTCACACTATCATCATTTATATAAAAGGCTTTCACAGCGAACCACTCCACTGCTCAATTATAACTAATGGCAAGGGGTTTTAAATGATTGGTCCCAAACAACTGCCAACGCCAAAGGGTCTCCAACACCTAGTTCCGAAATTTCCCGTTTCCCTGCACCATCCTGTACAAGCACATCAGCAAGAATTTTTTTCATTCTACTCAGATAAAAGATATTTTTATGATCTTAAGAATTAATATGTACAGACAATACATTTGTTAGATCACCTTTAAGTGACATAAATTTCAAATGATCAATACCACTATATATGAATATGTGTGCTTCTAGGTTTTAAGCTAGTTTTGTGACCATACAAATTAAAATGAAGATGCAATTTAATCATGAGAGCACCTTAAGTGTTCTAAATTTCAGATAATCAATACCAATATATTTTATGATCTTACAAGTTAATATAAAAAGAGAACACATTCTTTAGACCACCTTTAAGTGATCCAAATTGCAGATAATGATAGCCGATAGTGAGAATGCATGCGCTATTAGGTTTTATGATAGTTTTGTGATCTTAAAAATTAATAAGGAGATAATAATTCTGTTAGACCACCTTTAAGTGATCTAAATTTCAGATAATCGGTGCAGACAGTGAGGATATGTGCACTACCAGGTTTTAAGATATTTTTACAAACTTACTGCTTGATATCTAGTTGCAATACGTTTGTGAGACCACCTTTAAATGACCTAAGTTTGAAATGCTCAATACCAATATATATGAGTAGGTGTGCTACTAGGCTTTCAGCTATTTTTGTGATCTTAGAAATTAATAAGAAGAAACAATACAATCGTTAAACCACATTTAAGTGATCTAAATTTTAGATAATCAGTGTTGACAGTGAGAATTTGTGTGCTATTGGGTTCTAAGATATTTTTCTGATCTTTTAAATTAACCTGTAAACACAATACATTCATTAGACCACCGTGAAGTGATCTGAATATCAGACACTACAAATGTGTGATCTTACTGACTAACATAAAGGAACCACATGTTCTTTAGTCCACCTTTAAGTATATCTAAATCCTCTTTACAGCAACAACAACATTTATTTATAAAGCACATTTTCATACAAAAAAAAAAAAATGTAGCTCAAAGTTCTTTACAAAATGAAGAAATAGAAAAATAGAAGACACAATAAAAAATAAAAATAAGTCAACATTAATTAACATAGAATAAGTAAGGTCCGATGGCCAGGGTGGACAGAAAAAACAAAAAAAAACTCCAGACGGCTGGAGAAAAAAAATAAAATCTGCAGGGATTCCAGACCAAGAGACCACCCAGTCCCCTCTGGGCAATCTACCTAACATAAATGAAACAGTCCTCTTTGTATTCAGGGTTCTCATGGAAGGACTTGATGATGATGGTCACAGTCTTTACACTGATTGTAAAGGACCTTTGGCTTCTTCAGCGGCTGCTTCCATCAAATCGCCCAATGCTTTGGTAGCAACATGCGCTCACAGCAGCTTTGTTGCCTTATTATACAGGTACACGTCACCTTACTCCACTTCCTGAAGTCAGAGGCATTTACATTACATTTACTTATTTGGCTTACGCCTTTATCTAAAGCGACTTACAACATTTATGACACAATTGGTTCCATTTCTTTTGGTTTTCCAAATGGAACACAGGCAGGTATGGTGACTTGCTCATGGCCACATGGTGTCAGTAGTGGGATTTGAACCTACAACCTCAGGAGTTGAGGTCCAATGACATAACCTCTGCACCCCACTGCCTGCAGAGAGGCAACCTGTAAGCCACACTTTCCCCAAGGGAAACATCCGAGGCACATTAGTGGCCATGCAGCAGGATTTACATTTAAGATAATCAATGCAGATAGTGTGACTTATCTTTTTATTGTCATGGATTTTTGTGATAGGTTAAAAGAGCTTTCAGGTATCTGAATCTCAGGTGTACAGTTTATAGTTATCACTATAAGATAATTATGTAGAAAATGATTGGTTTTTCAGAATTATAAGGAGCATTTCTGCTCAAATGAAAATATTTTTAAACACCTCGAAATAGACAGGGCAAATTCAGATTACACTCAAAAGAGTTTCTGAATGACAGATTAGAAAAGGGCAAAATGCTACACTTGGGCAAAAAGAACATCAATTAAAACTATACGATGGGAGACACTGTCCCAAAGGAAGCATCCTCAGAAATGAATTTATTTTGACAGAATATTTTCATCATCTAAGGAATGTGCAGAAGCGATTTAAAAAAATTGGGAGTGACCTCCCCTCGACTTTCTTGTATACTCAGACATAGGGATGAGTTATTCATATGGGTAAATAAAAAAAAAATGGTTGTATTATTATTATATGTATAGGTATAAGATGTTATTTTTGGTCATTTTCTTGTTTCCTGCTACTGTATTAATTTTCAGGCCCAATTCTGGTTAGCAGAAGCAGCCCAAAAGGTTGGTAGGAACATCAGTTTTGGATGTAATATATGTATGCAAAGTTTGGGTGACTTCATTCAAAGCATTCTCAAGTTGTCATGTTTACATACACGCATGCACACACACACACAGACAGACACACAGACAGAATTCCAAAAATGGTACTTTCAGGGAGGTCTAAAACATAAAGATTCATCAAAATCTCGAGGTCGAATTTTTGAACGATTGCAATACTTTCCCTACGAGAAAGTAAATCGGACTCAGAGAGGTCTAAAACGTTGAGATTCTTCAAAATCTCGAGGTCGAAGTTTTGGATAATTACAATACTTTCCCTATACTTCGTATGCGAGAAAGTAAAAAAGACAAAGAGAACGTTAAGTTATGTCGTTAATCTCTTGAAAATAAATTGAGTGATGTTGTACTCAGACTATGTAATTCAATAGTGAGACCACATCTGGAGTGTGTTGTGCAGTTGTGGACATCGCGGTACGCTACAGACATATCAACAATTGAAGTTGTTCAGAGAGGAGCAACCTGGCACATCCCAGAACTTAAGGACATGTTGCACTGTGAGGGATTCAGAGAATAAAACCCATTTAGTGTCGAGCAGAGGAGACTGCATGGAAGGCCAATCTGGGTCTTGAACATTTTCAGCGACATTAATAAAACAGATGCGGCCGAATTCTTCCAACGTAATGGTGAATCACATTCTCGAGGACACCAGGGGAAATTAAGGGGATGTGCATTTAGGACTGATGCCAGGGAGCATTTCTTTGCTGAAAGAGTTGTTGGAATCGGTAATAAACTACTAGTTCATGTAGTGTAAGCAGAAACCTTGCCAACCTTTCAGGAGCATCTGGATGAAAAACTGGGACAGCGTAGCGATTAGCTAAACAAATGAGCTCGATGGGCTGAATCCTCTCGTCTCTTTTGTCAGGTTTCTTATGACACAAAGTCAGAATTTCAACACTTTTACTTTAGTATCCTATTGCATTTCTTTCACATTGCCTTTTCTTGTGGGTCACTTTCCAGTTTAAAAATTCCTTGAACACCAGTACACCCATATTCATATGCAGAATTTTGAATGAAAACTGTTATAAGCATGGATTGGGAAATAGATATTAAGAGATTAGTCATAGTAATGAAAAAATAAAAACTATTCCAAAGTTTTCAAAAATCGTTTGGAGCCTACAAATTAGCCAAACTCAAATAAAATGAAAACCATTAGGACTAAGAGGTACTTTATTTAAATTTGACACCAGCTTTTCAAAATTATAAGGGGCATTAATTATGAATAGCTCTGCTCACGATTCAACGCTTTTGGCTTTGACAGCCTCTCCGTTCGCAGCACCCTCTCAAACACATTTTTAAAGTGATCATCACTCCGACTGTACACTCTATAGTGTGTTCTCAGCACAAAACACGAAGAGGGTTTTCATTCTTCTCTTGAAAAGTGCAGAGGTGGCATTTATCATTCTTAATCCACTCCATTTCCTGCCATTTTTTAAAGACGGGTGTTTATTCTTCCATGAGAGTTGATGCGTCTGAACAATCATGTCGATTCTTTAAAGGTTTAGTGATGATGTTTTTGTTTATTCCATTGAAATGCTTTGACATTTTATAAGAGAGACATCAATCCTCTTGGCAGCAAGTAAAGCCTGTCAGTGTGTGTCTCAATTAAAAATAACATGTTTCTACCACACAAAGGTCGTAATGCTTTGTCAAATTCAGCATGGTGTGCAACTGAAGTTCAAATGTGGACTAATACAAGATGATAGACACTGAACTTGAAGCTGGAAATCCACAAACACTTTCCAAGTTATTAAAAAAAAAAATTAACATAAGCTAATCTGTTAGGATACACTCATTAACATTAAATGTACTAAATCTATTTACATGCTTCCAGGACAGACACGCAGCCATCTGCAACCCTAAATTGAGAATGTCATGTGATGTTACAAATGGTGGAAGAGCTCATATTATATAGTAGTGAACTGTAATGAGCTGCCTGTGAATCAGCACTGGCCTCATCCTTAAATTTTCATCTGAACTTTCAAAAGAAAGAAAATGAAGATTACTGAAAAGCAATTGCTAGCATAAATTTAGTGTGGTGAGGCTTAAAGACTAGCAGATTAGGAGAAGTCGCAAATTATCAAAGTGATGTAACATCCCAAATTTGACAAGGCGACATAAAAATATGAGGCGGTAGCTCTAGTCATATAGGCACCATATCAAAAAGAGATATTCATTTTAGTCTAGTAGGCATGATAGAATAGATGGATATTAAGTATAGTAGGCATGATAGAATAGATGGATAGATACATAATAATTTTAGTATAGCAGGCATGATAGAGTAGATAGATAGATAGATAATAATTTTATTATAGTAGGCATGATAGAATAGTTTGATAGATACATAATTTTAGGATAGTATCATGATAGAGTAGATGGATAGATACATAATAATTTTATTATAGTAGGCATGATAGAATAGATGGATAAATACATAATAATTTTAGG